>JAUMHE010000051.1:16032187-16049256 GCA_032359235.1 Enteromius mattozi | reverse complement strand
AGTAAGGCATAATTCATGCATTAATTTATGCATGAATTCATAGTAATTCATGTACCCTTACCGCAAAGTGTTACCAAAATGTAGTAATATTATATTCATATTACTTTTTCCATCCAGCCTTTTTATCCAACACTCCCAAAATGACATAGCATTATTTAAATGGAAATCTTGTTATCGTTAGTTTTTAAAAAATGTCAAAATGTACTTTATTAACTTTATCTGCCTCTAAATTATGGTCCTTTCTGGTTATGTATTTTTCTTTCTTTCTTTTTACGTCATATTGCTGCAGTAAAAAGGGTTGCAAATGTCAACTCACCTTAATTTTAATGGATTTTTTGGTTGCTAATTTGGCTGCAAATTGGAATACTCAAAATGTTTTCAAGAATATTGAAGTTCTTCAGAATGCCTTTGATGAAAAGCAAGTAGAAGTGCATCTATTCCAAATTAGGCTGGTTAAGAAAGTTACTAACGAGACCAAAACAGTGTAGTTTCTGTTTGAGGACACAATTCAAATAAAAGGCCGCTTGGGTCCAGCAAAGGATGTTCATGTCAAGTGAGAGGAATGCTGAGCACTTGGGAGTGAATGGAGAAGAGCTTGCCCGAGTGCCCTTTATAGGGTGGCATAAAAGACTTAGTGGAATGTGAGTTTTAATGGATGAGCTGGCACACCGGAGCTCAAAGCCTCTCATGCCACAGGTGGAGGGAGGGGGACATGGGAGCAGGATTATTTTTCTATCTTTGTCTAAACAAAAAGTGACATTATATATGGTGCCGTTGTATGACGGTAATGTGATTAGATACGGATCAGCAGGAGATGAACATGAGTATGTGCCCTTACTCTCCTTACGCCTTCCACTTTCAGTCTCTCCTTCTTTATTTCTTTGTTTTTAGCTGGTGACCACTGTGGGAGACTGCATGAGGGCATGTTGATCATAGAAGTCTTAAAAAGAATATTCTTACATTATTTATTCAACCTATGTCAATCAAATCCATGGACTTTCTTTTTTCTGTAGAACACAACAGTTAACTCTTTCCATGCAATTAAAATGGACTAGACCATTCAAACTTCAAAAAAGCTGCACAAATTAATCTGCATTCAAAATCTTCGAAAGCCACGAGATTAAAAGGGGAAAGAAAAAAAAATTCTAAATCATTTACGGTACATCTGCCATATTTCTATAGGTATGTTCATGAGAGAGGTAGCAATATCTAATTTGAGAACGGATCATTCTTTGAGTTCTTGAACAAAGTTATTGAGTTCCTAAACAAATGAATCAATTCACAAAGTGATTTAGTTTGCATAATTCTTTCAGAAAACCTGACTAATCTGGTAAGGGGTTCTGAATCACTCAATGATCTGATTACAGTTTAACAGCTGGAAGGGGAGATTATCAGTGAATAATGATGCAAATTTAAGTCAGTATATCACACAAATGTATCATATTACTTCAAAAGACTTAAAAATAACAATTCTAGGCAATTTGTATGGAAATTTTGCATTGAAGCTGAAAAGCTCAAGTTACGATTTTATACACTTAGAAATTACTATTATACTTCATAAATAATTACAAATAACAGAAGGTAACACATTTAATTAAAGTACCCCTATAATGGGTAATAAAAGGTTTTGGGAGTCCCCAACAAAAGGCTGACATGCATGCAAGGTCAAAAAACACTTTGATTGTCTTATAATATGAATGTATTTTTAATTTACTTGCTCAACAAATCCCAATCTATTAATTTTTCCAAACCCCTCCTTTGAGTGATGCAAATTTGTGGTAACTGGTCTAATTGGTCTCATTTTCATTTCATCATGCCTGTAAAGTAGTGCTGCTTTGTGTACAGCATTGCGTGGGAAACCACTATTTTTGTCACTCCAAAAGCAGCAACTAGTGGCAAAGAATGATTTTGCATTTTCATTCAGACCAACGCCAAAAGGCACAAGTGAGTGGGCAATATGTTTCATGTTTACCTCAGCATGATATTTTTGAGATTTTGAGAGACACAGTGCACTTTCAGATTTAAAACTTTTCAGAATGTTTTCATTTACTTATTGTTACACACTGCATGGCAGGGAATTTTCAAAAATAAATAATATAATAGGGGCACTTTAATTGAACATTAAATTTATAGTAATAATCTTTTTTTTTTACATTGAAAAATCAATTTTTGTAGTGCAGAATTTTTTCCTATTAGGGTTGCATAGAAGAAAGGAAGTCATATGGATTAGAAGCACCATGAGGGTGAATAAAAGATGAAAGAATTATAATTTTTACTCCAAAATAGCACAAAATTGCAAAAACCGGTTTGAAAATTAAAAGCAGCTCTTATCAACACTATTGAACAATACTCTCTCACGGTACCAGCCAGATGAAATAGTGTTCCTCTTATTTCTGTTGCGTGCATGTGTGGAGAAAGCGGTGTATTTACGCCACAGGCACCTCACACGTTAGTAGTTCTATCAAGGGTCCCATGTGACACAGGTTGCCCATAGTAACCGGCTTAGCTGCAGTCAATGGAAAATAATACATTAAAGAGTAGTGAAAACAACTTCAAACACAGCAGTCTTGAAAGATTCAGTTAGTGGATGTAATGAATCAGATACAAACTGCTCGGGGCTGTTATTGCACAGCAGAGCTCAACGTGTCAATCACAGCTGATGGCCTGTGAAAATGTAGCCAGGTCTTTTTTTGATTCTCGACCCCATTTGTATGATGGACAGCCCCGTCATCCAATTACCACCACACGCTGCCAGATCACCACAAGGGTCGCATTTAACAGACCTCGGGTGCAGGAAGAACACCTGCATCGTGCAATTTACCACTGGTTTTGTTGACAGTCCTGGATCTGTGACATTTCTAAACGAGGGGGGTTCATATAACCTTTGCTGAACATTTGAAACGTACACTATATGACAGGCTTATAATTATGGAAAAATAAAACAGAAAAGAAAAACTATTTTGTAAATATATAAATAATTAAAATATGAATTGACTCCATCGATTACAACGATGCTTGTCAGTGACACAAAAGACCTTTTTTGATCTGAACAATCTATGCAAATGATGTTGACGAAAAGCCTAACGCTTATTGTTATGCTGTCATACACATTTAGCCCAACACAAAGCCTCTCTATGCATGTAGTCACATGAGCATATAGAAAAAGACTGTGTTGAAAGCTAACATAACTGTTCTCCTCAAACATCGTTAGTGGGAAAGAAGTGTGCAAAACTGCTTTGTTCCTGTCTCTTCTCATCCATGTCAACTGGTACAATGACTGACAAAGAAGTGAAACCACTTTGGCAGCCATATTTGAGGTGAGTCATATAACAGCAGGTCTCTAAGGGGCTTCGGTGCTGACAGTAACGCATCCGTGCTCGCTTTCCCAGCTAGATGCTAATTAGGAGAGCGCAGAAACCTCCTCAAGACACAGGTAATGGGTAGACAGCTAAAGCTTCGAAGAAAAAGAGTAGATGAATTGCAGAATGGCAAAAAAGGATCAGTATGCACTAATTAGGGTTAATTGTGAGATGTTTTGCTTGAAATTCTTTTGCCAAGGACAGCCTATAATGAAAACCAATTCTCTTTTTTTTATCATTCTGTTGGCCTGAGAGATAAAGAACCAGATTAGTTTTCCATACATTTCTTAAAATAACCATATAAATATGGTCTTTTACACTTAAATCTGACTGCTAAGGGGTGTTCACAGAAATAGCAACTTAAGGTTGAATACATTAGCTGAGAAGCTACTACTAGCCTACTGGTAAGTCTTGAGCCAAAACAGTCTGAAGTATCTTGAGATTTTCACCTTCTGCAAAATTTGTCATTTAAATTTAATCAGTGTTTCTGTAGCCTTCAAAGTTTTCACATTTTTTGCACAACATTGTGCCATAAGAACACAACATAGAAGCTCATTTCTGCCACATAATGAAAAAAAAATCATGCTATGGTAAATCATCATGACTAAGTAATAATTATTAAATAAAAAAGTGATTGGTTCAAATTTCAAAATGATTGTACCAATGCAATGGAAATATACTTCCAAAAAAAAAAAAAAAAAAAAACTAAACAAACAACAACGGTGTCTACTGCTTCCGCTTACATAATTCCGTCTCTATTTTTATCCTATGAAAGCACTACTGCAAGTTAACAACTGTGCAGTTTATATAAAACGTGAACATTTTCCATCCGATTCTGCTGTGTACCTGCATGTCTGTAATTAGCTAAAACAATTAAGCTGAAATTACCATCACTTATGCTCAGTTTTCTAGTACTTTATGTACCTAAATCTGCCATGTAGCAATTGCTGCTATAAGCATAGTGATTACATTTCCTCAAATAAAGTCTAAATCAAGTGCTATCCCCTCCTGAGTTCTGCAATAATGACATTTGCAATCACATAACTGCAGCAGGTTTCAAGCATTTCAGATGTATATTTACATGCTTTTGTTCAAGTGCAGAAAAATAGATATTTTATCATTTATGTATTGAATCAAGCGAACACCAGTTGAGCTACAGAAATGAGATTTAGGAACGAAAACACTAACAGCATTTTTCATTGCAATTAAATGCAAGCAAATGCTCATTACCCAAGTAACTTAAGATCCCAGTTTCCTTATTTCCCAAGGTTTCCCAAATTAGTGACCAATCACCCATATGGGAACTAACAGCACATCTGTATTCCCTCTAAATACAAAGATAAATTGAACAAATTGGAATCTGTCTTGAATTTAAGGGATTTCACTGGGACCTGCAGAAGAAACTGTAATGAGGTCACAGGGCTGTGGGCTCTCAGCGGGGTCAGTAAGGGACATGGTCCCAGAATGCAGTGTTGAATTATAGGTTTGGCAGCGTTCTTGTACAACAGTTGCTGTTCCTGCAGGATGTGAACATTGAGATCTTGAATATCGCTGTACTTCTGGCCCTAAGCACGATTAGGTGCGCACAGTGCCAAGGACAGACACAAAGATCGTCTTATCCTTCCGCAAACTCTTTGTCAGAGATTAAACGGTGTCCTAACAAGGAGGAACACAGTAAATTTCCAGTGATATGTCACATAAAGAATGGCTTTTAAATTACGATTCTATTGATAAAGTACGAAATCATTTCAAACTGAAGTTTCAAACAACATGCTGAATTGCAATTCAAATTTAAATGTAAAAAACTGTAATTAAAAAAAATTCTTATAACTGCAATTTTTTTTTTCTTTACAAAACAAGCTTTCTTTGAAAGTTCAAAAAGCTTTCAAATTTGGATGTTTATAGACATATAAAACAACAGACAGACAGAGCAATAGCTAGTTGCTAGTTATGACAAAATGTTTTGGTTGGTTGATTAAAAACACAAATTTACATTCAAGATAACGCTTTTATGGCTCTATTGGGATGCAGTTTCCTCATGTTTTTAAGACTGATGCAAGTTCTTCTCACATCTACAATGAGTGTTTGCCGAATGACTCAAATGTAATTATATTGATAATTTAACTAGCTAATTTGATTAGCGTTGGGTTAAATCCAATTACATTTTCACACAAACTTCGGCCATATGTTGAGATTTGTGCAACACTTCACATTTAAAAGGCTGAATCTAATTACCTTAAGATGCTTTTCTTTGCAACAGTCTTTAAGGTTTAAGTGCACATTGAGAGACTGACAGAGACTGAAGTTCATTTTGCGAGCCATTTATTATGCCTTCCATGGTTCTTTCTAATCAATGCTCATCAACCCTCTGATGCCCAGCTAATAGCAATTTACTGCTCTTAGCCAGTAAACATGTTCTCGCTATGCAGGGCACGCACATATATTAGCAGTATGTACGTTGTGTTTTTTTATTTTTTGCATTTGCACGTCTCTTTGTAACACCTTCATTGTAATGGGTCCCAATGGGGGTGTTATATATGGGTCTCACACTCTGTCATTCTGATAGACATGGTTTCCAAGTTGGATATACTGTATAGAGAGGCTTGTTAAGACCATAGCGCATGCTAAACACATTGAAGTGGGCATTAGAGAAGACAGAAATGGCTTCATTCACATGGGGACTGCACCTGCTGGTCTTGTTTTTGTTTATGTGTGCACATATGGAGTTCATACCCATTAGAACTGATTTACAATGTGATGCAAGACAAGCTGAAGTCCTTAGCTCTGGCATGAAGGTTGACTTCAGATAATAAAACAAGTTAATGAACCCACAAGCCCTTGCTAAATTATTTAGCTTAGTTTTGGGTGTTCTGTCAACTTAAAATCTGAAAGCAATAATTCTTTCTTTCTTTATTTTTTTCATAATTTATTCACCCTTGTGTTATCCTTGTAATACAAAAGGAAAGGTTGTATAAAAGATTCAGTCAATAATTAGTTTTTTATATTTATTTAAAAAGCTATCATTTAGCTTTAGAAGACTTGTAAAATAGATCCTGAGCCGTATTGACTGCTTTTATGGTGCTTTTTTGGAGATTGACAGTGTATACTGCAACAATCTTTCTTAAAATTCAAATAACTGAAAATAATATAAAATTTCCGTTGAAAGACGGGCTATAAATAAACATGAAATAAAATAATAAGCATGAAATAAAAAAAATCTACAATTAATTAAGCCCTATAAAAAAACTTTAATAAATATATTTGTACTTTTTATGGATATTTTTAATGGATTTATTAAATAGTATTTATTTATAAAATATACTACAATATTTTTTTTCTATAACTGAAAAATTATTACATTTGTAGTTTGTTCATGGAACAATGTTCCATGTTTCATCCACGTCAAACACTTGAATAATTAGTAGTGCATACATTTTTACTAGTGCCCATGTTATTTTAACTTACGAATGCCATTTACAGTGACACTAGGTGTAAACTTTAACTTTTAACATTGTAACCAGCCCCAGGTTTTCATCTGGTGTCATTATAGGAAAAGAACAGCATGAACGCTCTTCAAAATATCTCTATATGAGTTCCACAGAAGAAAAAATACCATAAAGGTTAAGAAGAAGAGGAGGTGAACTGTCCGTTTAAATTTATAAAGAAGCTTGTTAACTCAAGAGCTAAATGTTTCTTTATTAAAGGTCTTCTTGCAGGTCCTGTGACTGGTACATCCTTGTTTACATAGCGAGAGGGACAAACTGGCGCAAAAAGCAAACCTCTGCATGTTTCACATCACGTCCTGGGACACAATGAGGCTTTTCACTGCCATGAACTTTTAGGTCCCCATGGCTGTCACATCTATCCTCCTTCATCCTTTCTTTCTAGCATCTTTTCTTTCCATCCACTCCATCTTTGCAGTGCCTTTCCAGGGTTGCCCATACCCTGAAACACAACCTCCTTTATGAGAACCCCAGGGACAAAGATGTCGCTATTCCATAAGCGGTCAAAGCCCATTCATCATTTTATTATTTTTTTGTCTTTATTTATATAATCCGCTCCCTTCACAGTTTGGGTCTTGCTGATTTGAATAATGGCTCGTATAAATTCCATCAGTGTCACATGCTTTGAGTTTCATATCTCTATCACAGGGAACATTATATTGTAGACATCACGAGCATGCTATATTTCACACCATGTTATGGGACATATACTAGCATGATTTTTTAATGCGGCACCCTGCTGTGCAGTATGAGATCTGTCTTGAAAAGTTCAGAATCGTATCTCCTGTTGTTTAACTGATACGTTGTGCCTCACGAATAAGATTTAAAGCGCATCTTTGGAAGTGGAGATTTGTGAAAGAGATAAGACCATTAATCAGACTCTGACCACAGGCATGCTGGGGGATGGGCACCTGCAGGAAATGTTGCCACTGGCATTATTTTGCCTCACAGCCCTGTGCAACAATGTGATGTTTTTTTTATTAAAAAGATGCTGATCTCTCAACTTCCTATTTCCAAGCTAACCTGATAAGGTTACGCATGAATAAGGATGCAAAGGCATGACATTAAAGAAACTATTGCCTTTTTCGTTACCTTTATTGCTGGGAAGATCTCTTTTTTGTTGTTGTTGTTGTTTGTTTGTTTTTTGTTTTGTTTTTTTCACTTGACTCAAATAATAGTTAAGAGGTATGGTTGGTAAAACACATGAAAAGATGAATGAATTGTTTAAAATCAGTTATAAACTCTTGCTATGAGATATATTTTTCACTATAGGAGCTAAAAATCACAATTGCTAGATATAAAGTTGAAATGACAAGAAACATACTTGTGACATATATCTAAATGAAAATAAAATAAAATAAACAAAACCTTGTAGACTAATTTGCAGCTTGATCCTTCAAAATTTTCATTTGGGTTTTTAAATTCATAAGTAAAATCATTTCTGTGGTAAACATAACTTGACAATACTTGGAAGTTTTGACACTCACACCCAAACATTGTTCTGTAACTTATTATTATAAATACATTTTTTGATGTAACACAAGATTATTGTGTTAAATTATGATTAAACATGCACAATAAGACAAGGAAAGTGCATTAAAGAGAAGTAAACAGGGTCGATAATAATTTCATGCTGACTTCAAACTAAAAAGAATGGTGCTTCTCTAAAATACAGTCTGTGTGCAGCAGATATATATTACCTCAAATACACAAACAGCCAAAGGGCACTTTCTCACAATCATAAAAAACTGTTCACTCCAACAGTTAACGATCCAGTACTTCAAGATCGGAAAAAATACTGAATGATCAAACAACATCTAATACTAGATGAATCGTACAGAAGCTGTGCTTTCCTACTGCCTTAGGCATGTGCAAAATGTAAAGCCCTGGTGTTCTCCTTGCTTTCTGTTTGCCTCTTGGGAAAGGATGGATAAAGGGAACCCTGAACATGTCTGATAAGACTGACCTCCTTTTCAGGTTTGTCCTTCAGTATTACCTCATCATAGTAATTCTCCTTTTGGTGTAAGTGATGACGGTACCGAGCAACTCCAATGACAACCAGCCTGTTAAATAAGGTATGGGGGAGAATCTCCATCACTATAATCACCGCATCTTTACTACAGCTACCCGTTACTCCCCTCCCCCAATGCTGAACAGACAGAATTGATCTATTTTACACCCACATTCAAAAGCACAGAATACACAGGCTACACACAAACACAGGCGCCGCCCTCTCCTTGAGAGAAAATAATTTCATTTTAAAAATGAGTAGATCTCAGAGATAGTGGCTTCAAGCTAGTAATCCTGAAAAATAGTTTCTATAGGTGCTGCCACTGTGAGGAATGTCTTCAGAAAACTGACAACTGAAGTTTATTTTATGTAACAGAAAACCTTAAGCAAAGGCTTAAATACAGCATACTGTAGGTCCAAGGTGTTTAAATTCTAAAAGAGACAAAAAATTCTGTCACAATCTATGACCCTCATGTTGTTTTAAACCTGTATGACTTTCTCTTTCCTACTGATAAACCAAATTTTGAAGTACAAAAAAGCACTTTAATTAAATATACAGAATATAGAATATTAAACTGTATTATTACAAAAAATATGTAATAAATATGTAATAGACTGTCCCAGTGCAGGAACATGCAACTAATTTTTTATATTAAATATTTGTAAATTATTTTATGTAAAATATTCAGAATATGTACTAATGTCATTATAAAATTAAAATAATAAAATATTATTTATAAAATTATTTTTATATAAAAAATAGTTGTTATTATAATTATCTTTTTTCTTTTACTGTTATTATTTTTTAAAAGGTTTTAAAAGGTACTTTATAAATAAACCATGATTTTTTTACAAGCTGTATATCTTAAATTTCATTCATGCCTTAAGATATTCAAACTTTGAATGTCAAGATGATGCATTGCAGCAGATCTCAAACCAAAATAGTGAATAAATATTTAAATTTGGTTTTGTTTCTTCACACACATCTATGTCATAAATTTAAAACAGTTTGCATATGTCATTTGGAGTATTTTAAGAGTGTTTGTACTTTTTTGGAGTCCACTATATGCTCAAAGTCATCCAGGTTTATTCTTGAGAATAAATAAGTAATGAGGAAATTTTTAGGACAAAACTCTCCTTTTGAAGCAGTTTTTATGTTTAGCTTAACAACAATACTCTCTAACTTAGCCCTTGAGAAAAATGTTATAGAACTGATATTGTTTGTTACCAAACCAAATCCAGTTTGTGAAGTTTGCAAATGTCAACTCTGTGACATTTCCAGTAATTTTACATTTCGCAAACCAGACTAAAAAGCTCATTCTGAATAACTTTTCCTCCCTCTCACATTCCCTTTCACACGAATTCACATCGTATTTGCACTTCTTTTCAGGCATGCCACCCTCATTCATTTATTTATTTATTTAGTGTCGTTCTGCTTTAGAAAACTTTGGCGCCTGCATTAAGCTCGCATGAAAATGAAAAGCGAGATGCAGCATATTTTGTAGCTTAGGGCGCAGGTGTTCCTCAATTGAATTTGTATGTCTGAGTGAATATGGCATCACACATGGAGATGAGAGGCCTCGTTGTAGGTTTCATCTCTGCCTGCGATGGTTCGAATCCACAGTGAAAATCAGTTAGCCTAGACTGTGCGCGGCCACAGAGGTTATCTCCCACACAAAATGAAATCTGGATTGTTTTGGCAACCTTTGAATAAAATAAAAGTATACCATGAATAAGAAAAATGTCTTATCACACATCGATTTACAGTGATCCTCAAAGAGTATATAGAACTAGATTTCTGGTGCTTGACCGCAAGACCTGCTAGCATGAAACTAGGGTGGTTCCTATGCAGTTGCAGTCCCTAGAAATGCTTAAGTACCTTCTTCTCTAGTAATTTTATCATCTGCCAGGTTAAATCATAAATCTGAATGTTTAGAAAACAGCACACCTCTCCTCAACAACAAACACTACTTAATCCTCACATGAACTGAAAAAATCATTTTATTGGATGGCAGGCATCTGATAGGCACAGAATAATAGTGGCATCCTGCATTGTTCTATTTGTGGACTGCTGGTGAGAGGAATTTGCCCTAGTTTCCTCACAGTGGCCTCAATTGGCAGAATTTGGCAAATAAATGGCCATTATGCCATGAAAGAAATCCAGTTTTAACATAGATAAGCCATAATTAATAAAAAGTAACAACAGTTGATCATTTAATCTATTTTCCATTCATTTAAATTCAAATTGGTATCTTAGTTCTTGGTCGTCAACTTCAAAAAGAAACATCACACATTGATTCGAAAGGTTGATAATGTTCATTAGAACTTCTTATGAGCTCAGAAACCTTGAACTTTGCTACTATAAAGTGCACTGAACTTTGCTGTTGTAAAATATCTTTCATATAACAAATCATAATGCTTTCAAACTATGTGCCGGCATAATGATTTATAATTTCGCAGTTAAATCACCCAGTAAATAAACACACAAATGTGTGACCCAACCCAATTTATCAGGTTAACTGTTGCATAATAATGATAATCAGCCATACTGGATATCATACATAAGCAAGATTTCAATTTGAAATAAATGAGGCCTATTGTTACTGGAAGTAGGATTTTAAAATGTTTAATAGAAAACCAGCAATCTATGATGTTCTCACAAGCTCAGATGAGCATAATGTTCATTCCTCTGCCACCACTCATTGGTAGCAAATCACAACCACTGTCTCAGTGGAAGAACATCCAGCCCATTTCTTATCTGGCTTTTCCACACTCTTTACTCTGGACCGAAGAAGAAACCAATCACCGTGCTAATTCATCCTACCGAAATTCACTCGTGAAGTCTCAAAGCACGCGAGGCTGCCTTCTGTCTCTAATGCGACTTTAATTGCTTTCATTACAGTAGAGTAACTTATCTTGCTGTCATGACATAGATTTAGAAAGAATCTGATTTTCATAATAGGCGGAAAGGCTTCATAATCACATCTAAATTCAACTCTGAAGGCTGCATTCAATATGTTTTACATTAAAGAGCCTATTTGAGGAGTTCAAAAAAGCCTACATGTTATGTTTAACTAAACTCTTACAATTAAAGGTTCTTCAGTGGTTTTTGATGTTACATCAGGCTATAAGTTCTTTCAGTCAACTTGTCTGAAGTTTAAAATCATTGGTCTACCCGTAAGCCAATCACATAACGTGAGCCAATCACATATCGCCTTGCCGGACTTTGGCCTTCCCAGTTTCTTGTTGATGATCGTAACAGTTGATAAATTAAAAGGTGTGTTCAACTTGAAGCAGCACTGCAGCAACTGATCGGTGTATGACATTAAAGTACTGCGAGAGCGATCATAAAGAGCTTATGGAACCAAATGCTCTTGCTGTACTTTGATGTCATACACCGACTGATCAGTCGCTGCAGCGCTGTTTGAAGTCTAACACACCTAGTCTTTTCCCAAAACCTGTCGGTAGCAGGGCCACAAACTGAGAGAAACTGAGAGATGGTCTGCTATATCAGACTGATTACAGAAGCGAACTGAAATTGACATAGGCTAGTATAAATCATCCTGCAACTGGTAAAAAAACAGACAAAGGAAACAACTTCCCACTTAGATTTCTTCACTTTTGATAACAACTGAATCAAAAATTTACCTGAAATTACTTAATATATAAATGGCATCCATCTGTGGAGGGTTTCATGAATATTTTTCAAAAAGCTTACTGTTTTACAATATAATTTAATATGTTATAATAATGTTATTGCACAACCTTTCTCCATCAAACGAAACATGAATTTAAAAAACCTCCATCAATGCAAGAATAGGACTTTGCATCCTCTTTTAAAAAGCTCGCCATATGCCACTGCAGTACATACTGTTAGATGATTTTTTCAATTGGAGAATTGAAAATACACTGTGGAACTTCACCAGCTTGCTCTAAAACCTTTTTTTTCTTTTTAACTGAAACGTTTATTTTAAGACTACATAGCCTGGGGTTCAGTGAGAACCCAAGAGCAAGCCAAGCGCTCCAAAAACACAAGAGATCAATCCTGTAGAGAAAAATTAGCATCTATTCAAGATATAATGTTAGTGGTAAGAATGTCAAGGGCTACCAAGGGCATGTTTTCAAAAGCATGATATACTTAAACCACCACAAGTGCAATGAAAGTACCACCATGTGCTGCATAGAAAGAACTGCAAGACAGCATCTATTTTAGATTCACAGATTGCAATACATCCTTAAATCTCATGAGAACAAACTGCCACTGATACACTATTATGCTATAAACCAAGAGAAAAAAAGCTGCAAATCTAACAGCTTCATTTCTATACATCTATATGGCTCAAGCAAAAAGCAATGCAATACACAATGTGCCTATGGCCACTTAAATCCATCTTTAATACTACACATGATGCAGTTCTTACTATAATGACGCAAGACATCAAACAGTCCTGTCTCCATATCATCTAAACATCCTTAATATCCGCGATAGCACACGTTAGGTCAAAAAAAAGACTAACAGTTTGGTTTCCTATCACAGCTGGACTTCAGAGCAAGTACGCTACTCATAGGAATAGTAAATAACCGGGTTTGGTTTCACCTGTCAGATGCGCTTTACTATAACTCTCATTCATCACATAACAGGCTTTCAAAGTGTTAAAGCACGCGTATCTACTGACATATCGAGGATAAAACATCTCCTCGCCAAAAAATAAAGTATTGCTTACCTTTCGCAGTAGTTTGTGTGCGAAGTGTGTAGAGCTCGAGCTGTTGTTAGTCAGCGCTCGACAGCGGAATGTCTCGAGCGATGATGCTTCCCCTTCAGTGGTGCGTTTCTCTTACAAATACGTTCAGTGAAAGGCTGATCGCAGTCAATAGCTTTTACAAATCCATGGCAACCGAGAAAACCCTCCACAACTTCGATACATTGTGACCGGGGTTAACACACCCCCTTCCTCAATGACAGTGACTCTACTCACCGACAATATGCCAATTGACTATGAATTTCTCAGAAGACCTAGGGGTATTAATAGGGCAGTGAATCACTGTATAAAGCCCCTTTTTTCCTCAGCGTGGATTATGTATAAAAATACATATTTACACGTTTATTACATCAAATGGACATAAAACATAACACCAAATCTTGTTCCTTTAAAAACAAAACAAAACAAAAAAAAAACAAACACACACACAACTGGTTTTCGAGGGGCTTTTCCAGCTGGGAGTGCCTGAAAACCAGCTTGACCGAGCTGGGAGACCCGTTTAAACAAACTAAGGCTAACAGAGTAAAAATACTGTTATGTTAATGGAAAGGACTTAAAAATATTTGGCCCCTGTTGTGTTTTCAGCACCTTAGACAGCAGCACAATTGATGGCTCCTGGATTATGTCTTGTGTGCCATTGTCATGGAAATATGCACTATAGTGCCCATGGGTTTAAGGTTATATACAGTTAAGAAAGTCCCAAAAAGAACAATTCAAATGCTAAATTTAATTTGCATTACATAACAAATCGAACCAAGTGACATTTATAAAGAAAGACACCACAAGAACAAATACTGTATCTATCTGATTGTTAAATTATTATATTTCAACAACAAATTGGAGCAGAAACATAATTTTATAAATTGTAAACCTGCCTTATGTATGATTTAAAAAGACTAGTACATTAGGAGACGTGGAGGAGGCAGTAGGAGGGCAACAACCCAGCAGCAGAACCGCTACCTCCGCCTTTGTGCAAGGAGGAACAGGAGGAGCACTGCCATAGCCCTGAAAAATGACCTCCAGCAGGCCACAAATGTGCATGTGTCTGCTCAAACGGTCAGAAACAGACTCCATGAGGGTGACATGCATTGTAAAAAGTTGCTGTAAATTTTACAGTAACTTACTGGCAGCTGGATGTTTACAGCATTATTGCTGTAATTTAATTTACAGAACAAGAATGTCTTTACTGTATGTTTATCTACAGTATTATTACTGCATGTTAATTTACAGCACAATGATGTCTTCGCTGTATTTTTATTTACAGTATTATCATTGTATTTTATTTTACAGTATCTGTACTATAGAGTTTATTTTCACTTAATGTAAACATTTTTACCTGTAAAAAAACTATCTAAATATGGTATAGCACTGTAAACCATTATTTTTACCACCATGGCATGATCCTTAAGAAATTAATCTAATATAAATATTTCTTTATAGTATTTTTTCAGGATTCTGATGAATAGAAAGATCCAAAGATCAGCATTTATCTGAAATAAAATGTTTTTGTAACATTATACGCTATACCATTCAAAAGCTTGGAGTCATAATTGTTTAGGGGAAAGAAACGATAGAAATTACTACTTTTATTTAGCAAGGATGCTTTAAATAGATCAAAAGTGATTATAAAGACATTTAGAAAGTTACAACAGATTTCAAATTCAGATAAATACTTCTGAACTTTCTTTTCATCAGGGAAGCTTGAATAAAGCAGCAAAATCAGTATATTAGATTTCTGAAGGATCATGTGCCACTGAAGACGGATGTAATGATGCTAACATTTTAGCTTTGATCACAAGATTAAATTACACTACATTCAAACAAAAAACAGTTGTTAAACAGTGTAAATATTTAAACAATGTACTTTTTGCTTGTATTGTATTGTAAAATTGTGTTTTGTGATGCATTTTGGATCAAATAAATGCAGGTTTGGTGAGCAGAAGAGACGTCTTTCAAAGACATAAAAATCTAAAAACATTTGGCAGGTAGTGTAAATAAAATACATATAGGTTTGTGGTGTGGTTACATTTCAGTAATATTGACAGTCAAAGTTGATGAGCTCTCTGATGAGAAACAGCAGGATGGGATTCAGGCTGCACCATTCTTCCAGAATTCCAGCTAATCGGTCACTTTCAATGCATTTGGAGCCACAAAGGTTGACAAAATGAACCTGCAAGCACAAGAAAAAAGCATTATTAGTATTAGTAAAGTAGTGTTTACAGAATTTCCCTCACTTGTCAAACTTGATGTATGCACTTTTGGCATTAATAAAAATGTTACATACTACATCTGAACACACCTACAATAATGTGTTTGATTCCAGGGACAGTTCTACTGTAAGTGGATATCCGGGGCTTAGCCCAGAGACATTAATGCATGTATCAGAATACACAGGATACACTTCAAATAAAATAGGCTATGCTGAAAAGATACACTGGCTTTTTTTTAAGAGACAAGTATAATTAAGTATAAGCTGCACTTACAAATTGCATAAATAATATTATGAAATTAATGTTTTAAATATAAATATATAATTATGTAATGATAGAAACTGCTGATTCATTCAGGAACAAAGTAAGAAATGTTTTTAATGTTTTATAAATGCTTCAGTGAATCTCTGATTCTAGGTTTTCAAAAAAGTTAAATTAATTCTATATGCCCAACATGACTTTGTTTATAACTGTTTTTGTAAAATGGAGCAAAAAGAAAATATTTTCTTAGCAATTTAAATCACTTATTTTAATATTAACTATTAATAATAGTAACTTCTTGTTTATTGAATTTTGTTGCCCCGACACTTAGTAAAGACTGCCACAGACCATAAATGCTAACCGATCTGTTCATATAGGCCCACACAAGACAATGTAATAATATTTGGGGCCTCCAGGAAAAGTATGTCACCTCTGTTAGCACCGCTACCTTATACACCTCCGATGCAGACGACATGACCACAAACTTGAAAATAAAATACAAAAGATGCTCTTAACAGTTTTCGTCAGTTTTCCTCAATAGGTTGACGTTAGCTTGCGCGTATGTTAACGTAACGTTACGTCTGTCAGTGAATTTAGGGACCGTCTCTAAAGTTACATCATCATCATATATTAACTTACCAGTTGATATTGTCATCAATAGCATTCACAAGGCTCCAAAATACCCCTCAGACGTTGCAGACGACATCCAGACTAGAAACCTTAACATAACAAACAAAATGAAGTAACGTAACGTTACTAGAAAATACGATGTAGAATCTCACTAAAACAGTGGCGTTGCCTAACGCACTTTACCTCAGTATTTCACCTTAATTCGCTGTTAAAATTAAATGACTGGCCAGACAAGCTAACTTGCATTAAAGGGCAGGAGGACCCAATAGTATCTGGCTGCAGCCACTGTGAGTGTGGAGCTCCACAGTTAGCGGAAACACGTGACCTCCACAGTAG
>JAUMHE010000051.1:16011180-16022734 GCA_032359235.1 Enteromius mattozi | reverse complement strand
AAGCCTTTTGAATTACGGGGACACTGAAAATGTCCTCATAAATCACCTACATATTGTAATACCTATGTCATACCCATATCATTATACAAATCTGTGTCCTCATAAACCATATAAACTGCACACACACACACACACACACACACACAAACACAGTTATGATTTTATATAATATATATGTATATATATATATATATATATATACATATACATATACATATGTGTGTGTGTGTGTGTGTGCATTTTATCAATTGTATAAATTATATTTTAATAAGCACAGAAGTTATTACATATATATTTTTTATTTCTTAAGTTAATTTGAATTTGTGCTTGATCACTGCATGTAACAATGTTAAGATGCAGATTTGAATATATATTTAAAATATTTTAATGTATAAAAATATACATGTAAACATAAACATATGGCAGCAATAGTATGAGTATGAGATTATGTTGTTCTGAATTTAACCTCTGTTTTAAAAGTGGGCATGTGCTGCCCTCCTCTGCCTGGCAATAACAATGCTGTTTTTTTATTTCATTATCACAACCTTGAAAGCATTTTTAAGTATAGGATGTCCCCTATTGGTGAAAAAAGTGAATTGCCATGCTACTAACAATTTTCAGAAATTGACATCATAGAGGCCATATGGACTAATTATTTGCAAGATGCACCACTAGCCCAAAGACATTAGGATTTAATCACACACCCGTACACTAATAACACTTTCACCATGCACACAGACTCAATGATAGGATATGCAGTACATAATATACTTATAAAAACTGTTTTATATGTGTGATATCACAAAACTGAACAGACAAGAAATCAATGAAAAGCACACGAAATGAGTGAACAAATAATAATTCAACATGCCTATGATCAATCACTAATGATAGGCACACGAAGTCAGACGTTAATATTTGGTTACGACGTCAGGTGACCAAAATTCAACACAAATTCAACGTCTAATGTCAATGTTAAATTGACAAAAATAACGTCTAATGTCAATGTTAAATTGACGTCCAATACCGACGTCACCTGACGTTGATATTTAGTTGTTTTTAGGTTGTGTAACCAAAATCCAACGTTAAGTCAACGTCAATTTGACGTCAAATACTGACGTCAACCCGATTTTCATTTTCAACCAAAATGCAACGTCTGTCCGATGTCATGTCCAACGTCAATCTGATGTTATATGGCGTCCGGTGTCTGGTGGGTACAGTCACACATTATATCTCCATTGACTTTCAATGTCCCTTTGCTAATAGGGTGTCTCCCCATGCACCTTTCCCTTGTTCTTTCTCAAATTTATAATTAAGACCTGATTCTGTGCATGTCAGCAAGGGGTTCTCCAGAGAAGCAATGGCCTGCTGCCTTAATGGTGGTGCATTTGGTCTCTAGAGAACTGTTTATTGTGCCCTTCAGCAAAGACCCTGTCCTTAATTACTTCAGCATGGGTTCTGTCACACCAGTGAGACCCAGCATGGGTTTACACTGTGTAATACATTGCTTTGGCTGCGAATGATTTTAAATAGAGCTCCTCGCCAGCGAAAAACGTCATTACTCATTCAGGTGCTTTCAGAATGGACGTGTTGACTCTCTAGTCACAGCTCTTTAGCATTATCAAGGGGCTGTTTGGATAAATATGAGCTTTTCCACAATTAATTTCTCTGTTATTGCTTTTGAATTACAGCACAATGAATATTTTCTCTAAATGTGTTGCTGTTGCTCTCTAGAGGCCTCAGGCCACATTTACATGGATCTTTAATAAGCACTGTTAAGAAAACCTTTAATTTTGGAGCTGAAAATACACACAAAAACATACTGCAGGTCGCACTCATACATAAAACTGGCCATTTGGTGCACTGACCACTGAAGCACTTTTACACAGCATGTGGCCTAATTTTCGCCCTTCATGGTTAGACAACCCCCACAACCCCCCTTATCTGAACATTTGTGGCAAGCATGGTGTTAGATCCAGTAACACATTGGATGTCGCTGGTAATCTAGAAAAAGTAGGGAATATAGAAAAGGCCAGATCCCTATCAAATATCAATGACGCCACCTGTCAGTGTTTGGGTAGTATCATGCCAACTGCTAACAATTTGCCAAATTTAGAAGCCATTGTTCTTAAGGGAAAATATTTAAACATGCAGAGTTCATTAAGCACACAGAGAACTGTACCATCTACTGTCTAAACAGCATAAATTCCTATTCTTATTGATCTTTTTTTCCAGTTAAAATATCTAGAAATCCTTGAAACAAGATCACATGTACTTCAAAAGGAAATGGACTTGTCAAGATTAATTAAAAATTAATTAGGTACAGCGTATATACAGCTTGGATTCATTGAAAAAGCTTGTTTAATTTGCCTGTTGACTGTTATCCCCACCTTATGAAATCGTGCTTGTAACTTACATTTTGCACGTCTACCTTACCTATCTTTTTTGATATAGCATTTTACATAGATTATCTTGGCTACAATGGCTACAAACAACGGTATATCATGACCAATTCACACATTTTACAAGGTGGCAACCCTGGCACATTTTATCACGTTGATATAGGTATGTATTGCGGCGGTTCAGAATGTAAATATCCGTGGACTGCTGCTAAAAGTTAATGTCCTCTATCATGTTAAAAATCCAACCCTAAACCTACTCGATAGTGTTAACAAATGCAAAACTGATATAAAAAGGCTTTTGCTGATGCAACCGTGCCATTTCAGTTTCCTTTTATGTAAATTTGAACTGTTTTTTTTTTTGTACCGTAGTTACACAGGATTCAAACCGAAGCTCCTTGCCTCTCAAGTACATCTCTGTATTCCACGAGCCACCGAACAAACCTACCGTCTATGAAAAGCCATCGATATGAAGCTGGAAATGTGTGATGCTAATGTTCAAAAGCATAATTTTTCAAATATCCCAGCATATTACTATTTTGAAATCATAACATGATATTCTTCACGTAATTGTGTGAAAATTACACTTTATTAATTAAAGCTAATTAATTAAATTTGGGTGAAAAGGAATAAAAAGTGTCTGAGTTTTACTGCCTCTAGTGTTAATTTCTTTTGCAAACTGCAGTGATACTGTATGTACTTGCTGGTACGTATTTTGTGTCTCGCTAAAAAGTGCAGCAAGGTATGTTTATGGCACGAGACCAGGTAAGGAACATCACAAACTCTCACAAGGTCAGTTAACCTAAAAAAGAACATTCTGTCATCACTTCAAGTTGTTAAAAATCTGTATCAGCTTCTTTCTTCTGTGAAAAACGAAAGTAGAATTTTTTTGGGGGAAAAAACAGTTGACCCCATTGAAGAAAGTTTTGTATGAACCACTTCTTTCAGGGGAAATTAGCCCAACATGCTCCGTTTGATGTTTGCACTGATTCACCAAGCAAGATTTGCAGAGTAATTTCAAAAAACCATAGGTGGGCACTATCACTATCAGTAAATTAGCCAAAGTAATATGCCTCTTCTCACATGCAGTCTATATCAAACTACAGGACCTCTATGAAAACAGAGAAAACTTTATCCATTGGTGTTGCACAGTGATTCTTTAGAAAAATAAAGGGTTTACACACTATTTGATCTCTTGTGTTGTAATATTAATTTTCCTTGTGGAAAACAGCCATGCTGAGAATGCATCTTGGCCCACTTTAGCACTCCTAACAAAACTATCGATGTAGCTGGCTTGTTGGTAATGGGTCCAAAATTTAACAGAGTGAAAATGAGAGTGCATTTAAGGGCACTTCAGAGGGCATTTGATTAATTTGTGAAGTCAGTGTGAATGGCAGAAAAGGCCTACGGGGAATTGGGATCCCGTGGGGAGTGAGAGGGAGATGGAAAGAGAACGAATAAGGAAGTGAGGCTTGGCTAGGGAGCAAGAGAAGCGACTGTTGACAGTCCCTTTCCTCATTAGAGGGGCAGTGGCAGGGCTTGGCGGTGCATTCTGCTGGAATATGTCTCTTCTGCAGCCCTTGAAGCTCTCTGAAGCCTGCTGGCGCACTGCGACCATGTCAGGCTCAAAATGAAGCCACTGCTGCCCCATTCCACTGCACTGTTTTGACATTAATTATCAACACAGCCCAGCAGTGACAAAAGTTTGCGTACAACTTTGTTATTTTCGTCACTCGATCCTCCTCTCTATGCTCCCCCCCTATAGTCTTAGTTTATTGACTGCAGCGAGGACAAGAAAATAAAAGTGAAAGCGAGTGTCGGGAGTTGAAGACTGCAACTGTGGGATTAAGGGCGAAGCATCAAAAGTCAAAACGAGTGGAAAAAAAAAAAGTGTCCAAGTAAGAGGTTGTGAATGTCCAGTGGGGTCTAACAAAAGAGGATGCTGTTATTTTGTGACCCTACAAGGCGAGTGTTTGCTCTCTATGGGAGCTTGGCAGAAGGCTTGTGTAGGGGATTGTGGGATTGAAGGTGGAGTAGAGTAAATGGTGAGACTGTCAAAAAGTTGAGAAATGCTAAACTTTAGGCAAATGAGAAGCAAAAAATGACGGAAGGCAGCCAATCGCTATGAGGTGAGCGCAAGCCAAGGTCGTCATAAGCGACCTTGTCAGTCATAAGCATTTTAAAATCTGTTGCTTTGAGTAGGCCAAAGAAACTTGCATTTTCCACTATAATTATGCTGACTATAATGACTTACTTGGCCATGTATTGAAATTAATCACAGCTCGCGCTAAGCACAACTACATTTCTACTACATTTCACAAACACCCCACCAAAGCAACTGACCTGTTGTTATGTTAATTGGAAAGTTCACCCAAAAATAGTCATTTACTCACCCTACTGTCATTCCAAACCAACTGATTTTTTTCTATGGAACATAAAATAAGTAATTTTGAAAAATGTCTCAATGATTTTTCTGTTTATACAATAAAAATCAATGGTATACAATGTGGTTTTGTTAAATCATCTTTTGTGTTTAAAGAAGTCATGCAGGATTGGAATGACATGAGTTTCTTTTTTAGATGAACTATCCCTTTAACCGAGGACTATGTTGATCTGAATCTTGAGGACATATTGTACTTGCACGCAAGAGACTTGGTTCATTGTGACAACACTGATGCAATAAAAACCAGATACATCTGCAATTTCCCATAATTTCTCTTGACCACGCGCTCCTGACCACAGGACTGGAGTGATGCTGATTGAATAGAAAATAGAGAGAGAAAGGATGTCTAAAAGTAGAAAGAGGGCATGTGAGAGAGAATGAAAGAAGCAAAAATGGAAAAACAAATATCACTAAAGTCTATATGGGTTCAAAACCAGCCTGTGGATACAGCTTAAAAAAAAGCAAACAAACAAACAAAATTGCTACTGCATATCAATGAATATATATATCAGAATCGGGGGTGTCTTGTTGCATTTTATTTAGTAATTTCACTGGAAAGCTGGAATGGAGAGCAGGAGTGTATGACCCCATCTCAAGCCAATGGCTATGCTCAGAATAGCATATTATTTTACAGCTGTATCCAATATGTATACTGTGCTGAGTATGCAAGTCAACATTTAAAGTGTGTGGAGAAATCTGCAAGATTCCATCTGTATTTAAATGATTAAACAGTGCTGTACTATACAAATATCCCAATAACCATCTCTATGCTGACCCTAAGAAAATAGTTACTGGACTGAACAAAATACATGAGATAGTTCACCAATAAATGAAAATTTGGTCACAATTTACTCACCCTTAATTTGTTCCAAACTCATATGAGGGTTTTTTTTTTCTGAAGATATTTTAAAGAATGTTGTTAACCAAAAAGTTGATGGTAGTAACTGACTTGCATAGATTTTTTATTTTTTATTTTTCCATGAAATAGAAGTCAGTGGCTACTGTCAACTGTGCTTTTATCTTCTACGATTGTGTTGCGTTGCATAAGTACTCTATATATTCACCACGAATATAGGTCCTCTAATGTCCTACAGAACATTGAGTTTTGGCAGATGTCAAGGGCCTCTGAATTAAATCCAGCCATGTTTTGTTGTGATCATCCAGTAATTTTATCATTCGAATGTCTCTTGAAGCAGACTACCCTGTTAATTGGCTTTAGCAGTACAGTCATACTGCACCTGCGTCCTGTTACACATGGAGCAGTGCTGGTTTGAAGGGTGCTTCACTGGTTGGTTGAGAGCTTTAAATAGTCTGATGTTCCTCCTTAGAGCTGAGTGAAGAGACCGGAGCCGGCTCACAGAGCTGGGGTGTGATGCTGCAGTAGCAGCCATTATTGAAAATGAAAACAGCCACATAAGAGTCACTCGCACGGCTCCATACAAGCTGTGCTCAGAGCAGATGTTCTTCAAGTAGTCATCAATCTTAATGCAGACATGTTACATCTGAATACTAGTGATTAAAGACTTTTTCATTGAAAAATATCAAAGGTTTATATCTTTCTGGTTGATGATTAACACTTTTCCTTTATTAATTTGCAAATGAGATTGATTCATTTTGGTATGCTATGGGGTTGTTTTAGTCTTTAGATAACACTTAACAACAAAAAATTCAGTTGTTAGTACTTAATGCATTATACACTCTAAAAAATGCTGGGTAAAATCTGAACACAACCAGCAATTGGGTTGTTTTTTAGAGTGTATATAATGTACTGCCAATCAACAGTAATTTTTTATCATTCATGAGTCCAGGTTATTTCCTATTATTTTATTTTTGACAGATGTCTCTGCTCACCAAGACTGCATTTATTTGATAAAAAAATACAGTAAAAAAGTAATGTTAAAATATTATTACAATTTAAAGGGGTCATATGATGCAGTTTCAAATTTTCCTTTCTCTTTGGAGTGTTACAAACTGTTAGTGTAAAGATAAGATCCCTAAAGTTGTAAAGATTCAAGTTTCAAAACCAAAGAGATATTATTTATAAAAGCTATGACATGTCCCCACTTTTCTATGTCACAGGGTGGTTTATTTTGTGTTGCTGCAGGCGCCATGTTCAGGAGATGCTGTGTGTTGTTGTGAAAGTGAAAGAGGATATAGTTAGAAATCAATGGTCATGTTGTATTTACAACATTGTTCCAGAGCAGTTCAACCCAAATATTAGAGTGTGTTCAGCGCATTTACGGAGAACTGATTCCTAAAACCTGCAGAGCAGTCTATTCTGTCTGTGCACAGAGACTAGTGACGCAATTCCAGGACAGTCTGGTGCTTCTGACTCACAACCTTTAAGTAAGTTACAGTACGTTTTCTTATTAAGTCAATAGTCAAGTTGTATTTACAATGAGCTGTTTCAGAAGGCGGGGCTTAGAGGAGAAACAATAATGTACAGTATGTGGAAAACAATGTGTTTCTGCACTGTATAATGAATAAATACATTTGTCATGTTTAATATGGTAGTTCATAACAATGAGTGCAAAGTATTATTTTGACTGCACTTAAATCTCAGTACTTAAATCTCATCAAATTGCCATTTTCAATCAATAGAGTAGCTTTCTATTCTACTACAGGTTCAGCACTAGACAGATCCCACAGCAGGTGCAAGCCTGCTTTGGATTTGGGCAGCTCAGGTGAAGCCACTGTTCACGGTTCAGTCTCAAGCTACTGCAGCAGAAGTCTAAAAACACAAAGAGAATATGGAAGCAGAAGCAAGGTCTTACAGGTGAGAAGTAGTGCTTACTGATGCCAAGGAGCGTTTGAAGATTTTGCTAAGCTCAGGCAGAGTACACTAAGGTTAATGCTTAAAAGACGTTAAGAGTCATATTCAGACTGCCCTGAACTTCTTGTAATGAGGAAATTTCACAAGTAACATCATTAAATTGAAAGACACGTGACATAACATGACACGTGCACGGCAGATCATCCGCAGGGCTTTCAACTATTCAAGAAGATATCTAGGGAAACTAGGGATTGAAATTTTGCCAGAGCTGCACACCTGCAGACATGAAAGTTATCACTGTCACAGTTACCATGGCAACTATGAGCAAAACAATGCTGAGTGCTGAAATCCACAAGAAAGAGAAAAATAACAGCTGAGATCTCTTTAATATCTCAAGTGTCTCTCTTTAAAAACAATAATGTCTGCCGCTTCTTAGATATACCTTCTGAGGAGGTTCTCAACTGTGATCAGTAAGCAAACAGCATCTTATGGGCATCACAAGGCAAAACTAAAACAAAAATTTCATTTATATAATTAGGATACATAACACATTTAATAAAAGAATGCACAAAATCTACAACATATTCAAATAAAATTAATATGTTCTAATTAATATTAATAATTAATAATAACAAAAACGTATTTATAATGATATTATAAAATTACAAAAAATAATAATGTCTTAAAATACAGTGTTGAATTTACTGAGAATGAATTTCACCCATGATAGTGTTGTTTGTTTGCTTGCACTGAGATATGTTTAATGCAAATCAGGAAATGCAACCACAGCCAAAATTTGTACTGAATGCAATTTGCAGAGAACAATTTTCCAATAATTAAATGTGAATACTCCCAGCATAACACTATTCCAGCACATTTAGTGCCTAGTTGAACTGGATTGCAGGTGGTTAGTAAATAAGACAGCAGTTTTTGCACTGTGCAATAGATGTGCAATTATTTAGTGAAATCATTTAGAGATTTCAATATGAACTCAAGAAATTCGTTCAAGGCCAAATGGCCTCTATCCTCTATTATTTTATAGCTCTGACCGTCATGAATGACCGTTACGGTCAACCCAGGCTCATTGGAAATATGTGCCTCTAAATACATTTCTTTAGTGGTGCTAAAACGCGAGTTCAATACGTGACCCTGGCACATATTTGTTATGTTCATATAGGCACGTATTGCTGTGTTTGTATTACATTGCTTCAGGTACGTATTGTGGTGGTTCATAATTCAAATATTCGAGAAGTGTCACTAAAAGTGAATGCTCTATCATGTTGGAAATATAGTGTTAACAAATGTAACAGTGATATAAAAGCTGATTTGTTGATGCAGCTGTGCTATTTAAACTTTCAGCTGTTTTCGAGCTACTGAGCAATATTAAGACAGAAAACCCATGCATGTGACACTAACGTTCAAATATGCCAGTTTTCAAACGTCAAAGCATGTTAAAAATGGTTTGAATCCACAGCATAATATCCCTCAAGTTTGTATACAAAAATTTGACTTTATTAATGGAAACTGTGGACTTGCAAATCATACTTTGTGTGAAAAGGAATAACAGTTGTGGGAGTTTTAATCCCCCTAGTGTCCATTTCAACTGGAAACTGCAGCGATTCGTACGTAGTAGGTAAGTACGTTTTTGGAGTTTTGCAAAAATGTAAGTAGCGGAATGTATTTCCAGTGAGCCTAGGTGGGTTACGGTATAGTTTTTAATCTTCTTTAAAGCTAATGAAACAAAACTCAATTAATATTCCTGAGTTGAAGAGAAATAACCTCTGAGAAATAAAATATACTTCTATGAAGACCAAAACAAATGACAAAACACATTTTCCTACATCAGCGGGTTGGTGATGCCATATGCAGGACATAAAACAATTGCTGTGTGTGTATCTATCTAATCTGAAATGTAGGAGGCATTCGCATTCCCTTAATATTCTTTTATCACAAGTTTCCTATCACCTCTTGTTATGTTTTTATGACAGAGTTTCCTGTTGCTGCAGTTCCACGATGTTCGGAGACAGGTGTAAGTTGCAGCCTCACTCAATCATATCTGGCATCTATCCACCCGCAACGCTGAGGAAATGATTTAGCAGCTGTTTCACCACTTCAGCAGAGAATAATAACAGTTTGCCATCAACCACAGAAGAATAATTTCACTTAAACAAGCCTAGACCTGTGAGAGAAGAAAAACATTACTGTGATTTAAAAGAATGGAGTCGCCTAGATAGATGGATTGCCAGTACATAATGCTTGTGTAAAAGGATTGGTATGCTATGACTTTTCAGAGATGTGGATTTTTTTCCAGAGATGTATTAATGAATCTGAGTGGCAATAATTACCCTCAGGACACATTTTTAGCAACTGCATTCAAACCTGTTAAGATATTTGTTGCTATTACAACAGAATTTGTCATTCAAGTCGTATAAAAAAGGAAAGGGACTTTGCATGATGCTATTTGAATAACAGTTGCTTAAGAAGGACTTCTGAAATAATATTTTATGTACTATGTATAGTCAAAAAGGGACTTTTGAATAATGTTAATGGAATAGCAGTTGCTTGTATTGGAACACTTTAAAGTTTACACTACACTTTACAGAAGTCTATGTGTATGTGTATATATATATATATATATATATATATATATATATATATATTATAAAACGACAATTGTTTTCTATCTTGACAGTAAGCAATGTTTCTTATGCAGCAAATCAGCATATTATAATGATTTCTGAAAAATCATGTTACACCAAAGACTGAACAAACTGAACCAAACATGGAAAAAATATCTTATTCAACCCAAACCTTTGGAATGGTAGTGGATATTAATAAATGCTGTAAGAACAGATGTGCATCCTTAATGCATAAACTAATATACTGATATTTATTCCTTCACTTGACAAGTTCAAACACTGTAACACTATCAAAACATTGCTGTGTTAGTCTGAGCATATATTGACCTGAGCCTGACATAACACTGGCTCAACCAATGAAGTGAGTTTGGAGTGTTGACCAATGACAGATGCAACAAGTGTTCTGAAAACAATATTTTTTTTAGTCACCAAATAGTACTGACACTTTTATATCTAAAAAAAATATATCTTTTGACACTAGGGGGTGACAAATCTGTAATTTACATTTGAATATGTGAAAGGAAAATAGCTTTATCAAAACTCAAATGCACACAGCACTGAAAATAAAAGAGAAAAAAAAAGACCGTACATAAAGTGTCTTAAAAACCATAAACTGAGAAACTGAGCATTACAAGGTTGGCAATTAAAAAATTTGGGGTATAGAAATTGTTAATTGAAATTTATAATAACAGTTTTATATTTTAATATATTTTTAAAATGTAATTTAGTCTTGTAATGGACTAAATGCTTTACTTCTTGCAGTCATTACTCCAGTCATCAGTGTTACATAATCATTCAGAAATCATTTTAGTTTGCTAATTTAATGTTCAAATAGGATTTCTTATTATAAATCAATATTATTATCAAAATCAATCATCATGCATTTTTTTTCAAATTTTTTGATGAAGTAAAAAAAAAAAAAAAACACACCCAACCACCAACACACACACACGCTACAATTTAAAACAGGTGAAATGTACACAAATTCATTCATCAGAGCACTGTAATTAAATTAGCCTATATTTGACTTACTCCATTTTAATAATCACGTTACAGTTATTGCCATCATAAAAATACACTTACTTTCCTCTATATCAATATAAATGGTACTGCCTCATCTTATATTGTTCATTAAAATATATAATTATGTCAAACTCAATATACTTAATAGAAATAAAAATATTTGTATATATATATATATATATATATATATATATATAAATATTATTATATATATAATAATATAAATATATTTGTAGTTTACTCTTTATTTAATGCTTCATGGCTGAATAAAAGTGTT
>JAUMHE010000051.1:15991693-16007035 GCA_032359235.1 Enteromius mattozi | reverse complement strand
CGGCTAGTCGATGAATTGCAGTTTTAATCACTTCCGTGTTGGTTTCACTAGAGGGAGCGGGAGGTTGCCGCTTGGTCAAGTGTTGGATTTTTCATATAGAAGAATTTACATGGACATGGATGGCAATTTCACTTTGACTTTCCAAATTGTACTCTCTCTGATCTTCCTAAGGAGCTTGCTTTTGATTTCACAAGTTGCAGCAATGGTTATAGGTTTAAGAAGCAAGATGTCACATCTCTTTGAAGGATTTTGATGTGTTCTGCCTATGTGCTTGGCATATTTGCATTATTATTATTATTTTTTTTTACTGTTAATAGAGGATGTGTCATGCTGATCTGTGTGTGCTGATCATGTGACCCTACAAGTGTGTATTGCTTTGCATTATGAGCGTGTGAAAGGGGTCAAGGTTTGGCTGGTTAGCATGGTTCAGTTAACTGTTGGATGTCACAACTTCACCTCCTGACTGCATCAAGCATCTACTTTGACAAGCATTCAAAAACAGTTGCATCTTTGGCCATTTTTAGGAAACCATATTTTTATTACAAATAACCAACTGTTCTATGTTAGTTTTTTTGTACTATCACATAGTCACACAAAGTTTGTAGAGCAAAGATTTCATGTTAGAAATCGTATTCTAAACATCTATAATCTGGGATGTACCAATTGATATTATAAACGTGTATGACATGAGCCAGAAATTCTAGAAACTAATACAATCACAGATGGGCAGAGAACATACAGAGTGAGGTAACAGATTTTTCTATGAGGCCAGAGCCATCTGCACACTACATTTCAGAACAGACAAAACTCTATTTACGCTATTTTAATCTGTAACATCATGACAAGTTTGTGAAATATGTATACAAATGAAACATAGTGTAATATTACTGCATAATAATATATGAATATAAAAGTAGCTACTAATGCATTCAAGCTTCAAAAACCACCCAAAGGTGGTCTAGTGAAAACTTATTTAAAAAAGCACTTTAGTTGGAAAATAGAGTTTTTAACATTCTGATTTGAGCTAAAGATGTACAATTTATGATACCATGTTTGTACTAATGAGATTGTATTTGCTCATGGGTGAGATTTTGCATATTGTCGAACTGCGGCAGTTTTTAAATTTACACACAGTGCAAATAACTTATTTTTTCTCAAATGTTCCACATGGATTCCATTTATAAATACATTTGCATTCTCTTTTATATTTCTGAAAGACACAAACTCAAGTGTCTTGTTGAAGAGAAAGAAAGCTTCCTGATGGTTCATGGTGCATTTATTTAACACTAATTTAATGCCAATAGCATTAATTGTAATGAGTTTAAAAGAATACAAACTTGGTGATAAAGGAGTACTTGAGCTTTACTGATAGAGCCTTACTGATTGACTACCTGAAGCAGTCAATATAGTGTATATAAAACGTTCTCATTAAAGTTTAATTAAAGCTTAAAGCTTTGATTTTTAGTGCCACAGCAGATGGTTTTAAGGTACTTACTGTAGTAACTTCATCTCTGTGATTCAATGGACACACCGAAGGTCAATGCAACCTTTATTGAAAGTTACTGCACAAAATCTTTTCCAGGCCTTTGTACACATTCTTTGTGCCCTTATTTCCACACACTGGTGATTACAGAATGTACATGAATTAAACATATTTGTCCATGTTCATCCAATGTGAACTATGATGACTTTTCAAAATATACAGTATTGTGTCTATGATCATCTTAGCAACCACAGAGAATAGCCAAATATGCTAAATTCCAAAATAACTGGTTTATTTTCGTTTAATTATTTTAACTAGGAAAAAACTTGAATCTTCTTTCTACAACATACAATGTTGTCTCAAGAGAGTTTTACTGTATCTGAAACTAAATTATTGGATAAATACAGGTCAACAAAGAGATATACCTTGGTGTACATTTTAGCGAGATATGAAACATGTACCAATGAGTACATATCACTGCAGTTTCCAAAAGAAATGAATACTAGAGGCAGTAAAACTCTTAACACTTTTTTATCCCTTTTCACACAAATGTACAAAGTTTTGATTAATAAAGCATAATTTTTGCACAATTACTTGTATTTAGTTGCACGTTATGTTATTTCCTTTGTACTCTCACATGGCCATAAAAAAGTTTTGTAGAGCAAAGCTTAAATGTTAGAAATCTTATTCTGACAACTTATTCTGAGATAACACACTGCTGATAATAGAACCATTTCAAACCATTTCTTCATGTTCACAATGGTTATTTATCTAGGATTTCTTAAAAGTGACCTCCCCATTTCAGCCTCTATAACAAAATTTCAACCTGTTGGCCTGAGATACCGATCGGAGCTTTGTTCCTTGCTGTTATTTCAGCTAGCCGAGCGTAGTAATCCCCAACCCACAAAGGCCATAATGACAGCAAAAGCATCATTCTGCGAGTTCCTCAAAATCCTGGTTTTGTGATGAAATGACTTTGTGAAAGTACTTACAAGAAGCTTACACCAAGCAAAGCATCAGTGAAGCGCTAAAGACAACCCCTTTGTCTCTATAAAGGATTACACAAGCCAGTGATCTCAGCCCAGAATGTTCCTGAGATGCCTAAAGAGGCTCTGGGAAAGACGGCTGCTTTCCTAAGTCTCTATTAGGGAGCAGCAATGTTCACATTACACCCACTATAGATGCTAGAAGCCTGCTGCTGCTGTCTGAAAACTGCTAAAAATGCCAGCACAGTCTCACGGCAATTCGTACATATTTTACGAGGCGACTTATTCGTACAAATTCGTAAGACCTCACTCGAATACGAATACAAACGAATACAAACTCATCAAAATATTGTATGGCCTAAAGTTTAGTACATTACTCTGTTCCTTTAAGGCAAAGATATCTTTGAATTTCAATACATATATACCACTACACATACATACCTCCGTGGGATTACTTCATCAAGCATCACATTCTCCATCGGCGAGATAAGCCAAATTAGATTGAGAAATTATGTGATTAACAGCAACAGAGGAATGCAAGTCCCTATTCTCATTATTTAAAAGAGTGGTGAGAGAGTTTGTTTGGATTCCCAAAGCAGAGCAGATAAATACAGCTGAAGGACGAGGACACTGTGTTTGTGCTCTCCATAGAGCACAGATGTCATTTCTCAGCTGTTAGACACTTAAGAGCATGTTTGATTCTTTAGGCTGTATTAAATTATATGCACCCTTGCTTGATCAATAAGAGAAATGAAGAAATAACTGCAGCTAATTACAGTCCTCCTATTCCTTTCATTTGCACAATAGCTTTACTCTAGGTAAATGCATTGCTCTATAGCACAAACATGAAAGCAGAATACTAAATAACAACTTCACAGTGAAAGTCAATACAGCACAGCAATTCTTTAGCTGCTTTATGCAAGGCTTGTCATAATGCAGTTCAAGGCATTAACAAGCCTTTTAGTCATACTCACGAGTGTATTTTATGAATTCTGTGGGGAAGTGTTGACAGAACAACACATATGCATTTTTTCTAAGCTTTTAAGCAAGTGTTCATGAACTTCATGATCAGTTTTGAATGAGAGCTTTTGGAAACACTGCATGTGTATTTAAAAGATCGATGCAGTGAAGTGTTGGCATAGAAAGCCTCTCTCATTTGCTTCTGGTTGCATATATTCAGTTTTTTTAAGGTGAGTAGGTGTGTGGCTGAGGATGCTTAACCTGTTTTAGGAGAAACTTTCAGTCCCTCAGGTCTTATTCAACCCAGAAAGAAATTCTATTTCTCTTTTTGCAGAGCTTATTCTGAATACATCTAAAACAAGACAACCGCTTTAGAGAATGCAAACCAAATTTCATTTGAGAGAGAGGTGTGGAGGGAGATCTGCTTAAATTGACTGGCCTTGGTGATGTAAGATCTTCCTCAACAAACACTGACATACAATCAAAAACTCCAGACTTTATACAACTCTCAGGCAAAAAAGAGGCTTGCAGGCATAAACACACAGCACTGTTTCATTTCATGTTTCATGTAGATAAACAAATATATAGTCGCATACCATACCATAGAATGGGAAATAGAATATTATTAATAGTCACCACTGATACAGTATGTATTTGCATTTAAATGGAAACAACAATAAAAACACCAGAGGTTGTCTACACTGCCACATGCCACGAACAATAGATAGACAGACAGACAGACAGACAGACAGATAGACAGATAGACAGATAGATAGATAGATAGATAGATAACAGTGATTTTGGTTTGGTCTTCAGGTCGGGTCGGGTCACATCAGCTATAAGGTCCGATTTATGCTTTTAGCCTTCATGCAATTGTCATACAGTCATATAGGGCTCCAACAGAAGAAGAAAATAGTCACCATGGTGATAGATACTTGCCAGAAAGCATTCAAACAGATTGGAGGGTGCACAAAACTAAAGGCAAGTAGAGATTTTTTTTAGAAATAAGAAAAAGGGAACTACACATTTGCTAAGCTCTGACTCCCTTGGTTACTGTTGATTACTCAGACAAGCTTTTAAAACATTCACTGAACCAGAGAATTCCGTAAACAGTGCCCTTAAAAATGCTCATAAAGTGATGCAAATTGAGATGGTTATTATTCTTGGGTGAGGTGGAAGGAACAGACTTTTAGAAAAAATACTGTCTGCCTTTTTTCTTTCAGGAAATGGTTATACTACAAGATTGTCTAATATGTACTGTAAATACATATAATAATATAATGATGTAAAGCTGATATGAGCCATATTATCATTCAGAACTGATTCTGATATGCTGATTTTTTGCTCAAGAAACATTTCTTATTATTATCAATTTAAAAATAAATATAACATTCAAAAGAACAGCAGAATGGAAACTTTTTGTAACATTATACAGTAAATGCCTTTACTGTCATGTTTGAATGTGTCCTTGCTGAATAATAGTATTAATTTCTTTCTTTTCTCACAGCAGTTTAAACACATACATCATGAAAATGAATAGAAATTTGGTAACACTATACAATAAGGTTCATTATTTAACATTATTTAACAACATTAGTTAACATGAACTAAGAATGAACAATACTTCCACAGCATTTGTTAATCGTAGTTAATGCAAATTTTAGCATTTACTAATGCATTATTAAAATCACAAGTTGTGTTTGTTAACATTAGTTAATGCAGTGTGAACTAACATGAACTAACAATGAATGATTATATTTGTATGCACTAATGTTAACAAAAATGAATAAATGCTGTATTGTTCATTGTTTGTTCATGTTAATACATTAACTAATGTTAACAAATGACACCTTATTGTAAAGTATTACCAGAAATTCTTAGATTTATACATTGATACTGTTCTAATAACTATTTTAATGTGTAAATGAATGTATAATTTAAGCCTTGGGTGTAGACATTACTGATGTTACAGATGATCTTCATTTGGGAATGAGCAATGAACAGTTTAAGCTTGAACAGGATTTATTTGAAGATAAAAATGAGAAAAATGTTCTGCATATAACCACTGGGTTACTATTACAAGTGAGCCGGCAGCATTGTGTTTTATTGTGGTTTTGTATAATTTCCACAAGATTCCATTATAATACCCACAAACACTTTCACAAACACTTTCAAAGGCTTTCTTAAGAAAAGATCAAAAAGTTGCCAGATAATAGGCCACAGTTGCTAAGGTAGACCTGGCCAGTTACGCTGTCAGTTGGGAACGAAATGCATGCTTAAACAAAGAGGCAAAAATAATAGAGATAAAACAAATCCAAAAAATAATAGGAAGAGAGAAAAGAAACAAACAAACAAACAGACAAAATTCTCTGTGATCATCTCAAAGTTTTACAGTCAAGATTATAATGAAGTCCCCACGCGCCTTGTTGCCACACTGCTGTGGGGACAGATTGTGTCTCGATCCTGTAGCATCTTTTCTGTTCAAAAGATGCATCATTGTTTGTAGGCAAGACACAATTCCTCTCTGTGGCAAGACTTTATGCTGTCTGTTCTTCTATTCCTTGTGCACTTGCAACCCTAGACCTCAGATTTTCTGCATTGCCTCCAGTCTTCATGCTAGTAGTAATCTATGCGCAGTTGTAGCCATGTACGTTCTGTACCCTTTGTAAATGCAAGAGCCTTCACCCGAAACCCTGGCTAAGCTTAGCTATTCACAGCTCCGATGTGGACAAAACCCTCCTCCGAGCTTCTCTCAGCAGCCTGTGGGCTGCATAATGAGTAAAATACAGTGACTGATTGCTGTTGGGATGCCAGCGGCTGTTTGGCTAACCATGAGGTTTTTTCCAGTGCGAAAACAACGTGAAGACGTTAACATCATCCACACAGTGAATTTTTGCGTAAATTAGTGTAAACTGCTTTCTTACATCTACACTCAATTTTGTCATTTCAGGTTGTTACCGTATCATAAATCATTCTCCAATCATCTAGAGATTTGCAACAACAGATAAAATATTCAGAGGAAGTTGCATCCATTTGCTCAGTCACTTACTGATGATGGTAACAAATGCCACCTTTGAGTCGCTAAATCTGGTATAAACACAGCAGCCTGTGCCCTATCATTCATCCTCAATAGCCTTTTACCATGAAGCGCAATGATGAGCTAGGCAGAAGATGCAGAGGGGATGTTGGGAGCAGTCTTAGGCTTGAGGGTGAAGCGTGTATGACCTGATTGATTGTGTTGTTATTGTTAAGGACTCTGTTCCGTCTGCCTGCGGGATTCACTCTCGCCATTCATCCACTCGTCTGTTTGCTCTGGCTCTCATAAATTTCACAGGCAGAGCTGAGCTCTGCTGGGAGCTTAAACAATTGCCTTATTGATGGATGCCCACGTATGAGTGGAGAGAGAATCTTTACAGGAGCTGCTCCTTAAGGCATTGTGGATTTTCTAGTTTGTTGGCTACATCCCCTCGATATGTGTATATTTTTAAGGGTTTAAGAGATGAGATAGATATAGATAAGTGCATTTATGTACTATGGCTTTTCTATATTTGAATTTACATGTAAAGCTAATATGGCTGTAATTCCTCTTATTATGGATTCTTGGAAGTGCTATAAGGGAACAGAGAAGATTATGTTGGTCATTCCCATTATGCAGCACCTGAACTTATCAAAAATGTATATGCTTGTATTATTTCTACAAGGGTCTCTTAGACTTAGACAAAAAAATATGCTTTTAATTTATGCACTTTCAAGAATTTTATCTTAATTATTTACAAAATGACAGAAATCAAAATGACAAAAATAAAAACAGAGGTAAAGTTATAGGATCATATCAACTTCATATACAACTCAAACTTTATAATATCACAGAAAAAAATAATAATATACTGCATATATATATATATATATATATATATATATATACATATACATATATGGTTCATGTAGCTGCTTTCCCACCACTTTTTTCCTTTTTTTTCTTTTTATATAAAAAATATTTGAAAGGCTAACAGGATGGAAAGTAAAAGTTAGGACATAGGAATAGCCTATAAATTGACCATCAAATAAAATAACATTAATAATACTTGTTGATTTTAACCTTTTTATCAGAACTTAATCTTGTGCAAAATAGTATTAATAATTATTGTTATCAAACAAAATTATTTTAATATTATGTGCCATATATTAAAAAGCCAGCTTACTGCATAATACGTAGAAATGACCCATTGAAGTGGTTGACTGAATTAAATGCACTGATTTTCAGTATCTGAGGGTTTTTGTATGCATTCCTATAATTGGCTCACAATAATGAAGCAATATCAAGCTTAAACGCTCTTCTTCTGAACGCCTCACCTCTGCAATGTCCAGCTTGTTTTGTTCCTTTTTTCAAGAACAAATACTGCTATAACATGTTTAATTCTTGCATGCATCAGCTCGAGGCACACAGTGAGTCAGTGGGGGAGCTGGCGAAATGGAGTGCTGAAATATTTATCAAGGCGTTGCATATTCAGCCTGAGGTCCTTTGTGAGTGCTCTTGTGATCTTCTGCAACACGTTCGCAAATTAAATATTTATGCCGTTTAAATAAATAGGCGAATGGCACGCCCTGGCTTGAAAGGATGCCACGCTGAATAAGTGAAGATATCGGTGGTGGCTGGGGTGCCCCCTACTCATGAGACAAAAAAGTGATAAAGGGAAATGTGCTACTGTATCCTGCCTTCTTGGCCTGCTTCACACTGAGTAAAAGCATGTTTGCAAGTGATTTAAACAAGCAAGGTCATAACAGAAGAAAAAAATAGATCAATGGACCTAAAAGGTGTTGTCACATTGACTATTGCTCTCCAAAAAGTCTGCCGCAAGTCATAATTCCGCAAGATTAGGAGTTCTGCATGAGAGAGGAAAGACTCAGCCTTGCCCAAACTCTATGCTGATTAAAAAGTATAACAAAGACTTATCAAAATATTAAACATGCTGTTAGTGCTTTGCATTTTGGCACCATTAGAGGCAGCCAAATAGAATTGGAAAACTAAAGGAATAGCTCACCCAAAATGTAAAATTAGCTGAAAGTTCTTGGGCCATTCCAAATGTAGAGCTTGCTTCTTCATCGAACAGATTTTGAGAAATTTAGCATTGCAGTGCATCACTTGCCAATGGATCCTCTGCAGAGAATAATAAATCAAACTCATAATTAAGATGTTTTTAACATCAAACTGTTGAATCTGAGTAAAATACAAGTCTTCTAAACATAATATTGCTTCCTCCAGTCTAAAAAAGGCCTTTCCTGAATCAGGAGAGAAATATGCACAGACCAAGCACCATTTATGTTATGTTAGTGGATTTTATTTTGATGTAGAGAAAACAGGGGATGGACTTTTGGTCTCATGACATAAAAGCACCTTGGTGAATTTTTAGTGAAACACGAAATACGTACCAATAAGTGCATATCACTGCAGTTTCCAAAAGAAATGAACACTAGAGTCAGTAAAACTCTTTACACTTTAACACCTTTTTGTTTCTTTACACATGAATGTACAGAGTTTCGATTAATAAAGTGTAATTTCTGCACACTTTAATTGAAGAATATCATGTTGTGACTTCAAAACAACATTAATATGCTGAGAGATTTGAAAACTGATGCTTTTGAATGTTGGCATGACACCATATCCAGCTTCATATCTATGGGTTTTCATATACTGTAGGTTTGTTTGGTAGCTCACGGAGTATGGAGATGCACTAGAAAGGTGATGAGCTCCAGTTTGAATCCTTTGCCTCTACGGTTCAACAAAACAGTTCAAATCTGCATAAAAAAGGTGAAATGGCACAGTTACATCGACAAAGGTCTTTTTATATCAGATTTCTTTTCATTTGTTAACACTATTGGGTAATTAGGGTTGGATTCGGTGTAGAGCAGGGGTGCCTGATCCTGGTCCTGGTGATTGTCTGCAAAATTCAGCTCCAGCTCTAATCAAACACACCTGCCTTTAATTTTCAAGTGATCCTGAAGACCTTAATTAGTTGCTTCAGGTGTGTTTGATTAGAGTTGGAGCTGAACTTTGCAGGACAGTCGATCGTTAGGACCAGGATTGGGGATACCTGATAGACTAGAGCATTAGCTTTTAGCGACAGTTCCCAGATATTTGAATTCTAAACCTTTGCAATACGTGCCTGGAGCAACATAATAAAAAACACAGCAATATGTACCCATATCAACGTAATAAAAATGTGCCAGGGTTTTTAATCGATGTACATATTTATGAGACCATATTGATTTGTTTTTACTGGAGCAAGTGTTATTATGGATTATAGACTGGTATTTCATCCAGAAGTGACGTTTTAAAGTGAAAATGTTTTTATTCACAGCTTTTTAACTTTAGATAGTTAGTTAAGTATTAATTGAGGGACTGAAGATTCATTTTATGTAGCACAATGTGTCTATATTTAATAAAGTTGTGGTCAGGCAAATTAGGAAATAAAAACTTTTGCAAAATGCATTTCACAAACACTTTTCCGAACTTACACCTTTGGCAGAAAGCTGCACATTTCTGTTTTCTACGTAGTCTGTAATCAGATTTGATGCATATTACAGATGCATACTTACCTGATTAATGCAACTGAACATTTTAAATAAACAAAAGGAATAAATTAATAAATAAATAAATAACTGCCATATGTCTAGAAATCTACAAAGCAACCAATTGTAATTCACTTAGAGAATGCAATGATGCACAAGAGTGATCTACATGGATGAGTAACAATTCCAAATGTTCATTCAATAAAAACACTAATTACAACTGCCATCAGCAAGAGTGAGAAAGAGAGAATATGAGAAATAATACACTGTATCCTGTTTCCCCCCCCTGTTTTGGAGAGCAGCCAAACATCTAACACATGCATACATACATTCACGCATAAATTTGGTGCTCCCATATTGCATATCCTTTCAAAAGCGTAAACAAAAAGACATGCCACACTATAATGGCATATGTATTGGTTCAGACAATGCTCTGTAGAATCACACACCACCTGGGCCTCACACTTCCTCTAACCTACATTGAGAAAGAAAACATCAAAAGCTCACTCACTTCCTGTTTTTCCAGCATAGAACAGCTCCATGGGAATACAGCATCATTTATAACATTTCACACTACAAACATAGCAGGATAAGGAGATGGATTCAAAGTGCTAGTTTGCATTAAGGTCTTGCCTTTCTGGCTTCTATGTGCATATGATTTGTTGTTGAGCATACAAATATAGTGATCTTTTAGCTGTCAGATGCAGGCTAGCAGGGGTCTCCTGGGATATGATCCAGTTTTAAAGATCCCCTTAGGAAATTCTGAATCCCTGGTGGTGGTACACACGCTATTAATAAGCATGTGTCAAAAAGCAGATATGTAAAATACTGTACACTTCTATTTGACTGTTACTTTGTAACAATCCAGGGAAAAAGACACTGGAAAGGGCAGGATGTTCATTTGCACAGGGTTTTGACAATATTTGAAAAATGAGTAGGCTAGTCCTCAGTTATTAAATGAATAGGCATACTACTCTGATAATCAGTATAGTGAGGATTTAGTCAGCCAATCAGGATCTCGAAGTAGCCTACTCATATGGAATATTAGCTTGAATTTATTCAGACAATAGATCTGACCTCTGAATTAAAACCCAGTAACCCAATATTCCAGAAACTCATGTCCCAATATATGTCTCCAATCATACATATTTTACGAGGTGGGCAATTCATACAAATTCATACGATTTATGCTAAAACATATGTACAGTATTTTACAAGCTCCACAAGTCATATGAATTTGTACATATGACCTACACCTAAGCCTGCCCCTAAACCTACCTGTCACTCAAATTGTACAAAATTATACAGGTGAGTTTGTACAAATTTGTATGAATTAGACACCTTGTAAAATATGTACGAATTTGTCGTGAGGTACATTTTGTTATATTGTAGTTATACACTGATATAAAATTTTATTTGGCTTCTTTTTTGGCTATATGGATATAAATAGTCTTAACTTGAACAAAGTTGTTCACAAGCTACACTTTCCATAAAATGCTGGTTCATTCATATAAAACAGGATGTATTGCTAAAAAATTATTTTCAAGTAAGTACGGCAATCTCCATCATCAGACAAGGATTTATTTTCAGTAACATTTCGCCAGAGCACAGCGGTATTTCACTAAAATGCACCACTAAAATATTTGAGTAAGAAGGTCCAGAGACACCCTTGGTTCAGAGATTGTTTTATCAAAAGATGAAGTGGGATGCAATGGATTGAAAGGCTGGCACTGGGTTTTTGAGTGAATGTTGCAAACATGCTCAGTCAAGAAGAAAATTCTTCTATCTGCTAAAAGAAGCAAACAGACACTAAACAAACTCAGACTGTGCAGAGATAAGATTGATATTGACAGCTGAAACACTCAAACAGGCACAATAGATATTTCATATCTAAAGGACTCAACAGACATTTTATGTGGTTTTGCTTATTGAGAGTCTGAGCCCATTTATTTTTTCCCCAGAGGACCAGTCTGCCCAAAATATGAATGTTCTGTCATCTTTTTTTTGCCATCATGTTTCAAACCTGTATGATTTTCTTCTGTGTACTGTATGTAAACACAGATTCATTCTTTAGATGACTTTGGTATATAGTGTACAAGTCATATGGATCACTTTTAAAATAGTGCATCATCAGTTCAGCACTCAAGTCTGCAGAGCTCAATGCACTTGGGAGGAGAACAAATTATTTCTTTGCTTTATGTGACTAACGAATGAAAAAACTCACACAAGAAAATATGTTAATGGCCTGCTCACAACAAGGATGATAACTATAATGGTAACAATAAAAATACAGTAGTTTTATAAGTCGTCTATATTTAAAAGAATAGCAGATGCCACTTCACAACTAGAACACCACAGAGAAACAATATTATTGAAATCACTTTCACAATAAGAACATTGATAACGAATTAGAATCCATCCAGCTTATCAAAGAGGCAGATGAAATAATGGCAGCATGAACATAATAGAACATTATTTTAAGTTGATGTGGATGCTAATGTTGTTACTGTTATAGTAATTGTTCTTGGCGTTAACAGGCCATAAGAGCTTTATTCTAACTTTTTTTCACTGAGATTTTTAGTAGTGTTGCACATTTGTATCTACAATGAAATAAACAAATCACTCTCTGAAAGAGTTATTCCTAAGTCATATAAAAATCTGTTCAAAACAAAAGAATCATTTAAAAAAGCTTGAAAGATTCCATTTATCATAACTGGATGGGAAATACTAGTACAATCTTCAGAATTTCTTCAACTTAATCCTGTAATACACAACGCGATTTTTGATATGATCCTTGGTCGTGTGGTGTATGTTGCCCAGTTTTCCTTTGTCACTATTACAGAGTCGGTAAGTGTATGATGCCTATTGTTTTAAAAATCTGTTCAGATTTTAAAAGTCATGTAGCGTATTCCAAGAAAGTAGGCCTAAGTCAAGCATTTTTGAGTAACATAAAGATAAATAATAAATTATATTTTGAAAAACATTTAATATTAGACGACTATCCACTCAGCAAGACTTTATTGAGGTAGAGTGTAAAACATTTTGAAGTGAGCCCGCAGCACTGCATCATGTTCTGAATAAACTGGAGTCCTGACCACAGCCGTGCTATCATTTACAACCTCAAATCATCACTCTGAAAAACCATGTTGCCAAAAAGCCTTAGTGGGAGACTTTGGAGGGCACCTAATTGGGAGCAATGTCTGTCGTGGGTCAGAGCTGAGTGGTACAGATCTCCCTCTCCTTTTAATTAATACCAGTGGGCTGTCACAGCCTCCAAATGAGAAGTCATGAAAGATGAGTGTGCATTCGACCATGCAGCTATCTGAAGAAAGGCACTATGTGTGTTTGTATTGATGCCTCGTTCCCTGTGTTTCTCTGCTCTTGCTTCTGCGTTCTCCGTTGTGGATCAAACAATTTAGTCAATAGGGCTGTTTGGTGAGCTGGACACGTTGAGAAATGTTCCAACGGTCCTGAGTTATGACACGGGTATAAGACAAGCAATGTGAGTCAATATCACACAATAACTAATCATTGACCACCATGTCACTTTTTCATCACATCTGTGTCATAAAATATCAGTGCATAACAATAACATACAAAGGGTTAACAGTGGAAGTCAAAATTAATCCCCAACTGTAACTCTGTATGACATTGTGGTTGTTGAATAATAAATATATGTGTACATTTTATTTTATTTTTAATATTATGTGTTAAAAAAGAAGCTTTAACTAGTGCACCATGGCAGAGTTTTTTTTAATGCCCAGCAGGATGCAGTTTGATGAAGAAACATGTTTAAATAGTTTATTCAAAGTATGAGCATCCTAGGGTTGCAAAAAGAAGAAAATGAGTTTGCTACCCTGAGGGAACATCATGCAGCAGAGGATTAAAACTCAAGGCTGATATGAACAGCAAGCTGTGCTTAACTTATGTAGTTTGATAGAGGCATGAATTGGTACACAGCTCTTTGGAAATTAATTTCATTTACTTCCTTGGCCAAGCAGCCAATGTGTGACACACTAATGATTACATTTTTCTGGTACTTTAAGTATATTAAATCACATTTAGCCTGAAAGATTTTTTGTTTGTTTGTTTTTTGTCTAAAGTGAATTGAATTGAAACCATGGAAATTATTTATGAAATAGTTGGTATTACATGACATTTTAGGTTTATCATTTTGCAGATGCTACTTTTTTGTAATAAAATTCCAAATTCATTTGCTAAAAATTAAAGCTAACCATATAATCAAATATATAGGTCAAGTACAGTTTAATTAAAAGTTTCCCACAACAGTTTGATCATGATTGATGATTATGACATCAATGATTGATGACGAGTCATTAAAAGTTTCCCCAACTGTTTGGTTATGATTAATGATGAGCCATGATTGACAGGTCGTTCAGGAGTTCCATTATTAAATATATTTTGAAAGCCAGAAATAATGATTTTCTTGGAATTCAGGGCATTGCAAACAAATTAGGAGACAGAGATTTATGAGTTCATAAATAAATAAAACCAAACTTAAAATATATGGTGCAATTCCCCTCTTCTGACGAGATTAGCTTTGATTTGAGACTTCATTCACCTCATTTAAACTCAACCCATTCAGAATACAATTTAAAAATCAGCATCAACTGCATTTGGAAACAACGTTTTCCAAAAACATTTATTTAGATTAAGCTGTTTAGAATTTAATCTAGATTAGATTAGATTAAGCAGCCAAACAAAAAAAACAAAAAGAGATTCTCAAGAAACATAATTTGGAAGAAAACACATCACCAGAGATACTGGAACAGCTCATATGTGTCTAAAGAGTGCCCATGTAAGACATTGTGCACTGTCTAGAGAATACAATGAAAGACACGTCATGCTGAATAAGCAGTGAGGTGCCCTTGATTTACTCAAAGCCTATAGGGGAACCCAGATGGATCTGTGTCACCTGTCCAGCTTTGAAGTTCACAAACCCCAGCAGGATATCCACCAAATGAGGGATCGAATTCTGTTTGATGCCATTTTTCCCTCTGTATTGGAAGATAAAATAACGTGAGAAGATTTGTCTTTATTGCACATAGCCAGCGTCTTATCTTCAAGTCTGGATAATGAAATCTGAGGATATAGGGCTGCATTTAATAACAATGTTTTCTTGGATGTTTGGGTTGCTGGCTAAGCTAGGAGGCAACAACCTGAAGTTTCATATCTATTAAAGACATTCAAAATTTATGTAAGCATCAAACCATTTACAAAGTAAAACAAAGAATTATATATATATATATATATATATATATATATCTATATATATTTTTTTTTTTTTTTTTTTTTTTTATTGGGTGTTTTTGTTTTACAAAA
>JAUMHE010000051.1:15947926-15976113 GCA_032359235.1 Enteromius mattozi | reverse complement strand
CTCAAATTGAAAGGTATTTGTGTGTTTGTAATAAGAAGCATGCATTAAATTTAAGTAGTGCATGGATAACTGTGTGTACATCTATTAATCATTTTGAGTCTAATATCATTCCATAGATTCATGTGACACTCACACGTAACAAGGCTTCATTCGCCTCACTTAGATAATTGGTCTGCGCTTTTTAAAGAACACACAGAGCGAAAGATCTTCAGCATGCTGCAGTACTAAAATCACAGTGCAGTAACATCCCTGACCCTAGCATCTCTCTAGTAATCTGTGGTTTGTTCTTTTTGGAACAGTAAAAGCGACGTTGCATTAATGTGGAAGTGTGAGTCTACAGGGATGGATAAGGTAGGGAATTTAAGGCCATAAGACAACCATGACTCCTACCCACAATCCTTTGTGGGCTCTTGTGGTCGCCAGACACTAGTAGAGGAAGAATTTACATTATACATTTATGCATTTAGCAGATGTCTTTATCCAAAGTGAAAAGAGGAACAAAAGCAATTCGTCAAGGAGCCAACAATATTCGTAATGTACAATGGCAGGTTTATTTGACAACTAGATTAGAAAGCAAGCTAGAGAGATGCATAAAAGAAAACTTTGTGTGTGCAAGTGCACTGGTTTACTGGTTTTGCTTTCTGAAGAGATATGTTCTTGAATTAGCTTTTCAACAGTGCAGGTTTATGGCTCATTCCACCAGAGATAATAAGGTTTTCAGGAGTCCCAAAAACTTAAACTTCCTTTATATTAGTTCCCGGGGCATCAATCCCATGGCATTTTTAGTGCCAAAGAAGTTCTGTTTTACTCACTTTAGGTCTCCCTGCGATGCTGTTTAAAATCCTTTGAAAAACCTCGGAATCTGTTTTCCCAACCTACATTTAACCTGACAGGATTTTCAACCTGCCTGGCATGCTTTTGAGATTGTAAGGATTTGAACCCTGGTCCATGGAGCAGGCAGTCATCAGAGACGAGAATGTAAAGGAGAGCTGGTTAAAATGCAGAGATTACACAGAGAAAGTCAGGGGTGCTCTTGTGTCGGCCCTCATTAACTCGACTCCAGCATGATCTTTGTTGAACGCAGGTTGCTTTCTCGGTTGCACGAAGCAGTGCAGAGCATTCTTTTGGAAAGATAATTGGAGCTGACTGTTTTGTACATCACTGTTTTTATTTTTTGCACTTTCCATGTCTACTTTACTGATATTTTTCTAATGAGCAGGTGTACGCTTTATGTCTGGGCAGATTGTTAATGTAGTCTGAAGTAACATAGAGATTATTAAAAAGATTATGGTGATGGAGATGTTAATCATAACAGTAATAATAGCGCGAGGATCATAAAATCAATGATACAGATGGAGGCTTGGACAGTTCGGTGTGCGGGGGCAGCATAATTGTCCATTAAACTTTTCAGAGAACTTTTTGTCTTGGATAGAAAAACACCGGAGGCCCTAGTCCATCTACTCATTATCTGAAAATTCTTTGGCACCCTGTCACTTCTAAGCCTTTTTGATTCTTGTTAAGGGGCTCCTTGGAGACTGGATTGTTTGTAATTCGTCGTCTAGCCTTTAAAAAACGATCATTCATGCACCAATTACCGTCAGGATATATGAATTCTGTTACCTTTAAATACTGCTGTGATTATGACCGTTGCTGTTCTGTATGATTACAAATAGGACTCAGAACCAGTTAAACAACAGACTTCTCTCTGGTGATGTATGCTGGAGTTATCCAGTTATTTTGTCTGAATAAACCCCACCCCTTTCTTATACAGTAAATTCAGCTCTGCCTCCATCCAGTCAACAACTGATGGATTGAACCAAGTTCCTGCCATACTTTTTTCCGATTAATCATTTCACTTAGATGCAAGTTACAATATAAGGAAAAAAATCTTATACGGTGACTATTTTGTCTCATAGTAAACATGCACTATGTAATTTTTCCTCTCATTAAAAATCTATAGCCTATAGTTAATAAAAATGAGTAGCACATTTGGAAAAGAAAATAATATGACATTCACTTAACATGAAGAGATGGGGGGAAGAGTGGGTGGAAGAGGGCATGATATTTTCATTAGCATTAAATTATTTCCCCCTGAATACTCGTACAGCATCTCAGCACATGTGCTAGAAATCAATATTTCCTATTTCCATATTATTCTAAGGGTATTGATCCATCAGAGGCAGCTCGCCTCTGAGTGCTCCGATATATTCAATCTTCTGCTCTAAACTGAAAAAAAATAAATACATTTTCAAACAAGCAGTCTAGCTGAGGCAATCAAACAGATTTAAGACTAAACCACTTATGTAGAGAGCAAAATATGCATATTAACACATGCAAATATATTATAATCCTCTCTAAATGTTAATATTATTGCATGCAGTGTGTTTCAGATGTTATTCTCGTAGGGTTCTTCCATATATCTGCATTGGCTTCTAAAGTGACAAATGACGTGTCTTAAAGCATCGTGATTTATCTTAACCTCAGCAATATTTATATTAACTTGTATAAGGTGCTATAGTAACCATATTTCTTTAGCTTTCAATCTCATATATTCAAAAATGATAAAGGACTGTTGTGTTTAGGTGGTCTGTTCTGATTTGATCTACACTAAGAAATAGATGACAACATTATTTTGTGCAAGCGTGTATGTACCAACACAGATGATATTAGATGCTTTCAGTATAATAGACTGGTTATTTCATTCATTTTATACAGAGGGCCCCACTTTATGTGGGATGCAGAAGCTTTGTTGATTTATCACGCTATTGAAAGTGTATTAGGAAACTAGATTAGTTTGATGCTATAATATTATACTTGACTACTTTTTGAGAACACAAATATTGTCTGTATTTACAACAAACAGCCTTGCAGTAATCAACTGTGTAAGCCTACAGTTTGAATGTCACAGTAAATTATATCAAATACAGTGGCTATGATATTAGACTCACAAATGATGACTAAAGGAGTCAGATTAACTTGACTGCCACACTGAGATCAATAAATAATGCAGCAGAAATGGGCTTCAGAGAGCTGCATTAGATCTACGCTTTGTTGTGTCAGATTTGGAAGAGGCTAGGGTCTCCAGTTACTTTTTAAAACCACGTTGTCCACCACACTCATTAGTTTTTCACACCAGTGCAAATATGTAAATCGTGCCAACACCTTTATTTCCTCATTGTTTCCATCGTTCTCAAGGTTTTCTGCCAAGTTTTGACTCTCAAACGCCTGATTCAGCACAACTATAGTAGGGTTTTTAGCAGAGTGCTAGATATCTAATGATTTGAAAAGGTCTGAGTTGATGCATTTTTCACCGTTACAGAAGTTGGCATACAGTGATTACAGTTATTGATTAAGCTGGTTTCTGATGGAAAACATTCCACTTTTATAATATGATTTTCCTACTGTGTAATGGCATCAGCAAGAATATAAACCCACAAATTAGAAGGAATGTTATTGCATTACATTACAAAATATTAAAGCGGTTGCCATTTGTTTTAAAGAAAGACAGCAAAAGCACACTTTTTAAGTAAAATATTCCACAAAAAGATTTTTTTTTTTTTTTGTCTTCAAAATGAACATAAATAGTATTTGGATGCTTTCTAATTGCTGAATGTTTTTGGAACACATCCATATGATTAACTTTGCATGTGGTTACCCTTAAACTTGAGTTAAAGTCAAATACTTGAAAAAGAAATAGAAATGTTGGATAAAAGTAACCACAAAAAAAGATAAAGAAAAGTTCTGAGAAAGGTTCTTGCATTATTTGTTTGCAGATGCCACATTGGTTTAAAACAAGCAACAAGCAGCATTTTTTGTTAAGCAGAATTTCTGTGTTTATTTTGCTCTATTTCTTCACACTCCATGTTCAATCTTTTTTCTGTTTCACATATAAGTGTAGCTAAATAATTGAAATTTTTGATAATAACAATTGAACATTTTTATAGTTTTTCATAGCAATTTTATTGCAAAATAAAATCAACCTACTCACAACAAAACATTGCACATCTTTAAGGTCAATAAATAATTAGACATTTCTTATACTTCAGCACTGTTTTGCTTGCTTTCATCAGTTATTAGTCAGATTGTACTGCAGAAGAACAAAGAAGGAAAACAAATGTCAGCAATGAGCTTTGTTTCATGCTGAATCTGGCTGTATAATGAAGCAGGCTTCATCAGATCGATGCATGTGATGAATATTGGTGAGTTAGCTTCTCTGGAGACCACACTCCTGATTGTGTTTGCGTCTCTCCAGATGGTCTCTAAACGGAACGCTCATTGATCTTCGTGGTGACGAGAGGCGTCGCCTGTCTGGGGGTAACCTGATCATTACCGGCCTGGATCGGGACCAAGACAGCGGTGTCTACCAATGCACTGCCTCCAACACCCGGGGAACCATTCTCAGCCAGAGAGCCACACTACAGTTTGCATGTAAGTTATGTGAAAGCACTTTTTTTATTATGATTATTATTTATTTATTTTTTTTAAAGTAGGGTTTTTGGTAAATTTATCAATGTACTGTATGTATTCTATGCTTAAAATAAATCAAATAAATGCATTTATATAATATATATATATATATATATATATAAACTGTTATTTTAAATTGTAAGAATATTTAGAATTTTTCTTTTTCTTTTTTGTACTTTATTTTCGATCAAATGAATGCATCCTTATTGAGCGTAGAAGTCTTACTGAAATATTTTATTCCAACATAGCAACATAAGCTCAAGCAACACCACGTTTGTGGCTTGATTTGTCCAAACAGCGGCAAACTAGAGGAACATATATAAGCGATATTGTAAAAGCACCAGCTTTGGTGTTTGGTATTCACATGGCATTGCTGAAGAAAGAGCAATCAAACGAGCTGTCAAATGTGACAATTTCACCGGGTGAAGCACCATTTCATCGACTTCAAACTCCATCACTCATTCTCATTAGTCACCAGCTTCAACCGCATCTTTGTACGCTGCGTATTGACTCGCCATATTAATACCCATACTGTCTGCTTCACAAAGTAAACTGCCAAGTATGAGAATAGCCATCTAGCCACCTTGCCTCTGTGCAGATGATCTGAAACGCTGTCCTTGTGCATGCTCAAAGAAATCAGAAGCTCAAATCAGTTTTTTTTTTTAAGATGGGAGAAGAATTGCTTGGGATGAGAGTGAGCCTAGCCATGTATTCCTTTTCTCTGAGAGCAAAGACCCTTCACCTTCTTGCCGTCTTTTTACTGATCCAACCATAGAAATACACAGAGTATCCCACGCCCCCCTTAGGAGACAGATTCCCATCTTTATGGGTGGGATAATGAATCTCACTTCAGGGGACTGGTTAACAGAACTTGCTTGACATTTATTTCCTATATTGATCATTGGTTAGTCAAAGGGGAATTATGATTTTAATAGGATGATAATGCCGCTGGCTTTGATAATATGTCATTGTGGCATTTCTTATCTCTCAGACAGCTGTTGAAAACTGCATCCTACATCTGCAAGCCAGTTTGAAATACATGCTTAACTGTAAAATTTGTCATTGGGAGATTTATTCCATGGTGGCTTTCTACTGGCTGTGTATTGGGGTAATCCTCTCCTGGGGCGAGTTTGGAATAAGTACCTTTCTCAAGGGTGCAATAGCAGCAGATCAGATTTGTGACCTGACAAACCATGGCTCACACAAGCTCCCTAAAATTCAAAGCCTATTCAGATCTTTAACCAGCAGACCCTATATAAAAATAAAATTGTAGTGACATGATCAAAAGCATGTTAAATTTGTATTTTTGTATATCACAGCTTGGAACACTTTAGCAACCACATAGCAATGCATTAGCAATCATGGTTTTAATGTATTTGAAATAATTAATTTGTATTTGTATTTTTCATTTTTTTTTTTTTTTTCAGTTAGCATTTTAATTTAGCTTAGTTTTTGTTCGTTGTTAGTTGTCACTAAACCTGCCCTGAGTGAGCTGTCATCAGTCCTCCATTGTGTCAGAGGACAAGCTGTGTCCGATTAAAGGAATAGTTCACCCAAAAATTAAAATTCTGTCATCATTTACTCACCCTCAAGTAATTCCAAACCTGTATGAATTTCTTTGTTCTGCCGAACACAAAGGAAGATATTGTGGAAAAAGTTAATAACGTAAGTTTGGGTCACCATTGACCCCCATAATAAAGCTCATTAGCATTTAAAGCGACTTGGACTAGAGTGGCTTGATGAAAACAGAGCTGATTTAGACAGGGTAAAGATGCTTTTTACACTCATTAATAGCTGAAGGCTGATGTCCTGCAGAGGTTAGCTCCAACTTGCCTCAATACACCTGCCGTGAAGATTCAAGTATACCAAGCAAGACCTTAATTAGCTGGTTCAGGTGTGTTTAATTAGGGTTGGAGCAAAATTCTGCAGGACACCAAGCCCTCCAGGAACAAGTCTGGTGCCCCCTGCCCTTAAGAATCATATCAACTTGTGGAAAATGGGCATCCGATGGCCCCTTTAATGGTTAAATATGTTTATAAAGGTTATAAACAAACAAAAAAAAAGTTTTTAAGATTTTATATTTTATTTCTGTTTTACTTTTTATTAAAAGAAATATGAAATTAAACATAAATTGTATGCCAAGCTTCAGGCCTTTAATGAATATGACCTTGAAGTTGAATGTTCCGCCGTCTCATAAGAAGAAAGAACCTATAAGAGTTATGAAAATGAATCCATAAACACTCAAGTCTTCGTCCTTCACATTCATATGTGAATGTTTTCTATTTATAAGCGCCGCCATTCACTGTAAAGATGTTTGACTTACCACACGGCCTACAGCCATCGCATGAGTCCAGCCTTATAGATTTTAACACTAGAGACCATTAATCAGTGCCCGTGGCTCTGCTGCTCCAGCTCTTAATCCATTCATCCTGTTACTATGAGCCAAGCAAGTCCTGCTCTTTCCACTTCCACCAAGGCTCAGTATGACCCGGTTGTGTGGGACTTCTTTTTTGGTCAGCGGGGAATCTCTCATTAATCTTTTCCCACTGTTTTCCACCACCTCTTGCTAATCCTGATGTTTTCTTCTGCTTCTTTCATTTTTCTGGTTTTCCTCCGCTCTGTAATTTGTCTTATCGGTCACATTGACTCTATATTGTTTGTGTTGGGGAGCTTGGCTCTTGGCTTGTTTGCTTAAGGGTGTGGAATTGGCACAGCAGGCTACGGTTACAGAAGGCCTTCTCTGTCACGAAACAAGAAGAAGGTTTTTATCATGCCAGGTATGCGAGCCGGCTGCCAACTTCCTCTCCTCCTGTTAATTTGTGAGGATGAATCGTGTGGACATGTATTGACAGGGAGGCTACTGGCTCAGTGGGTGAGATTAAGATATCTCTGGTAATGATGCGGCTTACTGCTGGTAGGTGGAGGCAATGTTAGCATCCCTTTTTTCATACACCCTCATAATGTTTCACTAGACTGCATTGTTGGACACCCACTGTTTGCTTTGGATTATTCTCAATCACTGATTCTGTTTCCTTCTTTTTGCTTCCTCAAATATCGAGCACTACTAAACGATTACAGTCAACGTTACTTCATATCTATAATATAAAATGCCGTTTTCATTCAAAATTTGAATGCAAAATAATTGCATCATGCAAATGTGTTTTATTCCATGTTTAATCTGTTACAGATCTGGAAAGCTTCAAAACTCAGACAAGAAGTGCTGTGAATGTGAGGGAAGGCCAAGGGGTTGTTTTGTTATGTGGCACACCTTTGCATTCCGGTGGTAAGTTAGCTATATATATTTATATATATATTTTTAGTCGCCATTTATTGATGTGTTATTGTGAATGCTTCATTGGATAGTCAAATGGAACATTTGTCTTCATAATCTTTAATCAAAATGCTGTTTCTCTGCATTGCTTAATCATTTGATGTCACTTATGCCTCAGCAGTGCTATTTTAGTATTATTTCTATACCACTATAGCTGTTTATTAATATTTCCAATTATCTTATATTTTATATTTGCAGTTTTAAGTTATGTTGCATTGCGTTACATTACATTGCATTATGTTACGGTGCATGAAGTTGCGCTGCGTTGCGTTACGTTGCGTTGCATTATGTTAAGTTTTAGTAGTTGTGTTATCAGCTTTATTTATTGCTTTGTATTTCAGTTTTATTTTTAGTCATTTTAGTCAGCTAATTTCACTTAGCTGCCAAGGCAACATTTCAAATGTTTTTTTTAAGTTTACAGTTTTTGAAACTAATATTTATTTATTTCAGCTTGATTTCACTGAAACTGAATTTAATAGTTTACTTTTAGTTAACACTGGGTCATGCAAGTTTATGGTTTAATTGTTAATTTATGTTTGGCTACATTTCACAATCCAATCAATTCCTTATGGACAAAAGTCCTGTTCTACTTTTTTTTTTTCCTGCATCACAATGTCCTGCGATGGAACTAAAATGGGTTGCAAACGGCAATTCTCTTTCGACTTCAATAAAATAAGTAGTCAGAATCTGTGAAGTGCTGCCTACACACATATGTACTTGCACCTCAATCCATTAAATGCTTCCTTTCATTCCACTGAATAGCATGAAACCATTTTTTCTTTTTCATCATCCCTGAGAAATTATATGAAACTGCAGTAGGGCTTTTAGATGAACTGTTTGTGATTAAATTGTAAAGAAAAACAGAATCCTTCCTTGTCACCTCCATTGATACAGGCTGTTTTTTTAATCAAGTGTGATAAAGGTAGAAATTCACACCCCAATGCTGTTTCACAAGCTGGAACTAGAAGTGGCGGAAATGCATGTTAATTGTTCTTCTCTTAGGCATATAGCGTCTATCCTTAGACAAGACTGAGGTTGTAATTCAACCAGCAGTAATTGGACAAAAGTCATTAGACCCCAAGTGCAAACAAGAACCAGGCAGTGAGAGACATCAATATCAATTAGAGGTTGTGACTATTACTGCGACAAATGAGATGCCAGAAATCAGAAGATGTGAATTTGTTTCATAGGCTGGGCAATTATAGTTTGCTGAGATAAATCTGTAATTAAGCATTTGTTTAATTAGAGAACCCAGAAGAGGAGCTTTTCATATGAGAATACTTTAAAGTTTGGCTTAAATGTCACCAGTGATTGAAAACGTGGGTTAAGTATGACTAAAAAGCCTAAATAAATCATTCAAAAGTGCTGGAAAAGGCAAAAATTTAATCAGCAGACTGTGGTTAAGCGACACGTTTCTGAAACACTGATGGTCATTTTGCTCAGAGTAAGCATGCTGGTTAGCATTAGACCTTCTAAAGAAACTCATTTACTATGGATCGCAGATCCTGCCATCTTTTCTTTGGCTTCAATTTGTTTTCTCATTTGGATCACTTTCTTTTCAATCAGACCTGAATCTGGAAGCAAATGGAAATAAAGACCTGAAATTGAAGTCTCAACCCAATTAGTGAGAAATATGTTGTTGTTGTTTTTTTTGCTGAATGCATTTTCTGTGCCGAGTAGGTAATCAATTGTTTATCACTGCAAAATGCAAACAAGAATGCTAAGCTCTGCAAATTTTCAACAGATTCTATTATAAAAGTTTTTACTGCCGATAAGTTTAAGTATTACAATATACAGTAGTTGCTCTTTATCTGTTTAGATTTAGGCTGCATATTGAACTCAAAAGACAAATGGGTTATTATTACCAACCTGTTTTATCATTGTGGAAGAAGCTGTATTGTTTTACACTAGTAATATTTGAAACATCTAAACTATTTTTCCCCCAGAGCAATGCTGAATGTTCTTTGTTGTAAAATAGCATGTGATCAAATGTTTTAAAAGTAAGTTTTCTGTGCTCCATATTTGCAGTTTCCCGCTAGATAAAGAAAGCTATATCATGATCTAGCTGTCTATTGAGATTGCTGAACTCAAAAAACAAATTGGCTATTATTACCAACCTGTTTTATCATAGTAGAGGAAGCTATATTGTTCTACTAGTAATATTTAAAACACTTTTTTCCAGGGTAACCCTATGTTTTATTTTGAAAAAAAGTATGCAATCAAATTTAGTCTCTGTTCCACATCTGCTAAAATCCACAATACCCTACCATTCAGATGTTTGGCATCAGTAAGATTTCTTCTTCTTCTTCTTCTTATTATTATTATTACATTTTATTTGTTATTATTTAAATTAAATTGATAAAAAATGACGTTACAAAAAGATTATGTTACAAAAAATGCTGTTTTTTCCCAGTACATTTATTCATTAAATAATACTGAAAAAAGAGCATGTCACAAAAGGTTGAAGTAGCACAATTTTTTTTCAACATTAATTTAAAAAAAATCTGCATATTTGAATGATTTATGAAGGATTTTGGATTATTAAATGTATTTTTTATCAAAATTGTTTTTTCAATTTTGTGGCTCTTTCTGTTGCTGAATTCTACAAGTTACATTTATATAAACATGAATATATCAAATAAAAAGACTGAATGGTGGCACATTTAGTACATTCAGAACAAGCATTTCTTGACTTTGACCTTATCAGCCATTATTTTCCAGCTGTAGGCCATTTTTTCAGCATTTCTATTTTGCCTCACTTCTTTAAAATACCATAATAGAATATACTTATATTGTATTATCACAATGCAGAGTTCATGTCAAGTATACCATGATTGCCCTATTTTTCTCAGTGGAGGCCTCTAACATCAGACACACCTCATAAAGATCCTCCATTGTATTTCTGAACAGCATGTTTGTTTGTGCTTTCAGTAACCATCGCAATTTCTCTCTTCGATGCCTCTTTGTTCTGTGGAATTGACAAAAGCTATCACTTCTTATTAAGCTAACAGAGCTCTGATGCAGGGATTCCCGGGCCAACCTGATCATAAAGAATTGCTTTCAACTTCATGACAACCAGCCTGTCAGCGTGTTTCCCTGTCTTAGGATGGGCGGCGCAGTCTCGGGGGACACTTTTTGAGTGGCAGCCATCCTGTACACCTTTCCAACAGTTGCATCATGAGCACGAGCCTCTCTTTTGCATTCCCTTCCCCCTCTCGGTCTCCTGAAGATGACATGCTAATGCGCTGTGGCAGGGCCTTCGGTCTTCTTTGGTTCAGCCCTTTTCAGTAAGAGCTAGCCATGCATGAATGACGCCAACAGAGAAGCCTCCGTCCCCAGCCACGGTGAAGCTGGACAGGGCATGTGTCATAAGAGTGCCAGTGAGGCACTTTAATCTAGTTTGTTTCGCTCCCTTTCCTGCCGCCTCACAAAGGAAGAGTCGCTCTGTTTACTGAGCCTTACCTGCCCTAAGGAGGTCAGCCTGAGGCGAAGCGAATGCAGACGCTTTGTACGCGCTTTTGAGCCAAGATTATAGTTTACCGAACAAAGTGACTCAACACCTTTCTGAAAGTATAAATGTCTGTGTCAAGATCTAATGCTCTGTTTCTGTCATCTTTCTAGAGCTCACTTTCACCTGGGTCTTCAATGAGTACCCACACTTCGTCCAGCAAGACAGTCGCCGCTTTGTATCCCAAGAGACAGGGAATCTCTACATAGCTAAAGTGGAACCGTCTGATGTTGGGAATTACACCTGCGTGGTTAATAACACTATTACCAAGGAGAGGGTGTTCAGTTCGCCAACACCTTTAGTTCTGAGAAATGACGGTAAGAGGGGTGTCTGAAATATAGGAGCATTTACTGTAAAAAGGTTACTGTATTTTAAATTGTATTGCAAAAGACTGCAAAGATTCTATGCTAAAAACCTGTTCAGTTGCTAACAGTAAGTTCAACCCAAAGTAACATTTTCTGTAAAGTTACCAGTTCTCAGGTCATCCAAGATATAGGTGACTTTTTAGCTGATGATTTTTAGCGAAAACCGTGGTTCTTGCTGATTCATAAATGTCAGCGGAAGCACATTTCTGAGAATTAATTTAAAAAGTCATACAAAAGGAACACAAAATTAACACCCATGGCTTATTATGATTAACTGAGGACTTCTGAAATTAAATAATCGGTCTGTGCAAGAAACTGACAGCACAGTTTTTGGATGAACTATCTCTTTAAGGCTGTTAACACCAAGAATGATAACTATCCACCTTTTTCTTGACATAAAAATCTTCTCTGTAATGTCTAAATTAGGTGCCACACTTTCTAAATATTAGTATGCATCATAGGTACTCATCATTACTTTAATTATGTGGCTTTAAATTTCCCACCTGTTTTTAAGATGGTTGTCAGTACATTTTAAAAGGTAAAAAAAAAAATATTTTAATATTTAGCATTATATTTGCTTTTTTTTTCAGTTAATGTTTTTTTTTTGCCTCTAAAGCAAAAAGACATATGTATATATATATATATATATATATGTATATATATATAAAATATAAATATAAAATATTTTTTTACAGTAAAGTTCTGGCAACCATAGCTGTCGGTTTTGTTTGTTTGTTTTATTTACCAGAGATTTCACAGGCTTTTTAACAGTATATCTCACTTGGGTCAAAGAAGCTTGTGACATTTTTAGGGAGATGTTCATTCGTAAATGTCAGAGATGTATTTATGCCACTGTCTTGAAAGCTAAACTGCCTCTTTTAAGAACACTAACCTGCACACTTGACAATGCCTCAAAGGAGGCCACATTTCCATTTGAGATGGATCCTGTTTTTTATTATGTGTGTTCCATAAATCTTTAAAACATGTCTCTGTATTTTTGGCACAATCTTCTCAGCTTCCCTGCTCATTGACAGGTCTTTGTGTTTTGCCATTTGTTGTTGTTTTGCTTGTATTCTGGAGTACAAAGCTTGTATATCATAAATCATGAATGACAATGCTGTATGCATCTGTGCTGTATTGTCTGCCCATGGCAGGAGCGATGGGAGAGTACGAGCCCAAAATAGAGCTTCATTTCCCCGACACCATTCCAGCTGCTAAAGGATCCACGCTGAAGCTAGAATGCTTTGCCTTGGGAAAGTAAGTTCAACATGCATGCACCTGCGTCTGTCTGCATTCTACTGCCGCAAACTATTGCCTGAGTTCACACCCTTGCTTAGCGTTATTTATTTTTATCCCGCGTTATAAAATACACAGAATTTGCGATCAGCACTTCAGGTTCATTCTTAGTACGATTTGCAATCTGTCACGGAAGCTTTTTACAGAGAGCTTTTCACCATAATGGCCCGCTTTGCAGAGAGCAATGACCCGCAAGATTTACTCTTTAAATAGTGTGGAAATAGAGCTGCAAGCTTCTTTTCAAACGAAGAGCAGAAGGGTTGTCGTTTAAAGAGGGGGGTAATGCAGGTTTTCCGAAAGCGGGAGATGATAGCTTTTCACACTATACAAGGAGCGCGTCACCCCAGATTCTAACGTGAATCAGATCCATTCACACTCAGATTTTCTTAATAGGGTATAGCTTTGAAGAAATGAGGGGGAAATGGATTTTCTTTCCAAACATTATGGAATTTCACTTCCTCAGACAAAGTTGCTGTAGCTGGTAGAGCATTACGCTAGCAGTGCCAGGATGGTGTGTCATGGATTCAAGTCCTAGGAAATGCATGAAGAGATCAAAACGCATGCATGGATAAAAGCATCTACTATAAAAATCTGGGGTCAGTAAGATTGTTTAATGTTTAAGTCTCTTATGTTCACCTAAGCTGCAATTGTTTGTTTAAAAATACAGACAAACTCTAAAACAGTATCACCAGTTTAAAATCTTTTTTTTATTATTTTTACATATTTTACATTTTTAGAATTTTCAGCAGCCATTACTCCACACAATCTTTCATAAATCATTCTAATATGCTGATTTGGTGCTAGAGAATCTTTTCTTACTATATTCAGTGTTGACAGTGACAGTGTTTTTTTTTTAGGAATGAGTAGTTGAAATTGATACATACATTCTGACACTTTTGATTAATGGAATGCATCCTTGCCGAATAACTACAGAATAAACTGTTCTCTGCCCCTAAAATTGTATACTGGTAATAATTATTATTAATAATAATAATATGCATAGTTTGAACGCAATAAATGTCCCTTCAGATAAAAGCAACTGCCAAACTGATTTCTTCTTACCAAAAATTACATTAAACCATAATTTTGACCTTGTAATTCTGCAAATAAAACTGTGTAAATGAAAAAAGTAGCTGTTAAAATATCATGGTAGACGTGCCAAGGTTATGAATTTGTTTTCAAGGGAATGCATGCATGATTAATAAAATACCTTGAATTCTTTGAATAAAAGTGTCTGCCAATGGATAAATGTAAAAAGATCTGCACATAATCATAAAAAGCATAACTTGGATGAAGTGTATGCCACTTTGGGTAAAAGCTTCTGCCAAACTGATTTCCTCTCACCGAACATTATGCTAAGCCATAATTCTGAAGTTAACCTTATAATTCCATAGATGGAATTCTGAGAATGAGAAAAAGTTCCTGTAGCTGGTAGAATATTGTGGCAGCATCACCAAGGCCATGAATTTGCTTCTACGGAATGAATGATTAAAGACATTTAATTATTTGAATGAAAGTGCCAAATACATAAAATGTAAAAGCAAGACCTCCTGTACACATAATAATAAAATGTGTAGCTTGAATGTATGTTGTATGTTGAAAAGCAATGTCAAAGTAATGATTTGATTTTGAGAGAATAAACATACTGAGTTAAAAAGTATATTTGCTTGAAATAAACTTGTCTTTCAAATTAGTTTGTATGTTCTAATAGTGGCTTTGTTTCGGATTCACAGTCCAGTTCCCAAGATCAGCTGGAGAAGGACCAGTGATGTTTCGTTCCCAAACAAAGTCAAACTGAAAAATTCTAACGCCATTCTGGAGATTCCAAGTTTTCAACAAGAGGACACAGGGACATATGAGTGCATAGCTGAAAACAGTCGTGGAAAGAATGCTGCGAGGGGTCGTGTGTCTTTTCATGGTGAGTTGTTCTTATTCACCCATGATTTATATACAGTATATACAGTTTTATGCAAAAGTTGCAAAATAAAAGAGATTATACATAATGCCTGTTATTTTTTTGTTTAGTATGTCCTGAGTAAGATATTTACACAAAAGATGTTTACAAATAGTACTCAAGACAAACAAATTGGGAAAATTATTAAAATAACCCCCCTCAAAAGTTTGGGAACCCTTGGTTCTTAATACTGTGTGCGGTTACCTGGCTGTTTTTTTATTTTGTGACTGTTGTTCGTGAGTCCCTTGTTTGTTCTGAACAGTTTAACTGAGCACTGCTCTTCAGAAAAATCCTCCAGGTCCTGCAGATTCTTCAGTTTTCCAGCATCTTTTGCATATTTGAACCCTTTCCAACGGTGACTGTATGATTTTGAGATCCATCTTTTTACACTGAGGACAGTTTAGGGACTCAAACACAACTATTAAAAAACTATCAAACATTCACAGATGCTCCAGAAGGAAAGACGATGCATTAAGAGCAGGGGGGTGAAAACTTTTTAAATTTGAAGATCTAGGTAAATTGTACTTAATTTGTCTTCTGAAAACATAAAAATATCTTATGTTGCTTCCAAAAAGCACTACTATATGGAGAAAAAAAGAAGAAATTTCAACAGATTAAGAAAACTTTGAATATTTTCATCCTGTTCAAAAGTTTTCACCCCCGGCTCTTAATGCATCTTGTTTCCTTCTGGAGCATCTGTGAATATTTGATAGTTGTGTTTGAGTCCCTAAACTGTCCTCAGTGTGAAAAGATGGATCACAAAATCATACCGTCACTGTTGGAAAGGGTTCAAATATACAAAAGATGCTGGAAAACTGAAGAATCTGCCGGACATGGAGGATTTTTCTGAAGAACAGTGCTCAGTTAAACTGTTCAGAGCAAACAAAGGGCCTCATGAACAACCGTCACAAAACAAAAAAATAGTCGTAGTTCATCCAGGTAACCGCACACAGTATTAAGAACCAAGGGTTCCCAAAATTTTGAAGGGGGGGGGTCATTTTAATAATTTTTGCTATTTATTTTGTCTTGTGGACTATATGTAAACATCTTTTGTGTAAATATCTTACTCAGGACATATTAAACAAAATAACAGGCACTTTGTTTAATCTCTCTTATTTTGTCAACATTTTTCACATTTTCAAAGATTCTGCAAGGGGTGCCCAAACTTCTGCATAAAACTGTATAAATATATATATTATTATTTTTATTTTTTTTTACTGTCTACAAACAACCTTGTCAATATATAATTTTCCTTCAGTTTATTCTTACACATATGTGTGCATTTCTTCTACCTCTGGAATTTGTTCTTTGATTTTCTGACAACAGCTTTACAGTAACTTAAAAAAACATGACTGTTGCCATATGGCATTTCTGCACTGCATTGAAACTGCAGTAATAAATCAGTAGATAGTGGCATTGGTTATGTTGCAGTTATTTATTCATTTGGAGGTGTTTTATAGTATCCAAATTGTATTTATGCAAACGAACATTACGATTCATTATGATGAAGTGATTATTGTTTTTTTTTAACTGCGATTGTAGCAGGTCCAATTGTATAAATATCAGTTTATTAAAGACAATGACAATGTATTTTATTTGATTGTAGTTTTTCTATAGGTGCTATTCTAAACTACCTTGAGTGGCATAATTATGACACTTTTCCACTGTCATTATGCCATGTAAAACAGCACTCGACCTCGCTATGCCATTGTGTCATAACTCACAGTGAGAACATGTCACAACCAGTGTCTCATTTGACTTGTGTCCTTGAGAGACATGACATTTCATGATCCACGTGATTGTGACCTTCTGCAATGAGCCCCTCATTGTAGAAGGTCACAGTGGCATTCCATAAAAAGTCAAGCTTAATTTGAAATGTATGGCTTTGTTGTATTAATAATTTTATACCCTTTGTACCCTATAATAAAATCTAACATGCACTTGGCAGTCTTTTAGGGCTTTCTGTATTTGCACTGACTGCCTAAATGCAATTTGCGCGTCTGTATTCTGTGAAACTATAATACAATTCTGTAGGATAAATGAAAAAGGGAGTTTGCCTTGCCAGAGTAGATTTTCTGTTCCACTATTTGACTTCCTGCAGAAAACAAGCAGTTTTAAAAGCACTGGATTGGTGTCGGTCTTAAAGGATTCGTAGGTCTTATCCTAGGCCTTTTAAATTAACATTTGTGCGGAGAAATGCAATCGTATGAATTTGTTAATTGTACTCAAGACTCTGTACGTGGCTCAGAGTGTTTGCCAGCCGAAAGGATAATAAAGCTTCCAGAAGGAGGTCAAAGGATTTGTAGCATGGAACGGAGCATGTGCCTGTAGTGTGATAGAATTGACATATTCACTGAGCGTCTCACTTCAGTAGTTAGATTCATATTCACATGGCTTTTGTGAAATGGGTCATCTATTGTTTGTTTTTATAGGAACATCAAGCATGCTCTCAGTATTATACAGACTAGCGAGTGGGTGTATGGCAAGCCATTTGGAGCTGGTAAAGCAGCTTATGTGATTCTAATATTGTAGCCTTTTTTCATAATGATAATTAATAATCAGAATCAGAAAGGGGTTCAGGGTTCACAGCAATTTGAGTGGGTTTGATGTGGCTTAGGATTTGCTGCAAAAGCATGTTACCAAGTAGATTTGAAGTAATAATTCAACTTATATATATGTGTGTACTTTTTATATTTATATAAGTCCTGTCAAGTAATTAATCGCATACAAAATAGTTTTTGTTTACATAATATGCATTTATACTGTGTATATTTAAAACTGTATGTGTATATAAATACACACACGCATGTATATTTAAGAAATATATGTTTGTATGTTTGCTTACGACAGACACAGTGGGAGTGGCGTCAGAGAGGCTTTTATTTAACAAAATAATAATAAAATAAAGTGTCCAATGGAAAAGTGTCCAAAATAAAGAAGGGAACTGGTGTCCTCGTCGTGCTGCAGGGGTAGTGAAGGTCAGGCAGTGTTTGAGGGGAAAGGGTCCAGATCCGGGGCGCGAGAGGCGGCTGCTTCTTTAGTGGCTTCATCCTACTTGGCCCTCACTTCCAAGGGAATTCAACGGCCCGGCAACTGGCCCGACAGCCGTCTCTGCGGCTCCCTTCCTAAACCCACAAGGACACCAGCGTGCATGCACAGGGAAGGGACCGGTCTCCCGAGGAGAGACCTGCACGTTCCTGTGCCCCTCCACTCTCACCAGTCTATACGCAGAGTACGCAGTCTGCGTAGGGCACCAGCTCCCAGGGGTCTAAAAAATCTAAAATCTAAACACGAACATACATATTATATATAGGCTAATTATAAAAAATGTATTTTATGATGAAAGCAGTGCAGTGTAAGCACACGTGACACACGTTCCCGCATTTGCGCCGGCGCACACGTTCGCTCTCACCTATGTTTGCGGCTCAATACAAATAATCATTATTGATGGACAACTAGGCTATATGAGGGAAAAGACATCAGCGCAACCCGGCGCAGAGAAAGGAAAAATAAAAAAGCCCGAGATGAATTTTAGGTAATACGTTTATAATGTGAAATATTGTTGACTGATGTTAGTAGACTAATGTGTTTTATTGTCTGTGATTTTACCACCAACAACAACGCAGCTGACTTAACATTGCAGTTTCCATGACGTAAAATGTATTATATAAAAACAACGAGGCAATATGTGGTATATGGTTTAATTGTGGTTTCATTGAATAACACTGTAAAAATACATAATGTAATACAATCCCTGTAAATGGCACCAAAGGCCTGATAATTGCTGTTGCTTCATTTAGAGGATGATCCAATCTTTGTTTAATATTGACCAAAGATTGAATTCAAATATCCACTTAATTTATTTATTATTTATTTTTTAATTTGGCAACCATTTTGTAATAGAAATGCTACAGCCTATTTAATTTCTTCAACAAAAAAGTGGACGTTTTATTTTGTGTGATTTCTGAATGCTTGAGACCATAAAATCACACTGTATTAATAAAATCATATAGGCTAGTTTCTGTCTAGGGCTACAGTTGTAATTTATAAATAATACAATGTAATTGCAATTTATTTATTTACTTTTGTATTTTATGAAAGTTCTATTTTGACCCCTGATAGGCTAGTAGGTGTTACATTTAACAAATATCTTTAATACCGCTTTACCAGCCCAAGGGGTAACTCAAACTGCGTTATGAAGGTCTGTGGACTCTTCCCCCGAAAGGCAGCTAACACCTCAGGAAGGCAAAGCAGGCCTCTGATTCCACGGCAACCGACTGATAAGACTGGTTTATTGCTTGAAGGAATGTGAACAAAGCAACTGTGACTAGTTCTCTCTTTTGAAAAGACAATGGACCTTTCCCTAAATTAATTCACAGGAAAACTTTCTTTGAGTGAACACATATACTTCAGGTCATTGTGTATATTGTTATTGTGCTTGTATATCTTCTTGTGTACGGTATACTGTTTTATGCATGTTTATGATAGATCACTAGCTAATATCACCTCATAATATCAACACATTTCGTGTTTGGTATCTAAGGACCCATCTTCAGATGATCTAATTGAGAGTGTATGTTATATGTTGATATCTTGGCAACATTCAGTGTTTTAAGAATCTCTTCTAATTTGTATATCAACCTCCAATCCAGTGCATATGCAAATAACCATGCTTAGAAACAAAGAGCCATAAAAGTTCCCTTCAAATTATCAACACACTATTGGCTCTTTGACCCACAAGAGGTGTGACCTCAACATGTTTCAAAAGGCCCACAGTGGAGACCCACCTTGCTTTTTGCTTTTTCTGGATGCTGGACCCCCACCATCTCTCTCGTCTCCTGGCTAAGTCCCCGGGCCCGATGCAAACGCATCTGGGCATAGATGCAATGCAGTCTGCAGTCTTTTGAGACCCTAAGATGAGGATTTAAGTCCACGGCAATACCTTAGTTTTACACCGGGCCGAGGCCTTGACTTTTCATGTAACTCAAGATCCACGGATCGCGACAGATCTCTCACTCAGCTCTCCTTTAATCTACCAATCATCAGAGTCAGGACATCTTTCGAATTCATCGCTCTTCAAACCAGGAAGAACATGTTTGCCAATCCAAAACCTTGGAACCATCAGGACTTCGAGACTGCATCGGATATATAAATATATATAAATATATAAATTATAAATAATTGCAATTAATCATAATTAATAGTAATTATTTGTATACATTTCCCTTAATGTGCTAATATGCTACAGGGCACAACAATACTATTCTGCTTAGGGCACTCATTTGGCCAGCAGCGGCCCTGCCTCTCGCACACCCACTCCTGTCGGGAGCCCGGAGAAGGGCGGCGAAAAAGGGACGGGGTGGCGATGATAGCTAGGGGAGGCAGCTGACTCGTCACAATGTATATGAATCAATAGAAATTTACATACATCTAAATACATGTAAATATTTTTTTAAAATATGAATAGTTTATTTGCAAAAACAGATAATGATAACTTTGAATGAAAACAACCCAGCTGAATTTTGATTGATATCAGTTAGAATGCAGAATAAAAAAAAAGATTTTTTAAAACCTTTAAAAACTCTGTTTTTCCAAATAAATTTGTCATGTACAGTGTGTATTACTATATACATAACATATGTTTGACAACACTTATAAATATAAGAAATTAATACTTGTATTTAGCAAGGTTTTATTTTTATTTAATTTTAATGGGGAAAACAAAAATAATCTATACAAAAAAAATATTTTTACTTTCACTGTAAAAAGCAACTAGATAGAGCCTATCTCAGTTATTTTTGAACAGATAAAAGTCATACGGGTTTGAAATGACCCTTAGGGTGAGAAAATGATGACAGATTTTTCATTATTGGGTGAACTTTTACTTTAATTGTTTCTGTCATCAAGGCCTTTGAATTCATCAGCCTTGGGTAATATGGCAGGTCTTAATTTGCAAGTAACATTTCATTTATGTGTATTCTTGGATCTGTCCGTCATTGACCCTTCATTCATGTTTTGATTTATTAATGTACTCTCTTTCCATAGCCACTCCTCATTGGCTGCAGACGATGACGGACACATCATTGTCCATTGAGGAGAATCTGTTTTGGGAGTGCAAAGCCAATGGGAAACCAAAACCCTCATACAGCTGGCTGAAGAATGGAGAAACTCTTATATCAGAGGTACTTTGTTTCTAAAAGGTTCCTAATGAGACTGAAAGCTTTATTTCCACTTACTTTAGTTCAAGGTCAATGCAAACATAAATTCTCATTGCTGACATAAAAGCAAGGCGAAAAAGAAGCCAACAGCTGTTTAAGTAGAAGAGACTCCCATCAACAAACATCAGCAGTTATAAGGCAGCAGAAAGACTCCATTAGATGTGACCTGCATTCAAGCCGAGAGTGACCCGTACCTCCTCCCCACCCCTCAATCACACATCACGTCAATCTCTCCTTGTGACTCTTTGTGCTGAGTTCAGCCCTTAAGAACAGCCGATAGGCTTAAATGTCTGCTATTCCATTAGCAGGACCATCAGCTCAACACCTCCCTGCCTGTCTCACATACTTTTCCAACTGGGCGCCCATGCCAAATGAATTGGCCATTAGTATTTCACTGCTACGTTCAACATTTCTTTTCTGTTCATTGGAGCAGAGGGTCAGCATTTTTCTTTATTCTCTTTTATAACCTTTTCCACCCTCTCTTAACCCGTCCTTAGATATTTGAGTCTACATACTTTCAGTGTTAGAATGCAGCCGTGTTGTAAAACAAAAAAGGCATCATTCATGGTGAGAAAATTGTGGGAGTGCACAATAAATTGGTTGTCAGGCAATACTTCAGTTTTTATTGGTTGTTATTGGATATATATTGCATTTTACATTTTCTCTGATCAGTTTCAATATTTTTTAACTTTTATATTATTTTTTAAGGTTATCATCCTCTCACTTAAAGTTAACCTTTTAAAACACAATTTAGATGTAAATATCCATTTTCATACTGTACATTATAAAGATGTGATGGCTAAATTCACACATAGCTTTTAAATAATTTATTTTAATTCTAAATGTTATTATATAAAATTTATTTAGACAAAATAGTTCAGAATATTTTTTTTTGCCTGGCAGATGATAAAGTGGGCAAATAAACCCCATTGTCTTACATTGAAGCAGTGTTATTATTATTATTATTTTTTTTATAATTTTTTGTTAAATTTTTAGTAGTCATGTTTTTTTGTTGTTTTTTTTAAATTATAGTCATTTAGGTACTATTCAATTTTAGATTGATAAGTTGATTTTTCAAAAATTCTTTATTTGTTTTAGTACAGTCATGTTTTTTAGTTACAGTCATTTTACAGTCATGAGCTTAAATTAAATCAAAACATATTTCCATGGCAACTAGCTAAAATCACACTAAATACCATGGTTACGGCTAGTATAGCAAAAACTAATTTTATTTGTAGTAAAACCATGTACTTTCCATAAAGGTACATATGTATTAAATTAAAACATTATGTATTTGAGTGCAGATTACAAACGTTAAAAACACACACATTAGTTAGAGCATGTGGTAGTTGCTCAAAACAAACAAGGAAATGCGTTATGAGAAATAATGTCAGCAATCACAGGCATTCGGACGGGATTAGATTTCTCAGAGGATCACTGAGTTTGCCAAAAAGTCCCATCTGAATAGGGCTTAAGTTTAACTTACATTTTTATTAACATTTATTTTATTTCAAGTAATTTCAAGTAACCATCTTTTTTTATATAGTTTTAGTTAATTGAATGAAGGCTCCAGTCATTATCTAGCAACCAGAATATCATTGAAACTTGGCTCTGCTCTCTCTTGACCTGGGTCCGTAAGCAACCATGTAATCAAGCACCCCAGCAGTGCCCTAGCAACCGCATAGCAACCATTTTACTTTGTTTGTTTTTATGTCTGCAGGGCCGAGTGCAAATAGAAAACGGCGCTCTCTCCATCTCCTCGCTAAACCTCTCAGATGGCGGGATGTATCAGTGTGTGGCAGAGAACAAGCATGGCATCATTTATTCCAGCGCCGAACTGATGGTGCTTGGTACGACCTCTGTGTTTTCACTGCCTGCTTTCCATCCTTCATTTGAATGCTAAAACTTTATTGTGTAGTCACAGCCCAGGCTCAAATTACAAGGCAGCACTGAAAACATCCGTCTGATTGAGTGCTCCATTGTAACACTCATCTTTCTGCAGTATTGATTGTGAAATTATGTCTGCGCTTGCTGAAATTCATTCATTTTAATCACATTGGCCAGTATTGTGCATACGAGGCCAGTTTCAAGTAAATGGCGTCTATTGAAGACACGGCACAGAGCGGCACACTAAAATGTAAGTTTTAGTTTAAGACAAATGGCCTGGAAGAAGCCAGTGGAAGCGGACAGCTCTATTTGTTAAGTCCTTTAGACTTTTCTAAAAGGCTTTCTTCCTTTTTTTTGCCAGAGGCCGTTTAAACGTCAATTGCTGTTCATCACAGATTCCATTGAGGCTTTAAGTGTGAGTCTGAGGACCAAATCTCTCTGTCTCCTACAGCCTCTGCTCCCAGCTTCTCCCAGAATCCTTTGAGCCGAGTGCTTAAGGCTCGCTCGGGTAGTGACGTTAGCCTAGATTGCAGGCCACATGCTTCGCCCAGAGCCATTAGCCTGTGGAAAAGAGGGACTGAGATACTGCAAAGAAGCGAAAGGTATTTAGCTTTGGAGTTTATATTTTATCACACTGAAGCCATGTGAGTCTAGGTGATGCTAATACATTATTCATCACCTTTAGGATTTCTCTCTTCCCGAATGGGACTCTTAAGATTGCCAACGTAACCAAGCGAGATGGAGGTACTTACACGTGCATTGCTAAAAACCAGTTTGGCACAGCCAGCACAACAGGACGACTGATAATCACAGGTAAGTCACTGTGTTTTTCAGATTAACATTCAAAGGTTCGAATACGGCTTGCAACATTTTCAAGAACCGGTTTCTCCACTCTTTCTCTCACCTCGTTATTTACAGACTCTTTCTTTTCTCTATTACTATAAAAGAAAATAGCAAAAAGCCAGACAAAAGAAAGAATTTTTACTATCCAAACAAAGACATAATGAAATTTCTTTTTTGTAAAAAGCATAAAAAACTGATTCATCTCTCTCGAAATAGTCTTGGTTTCTTTTGATAATCGTTTAGCTTTAGGACCTAAAGTAGTTTTGGATAAATAACAGCTTTATTTTTTTTTTTCTGTGCAGACAATGCTCCGTCCGGTCCACTTTTATTGTTGACTCAGATAATGTATTCTTGATGGTTTAACTATGATTAGCTTTGAATGAAATGCCACATCTGGCACATATCATGATGCATTGCTTCAGCTGTTTCAAGAAATGTATTAGCCAACTGACAACTCCATTCTTCTAAGTTTCTTTTGTCACTGCTCTCAGCCTTTCAAGTCAAAAAATCACAAAGCGTAAGATTTGTTTTATATAATCAAGCACACTGAGAAGTCCTACACAATGGCGCCACACTATTTCAAGACAAATGGCTTTTGTTATCAACTCTCTATGTCTAAAAGTTTGAAGACATCTTTTCAAACTCCTATTTAAGGAATAGTTCACCCAAAAATGTTAATTCTGTCATCTTTTAGTCATCCTCAAGTTGTTCCAAAAGCATATGATTTTTTTTTCTTCTGTGGAACACAAAATAAAATAAAAAAAACATAATGCATGTAATTTTTAATGCTATTACAGTGAATTCTAATTGGAGCGTTACAGCTTCAGAAAAGGACAAAACAACCACATTTAAGTAGTCCATATGAATCATGTTGTATTTCAAGTCTGTTGTATTTTAAGTATTTTATGTCTTTGTTCACTATCAGCCACGACTAGTCAATTGGAATTGGGCATTAAGTTGAACTTGAGAAGTCATTCCGATTTGTGAAAGTATTATTTGTGAACCACATAAACTGATTTACTGATAAAAAAAATTGCATCCATTCAGAGATCAAATTAAATTTAATTGAATTAAACACAACACCATAAAAAAATGTAATTAAATGATTGTATAAAAAACAAAAAAATAATAATTCTAATCTTTTACAAGTACAGCAAACACTTCTAGCTTAATATAAGCTATAAACATTACTGAAGAATTGAAAAGTCATAAAAAAAATTTTTTTTAACAAATTAACAGATTTGCTAAAAGAAATGGCACAAGTACAATAGAACAATGATAGAAATGTATTAAAAAGAGCTTTCAATTCTCAGGTAGGTTTAACATAAGTATTCAGGCACAGAAATGTAAAAATTAAATGTAAAATAACACTTTATTGTGTTGTTTTACATGCCTGGTCCATGAGGCAATTCTTACTGTCGAGCTCTAATAATGCTTTTGTGGCTATTTCTAGTTTAATGTAATTGCATAAAAAATCTCCTTTTGTGATTTAAGGAATAAAGGCACACGGATTTGGAACAACATGAAATTGAGTAAATAATATAATTTCCTTTTTTTGGGTGAGCTGTCACTTTAAGAAGGCCTTCTATGTTGTGGAAGGCATAACATTCTGTTCTCTAGTGTTCTGTGTAGTTCATGTTTCAGTCTTCCACACACCCCAGTCCATGTTTCATTAATTACTCATTGTTAAGGTCATCCGTAATTGCTGTGGCCATTATCCATGTGGATTGTTATCTACTTATTAAGCTATAGGATGAATGTTATTCCTCATTTTTATTCTTCATTATGTAGGTTACGGGTTTAATCAGCAGTATTTTCATGGTAAATCAGAAGAAACTCATTAGCTTTATACCACTGAGGCCTCTGTGTGAGCCCATACGTCTTTTATAGGGTTTCTTTTTCTTTTCCTTCCATGTATTTTTCTCTCATTATGTTTTTGTCATGCACCAGCAGTTGACCCCCTTAATGTAATTTAATTAAAATGACCTTTCCATTACAAAGTGTTTTCAGTCAACTGTATTCTGCTCACAGAAGACATGCTGCCAATTCATTTGGCTCTTATTAAAATCCACTTTATGTTCTTCTCAAATTAATAGCCCCCATATGGAAATTATAGTACTGTAAGTATGGTACCTAGAAATGAAGATTATTTATTACAGCAATAAACCACCATAGAATGCAGTAAAATCGCTAACCCGCAGCCTACTTCTTATCAGGACAACAGTAACATATTGTTATAATTATTTTAGAATATTTAGAATTTTAAAAACTGAATTTCTGAAAAACACGGGTGCCGGCATATTTATATTTCTAAATAAATTTATTCAGAATTTTTCAGTTTTTCTTTTTTCTATAAATGTGTGTGTACCATGTATATTTATTATGTATATATTTAAATACACACACACGCATGTATATTTAAAAAACATATTTACATGTATTTAAATGGGTTTATTTATGGGTATATTTAAAAGGGTAGCTTTTCATTATTTTGGAACTATAGTTTGTTGATAAATTTTGTTATTTTGTTAAGTATATTTATATAATGTATACTAAGCATATTTCTATTCGTAATTCTAATTGATTATATATATAATAAGTAAGGGATAATCCATGAAGCCATGTGTTAGGATCATGCCTATGATGCTTTAAAATGCTTCTTCTGGTGGCAGCTCACTAGATTTTTTAAAATAGAAAGAAAAATTGTCTTGTTATTTGCCTGGCTACAGAAGTGGTTCTCTCACCTCAGTTTGTATCCCATAGCTAAACTGACAGACTGTGTTGACACTGTAACTAACAGAGCCCACGAGGATCAGCCAGGGCCCCAGCAGCACAGAGATCACGGTGGGTGAGAGCATCGTGCTGCCCTGCCAGGTGACTGCCGATCCAGCCTTGGACGTGGCCTTCTCCTGGGCCTTCAACGGTCAGCCCATTGATTTCCATCAGGACGCCGACCACTTTGAGCGAGTAGGAGGGGTAAGTATTGTGGTTTTAGGGCTGTATTGCAACCTCAGCGCCCTCATCCCACACCACCACCTCCAGGCATGAAAAATTTATAGAGAACATATCTCGGAAAACAGGATTTTCCTTGCTGTTTTAAAATAAGGGTTTCATGTACTGTGTAGACATAATCTAACCTTCACAAATCATTTATAAAAACTGCAAATGTCTGCAGTCTGTTTATTTATAAAAGAAATGAATGACTAAATTACAATGCAAAATATAACAATTACTTTCATCGTAAACAAATTAATGCTTCAGAAATGTAGAATATGGTCTTTTTAACATTCATGTTGTAATTTTTTTGGACCAATTCAAAGATAAGTTAGAGCATTTATTTTATCTGAGTAGGAGTTTCAGATGAATTAGTTTTAGTTATAGGTGCTCATCATTTAAATCAAACCAAAGAACCCGGCTTGTAATAAAGACCATCTTATTGAATAGATCTTAAACACAAGCACTTGAAGTACTATAACTGGGTTTTAATCTAATCATTGCGCTGGACAGGAACAAGCCATTGGGACTTTGAATGCTCTTTCTCAAAGAGACTTGCCTTCCATTATGTCTGTAGTTTGAAATTGGATTCTTGGGATAAATTTTGCCATCTTGCTCTGGGTCATTCCATCGTTGACCTACATTGACTGTGAATCATTCAACATGTATACCAAACAGCTGCGCTCTACAGAGTGAACCAGGGAAACAGGCCAGAACAATTAAGAGTCTTGTTCCCATTTTACCCTGCAGTTTCACAGGACATTTTACATCTCAGGGGAGACAATTCCTTATTGCCACAGGACTCCAATGAATTGAAATGTTGCCTTGAGAAACGCTTTGTGTTGTGTCGCATTCCATTTAGCTGTTTTGGTTTAGATTTTCCTTTGGTTGGCTGGGGGTTTGAGCAGAATAATAAAGCTGTTGATAATTTTCTTTCCAGGATTTGAAACCTGGCTAAGGTTCTATTTGAAAAGAACAAGAGTAGATGGTTCCAAGGGCGTAGATTTGCTCTGGACATTGGTGGGGACCTATGACTCCACCCCCCCCTGACAATTTTCTGACAATTAGGAGAACTGACAGGGATCATATTTATACTTTTACATTTAGCTGTTTAATCTGCTATTAGTTTTAAATCCGTATTCACAGACTATAGCATGCCCTGCTATAATGTACGAAAGAGGATTAGGGCCAAGCAATAATAAAAAAATTAAATCATTTCGAGATTAAACTCGTTAAATAACAAGAAAAAACTCGTTAAATAACGAGAAAAAAGTCAAAATAAAATGTTGAGAATAAACTTGTTAAATTACAAGATTAAAGTCGT
>JAUMHE010000051.1:15927099-15944798 GCA_032359235.1 Enteromius mattozi | reverse complement strand
ATACTAAATGGTGTTTTTTTGAAAATCTAAAAATGCACACAGTTTCCTGTAAGGGGTAGGTTTAGGTGTAGGGTCAGCGTAAGGCAATACCACTTACAGTCTGTACATTATAAACACCATTACACCTATGGAGAGTCCCCATAAATTACAAAAACCAACATGTGTGTGTGTGTGTGTGGGTCATATTTAGTAGATTTATATATATTTAATATTTTAGTAGATTTTAATATTTAATAATAATAATTATTTAAACTAAATAAAAATGGCAAATGCTTGGATAAAATAAAGGATATATGTATAGTAGTATCATTTACAGTGTTACTTTATTGGTAAACAGTACAAATAATAAAATTACAGTTAAATAAAATATCAATGCATATGGCATTTACAATTCTGATTTGAAAATCTGACTTTTATATATAACAATAAAAAAAGTGTTGGCAGTATCACTTTAGTGCAGTTTTAGTTTGCGTGTTTGTTTATTTTAACTTTATTTCATGCTTGATTTTCCTTTACTGTGGAATATAAAATTATCAAATTCCACTATGAAGTATTACACAGAAAGATGCAAAAATGTATTTGCAGTGCCCTTAAATGTGAACAGAAAAATGGGAAATGTGAATAAAAATATCTGAATCAGCCTCTGAATTCTGTTTGGTTTCTAGTACCTGTTCTCTCATTTTTGAAGTAGTGCCAGAATTTCATGGCACCAGCCAAAAAATTCAGAGCATGCCTCGAGGTTATGTTTTGATTCATGAAAGATGTTATGAATGATAATGCATCACACTTTCAGAAACAACAGTTTATCAGTAAAGAGTGGATTTGGTGTCTTGTGCTGTAACAACAGAAATTAGTATTAATTATTAAGATTTGTAATTTAATTGTAATTTCCACTTTTCTTGCAGAGCTTTTCTGGTGATCTAATGATTAGAAACATTCAGCTTAATCACGGAGGGAAGTACGTTTGTCTCGTCGACACAGACGTCGAGAGTTTGTCTGCTGATGCAATATTGGTTGTGAAAGGTAGGAACAAATTGTTTTCGGTTTATATGTCCACATGCACAACATTTGCCTTCTGTGCCCATTGTTTTATATATATATATACACAACCACCTTCCACAGTGAAGAGCTTCTTGCGAGGTGTGTATTTCAATGAAAGGGCACTGCTAATGTAGCAAGAGTTCAGAGAGTGCTAAATGTGTCACTTGGGATGTTTTATGGGGCCTCGTCTTCGCTGCTGTTTTTGTGAGTCACATTGGTATTCATGGCCATTACACATCAAGGTTCTGTCCCAGGTGTTTGGAGAGGAGCTGTTTATCATAGAGGATGTCTTTAATTGGCTCATTTACACATCGGCTAAGCAGCACGAGAATGCAGTGCAAATGAAGAGAAAACATTTAAATGGCAGAGAGTTATTTGGAGCAGAAATGTGAATCATTTAGTTGCGCATATACAAGCATACACACATACACACACCTTGTTGCCCTTACTAAACCTCACGCAAGCATGCCTTAGCACAAACCGCTCGCCATGTCTAACACCTTAGAACACACACTCAAAAAAAAAAAAAAATTTGTCTTCTTATCAGAGTGAGACAGTTTCTAAGTCATCAATATGCACAATACATGGGGCCAGTTTAACGTTTGAGCAGGTGCGGAGTATAATCAAACACTCCTAATTAATTCAATTCCATATGGGCTGTGTGATCGAGTCAGGTCCCCCCAGCCCCCCAGACTTGGTTGTGGTGGAGGAGGTCACAGACAGCACGGCTCAGCTGTCCTGGAGCCCAGGCCAGGACAATGGAAGTCCGATTACTGGATATGTCATCCAGGCCAGGACTCCTTTTACTGTCGGCTGGCAAGCTGTCGACACAGGTACATCATCACCCATCACAGACATATGCCATTGTGTGTCAGCCCATGGGAGCCCATCAGATTTATATATGTACAAATATATATATATATATATATATATATATAATATATTATTAATTGAAATATTTAATATTACATTTTATTATATAATATTAAATAATTAATAGACAGACAGACAAACAGACATTTTATTTTCAAAATGTAAAAAAGCCACTGTAAACGGTTATTTAATGTTTTTGTGGAAACCAAATTTTAAATGTTTGAACACTGTCTATTATTGTTTTGTTATTTATATATATTTTTGAAAAATTTTAAATGTTTTCTATTTTTATTCATTTAATTTTATTTAAAAAGAGAGACAGAGAGAGAGAGAGATCTGAATTAGAATTTTACTTTCAATTTTTATGTGCTTTTATCATTTTTATTTTTATATATTTTTTTTATTTTACATTTACATCTACATTTTTATTATATTTAGTTTATTAATTTCATTTAAATTTAATTACTATACATAATATTTAATTTATTATATATTTTATAATTATTTTAAATTAAGAATTTTATGTTTTGTCATTTTATTAATTTGAATTTTATTTAGCTTTGTTTTATTTGAGTTTTATTTCAATTTGAGAGATTTTAGTGTATAAACATTTAGTGCTTTAACTATTTTATTTCAGTTAGTTTCTATTGTGTTTTACTGTTCTTTTTATCCTCAGTTCCTGAGGTGATCAATGGGAACACTCTGACTGCAACCGTGGTGGGTTTGAATGCTTGGGTGGAATATGAGTTCAGAGTCCTGGCCAGTAACAGTGTCGGGATGGGAGAGCCCAGTCCCCCGTCTACCAAGATCAGAACAGAAGATGCTAGTGAGTATGCTAGTGTGAGACTTATTCCAGACAGGCCCTGAAATTGAAAGCACTGGAGCAGACCATACATCCTCAATTCTCCCGTCATCTGTCACATCCATCACTTTTATTCCACATGCAACACTCAGACCTATTCTGAAAATGCATTCTTTTATTCACAAATTTCTGAGGGATGGTTTAAAGAAGGTAGAATCTCTGTGAAAGAGATAGTTTAGAGTCTTTTTGTGATGAAAATTTAAATACACTTTTGATGCTGAAACATACAATGAAAAATCCCAATCAGAGCTCTGCCGGCAGCGTTTTAATCTCTTCTTTGGGTTTTTGCCCGCAGTGCCTGACACAGCTCCCACTGATGTCGGAGGCGGAGGAGGTACCAAATCGGAATTAGTGATAACATGGGAGGTAAGTCATTTGTCAGATTTTACTGCTCCCTCGGCCAGCCTGGGCTAAATGCCGGTGCTTAATTGTGTAGAATGAAATGTAGCCATTTTATGATCGTTGCCCGCACCAAGACCCCTCCCTCTTGGCCTCCGGACTCCAGCCTTTACTACTTCTCCTCCAAATTGAAGTTAACTCAGGGCCAGAGAGTTTCTTTGAAGTGTATTTCCTTCGCAAATATGCTTCGTTCTGTTACAGGAAATAAGGCATTTAGCAAGGGAAAGTCTAATATTCATAAGAAATTGCCTTCATTTGAAAAGCTTTCATTTGAACTTTCAAAGCCTTTTATGAACTGTATTATTGGTTTAGTCTATTTTAAGTAACCTAAATACTAAAACATGTTGGAGAGCCATACTATTCTGTAACTAGTGGCACAATAGCAACTTCAGTAAAAAGGAGAGTGATGCAAACAGTTACAATACCTTTGGAAAACAAGTTTACAATTATTATATGGGTAGTTGACATACCAATACAGAAAATGACAGAAAAATAAAAAAAGATTTTTGCTATATCACACCATAGCACACAGTCCAATTTTTATTTGTCAACTACCCATATACAGTATTGTTCAACAGTAAAACATAATGTTACAAAATGTTTTGATTTAAATAAAATGTTATTCTTTTGAACATTCAATAAATCAAATAATCAAAAGAAAAAAACTTTATATTAATATTTCTTGAGCACCAGATTAGCTGTTTTTTATTTATTTGAAATGCATTAAGAATCATGTAATAATTTAAACCTATATTAAAATAGAAAACTATTATTTTAAACTGTAATTATATTTTACAGTATTAGAGTTTTTATTGTATTTTCATCAAGTAAATGTAGCCCTTGGTGAGCATAAATGACTTCTTTCAAACATGTAAAAAAAAAATAATCTTACAGACCTCAAACTTGGTGGTCTTGTATGTTTGAGAGGATTTTTATCATTTTACTTTTTTCTTTCAAATGTTCCATCTAGTCTCTACAAATTTGAAGTCATGAAACAGCATGCATAATAATTAAAGTGACTTGAGAAAGAAAGTGCTCTTTAAACTAAGTGCTAATAGAGCCCTCTTTCATGTGGGTCAGTTGGTGTGTTGACCTCAATTTGTTTTAATATCACTATAGTTTTGTGTTCCACTCTAAGCCTGTTCCAGAGGAGTTGCAGAATGGAGAGGGCTTTGGTTATATCATCGCTTTCCGGCCGGTGGGAATGGTCACTTGGACCCGCGCCGTGATCTCTGCACCCAGCGTCACCCGCTACGTTTTTCGCAATGATACCATCCCACCTTTCTCGCCATTCAACATCAAAGTGGGAGCGTTCAACAACCGCGGAGAAGGACCTTTCAGCAGTATCGCAACAGTGTTCTCTGCAGAGGAAGGTAGAGTGCATTTGTGTACATCAACACTAGCAATAGCAAACTCATGCACCCAGAAAACATAATTTTTCTTAACCAGATTTTTTCACTTTATATAGTGGCCATGTCATTACTCTTCTGTTACACACTGTGGTTGGTGTCCAGAATGTTACACTTTATATTAAGTGGACAGGTCCTGAGGAGTTATCATGTAAGTACACTGGTATTACAGTGGTGCACCAACTCCAGATCCAACTCCTCCCACCTTACATATCCCTAAACCTACGCATCTCCGCCCAAAAATAAAATAAAATATTCTAATTATTATTTTGCATGCCTCTTTTACAGACAGTATGCTCCAATTATAGAATATACTTCAGACCAGTCATTGAAATATGTACAAAAAGCAATAAGGTATGAGAGTTAGTACATTATAGTGATTTTACCACAAATAAACTTTTTTAATTAGGTACAATGTTTAAATTAAATGTTGTATCTTATATGGCTATGATGTGATATTATATGATATTGTGGTCTCAAGATATAAATCATATACACTACCATTGAAAGTTTTTTATGTATTTAAAAGTTTCTTATGCTTACTAATGCTGCATTTATTTGGTAAATATTGTGATATAATATTACAATTTAATATATTTTATCTTGCAATTTATTAATGTGATGGCAAAGCTGAATTTTCAGCATCGTTACTCCAGCATGCAGATATTTAAGAAATCAGTCTAATACGCTGAGTTATTGTTATCAGTGTTAATAACAATTATGCGACTTATTTTTAAGTGTTAGCCAAAAAACAGCATTTATTTGACATTTATTTTTAAACCAACGATTTATTATCAATTTAGATCAATTTAAATAAATTTAATGTATGCTTCCTAAAGTATGAATTTCTTTATAAAAAAATTTGAATGGGACTGTATGCAAATCGGTTATTTGTAAACCAAAACTTTCATCAAAAATAACATATTAGTTCATATCACTAATCCTACATATAGTCCTAATAGTCTGAGTCCTGATGATATCTGCATTAAAATTTGGTCTAATCATCCGAAAATACCAATATAGGCCAGTGAGCGATACATTGTTTGGGCCCGTGGAGCTAAAACATTAGGAACACACAAACACAGTCAGACTCAGCAGTAGTCCCTTCACGTTCTCAAACACTGTCTCGGTTCCCTCCCTTCACACATACAGGTGTGACCTTGAATGAGAATGATGGAATAAGTTGATTGAGACAGCTTACGCCCCTCCTCCCTCGTTCAAGCTGCGAATGACAACCTTATATTAGTTATTGCGGCTATAGGTTACAACAAATCCTGCTAGACACTTACAGGCCTATTCATGTGCTAGAGTGTTAATTGAATTTTCCCAGCAGATTGTCTCCTTCTCTGTCAGTCACAGTTCCCATTAAAATGAAGTAGGGCCTCTCTCAGGTGAGACCAGGGCTTCATTCTCTGACTTAATCCAATTTTACTTCGATGGCTGTGTAAAGCTTTTTGAATAAGAGCCTCAACGTCTCTCCGTTCCTCCGCAGTGCCGAGCATAGCGCCGGGGAGAGTCTCAGCAAAAAGTCTGTCGGCGGCTGACATCGAAGTTACCTGGGAGCCGATCGCGTCGACCCCTGAAAGAGTCCTCGGATATGAGGTTTGATTCGCATTGTCTTCCCGTTGGCCACATTAAATGTCATGTTTTCCCTGTAATAATGCGATCCGGATCTCGAGCGATTATTAAAAGTGCTTCTCACCTCTCCCATGCCACCCTCAAACATGGAGAATGCCAGTGTTTAGACAGCGCTGCTGCTTTGTTAAATGTCTGCGGCTCTTAGAAGCTGGATAAAAGCTCTCCACTGGCCTTTCAAGAATGCAAAGAGAGTCTCGCTTTCTCACAAGCCACTCTCTCCATCTCTGTCACCCCTGCCCTGCGGCACAAAACCGCCACGTTGCCATGGTAGCGGCCATATTGTCTGGAAAGAATAGAACTATCATGTCACTGGATTCTAGATGAGGGGAAAACTTTTTAGGTTTTATTTTTGTCTCGTCTTTGGTTAGCGAGGACTCAAAGACCAAATCAAAGCAGCATGGATCAAGGAACTGAGCTGTATGCGTATATATACCATTTATTTGTGCTCATGGTCCTTTGAAGCACCTGCAGCATTTGAAATGGAAAATTCCTTTTTAAACTATGAGTGCATTTCCTTTTGCACAAAACCAAACTGTAAGGTCCAACAGTCTGAGACTGCTAATGCATGATACATCAACTTTGGGTTTTTCTAATTTATTGCTACTTTTTAAAAATGATTACGTTATCTGTATAATAATTTGGACATCTTGTTGTTCAGTGGAAGCAAGAATATCTGTCTTCTTTTCAGTTTATGACTTGGAATTTGCATTGTATTTGTCACACCTACAGGAAGCTTAATTGGAATTAAATTTGGAATAACAGGACAAATTTACTTTGAATAGTTTGATATATGATATATGGTTTTATTTATATATATATTTATTTGAGTAATTATTACATGTATTCAGCACGGATGCTTTGAATTATTACAAAACAATTTCTATTTCAAATAAATGCTGCTGTTTTGAACTTTTTATGCATCAAAGAATTCTGAATAAAATGGATCAAGCAGCACAACTGTTTTCAATGTTAATATTAATTTCAAATGGACAAAAATAAGCATATTAGAAAGATTTCTGAAAAATCTTGTCACACTGAATACTGAGTAATGACTGCTAAAACATTCAGTGGTGCAAATAAATTACATTTAAAAATATTTGAAAAGTAAACCGTTATTTTAAACTGTGAAAGTATTTCACAATATCACTTTTTTTACTGTTTCTTTGATGGAGTACATGCAACCTGGGTGAGTCTAGACTTTTTAAAAGGTCTTACCAACCCCAAACTTTTAAATGGTAGTATTAAGAAATCTGTCTAAAAGCACCCATACAAAAGACAAGAAGTATGACTGCACTGTAAATTTTTTTGTCAAATTTATGGTGAAAAACCGGTAGCTGTGGTTGACAGAATTTCGACCGTAAAAATACGGTAACAATGTTTTGGGTTTTATGGTTTTAAGTTAAATTTACAGTTAAATGCCATAATTTCATTTATTGATATAATGTTAATATGCCAACCTATTAAAGTACTGAAATCTGTTTTGTACTTTTTGAAATACACTGATAACCACCAAATGCTGAAGAGTGGTGATGAGAAAGTCACATGATGAATTAAAGCCCATCACAAGCAGTTTTAAAATATGAGCATATATAGAAGGGGCTCAGTATCATTCACACAAACACTAAACACCATCATGGTAAGAGTCATTAAACTGAAATATGCAATAAACATTAATTTAACAACATTATATGTAACATACAACCCTAATAAACATAATAACTGATAAGAACAAACTAAGAAGAAACATAGTTATTTCAAAGAAAAAACAATAAATTCAAACTACATTTGAAATGCAATGCAGGGAATTCTGGGAATATCCGTTTGCGTTTTTTTCCTGTAAATGTTACAGGAATTCACTATTAACGAGGATTAAGAGGATTTTAAAATAGATTTACATTTAAGAATTGAATTGGAATGAATTACTGAATTCTCAATTCAAGTCTGAATGATGCAGTGTACTACATCCTGCAAAAACAGAGAGAGCAAAAGGTAGAAAAGAAATAATTCAGAAGTATGCCTCCCTTGGGCATATCTCATTAATGTCTAATTTTGAAATTGGCTTAAATCGTCCTATACTTAATGCCTCAATATTGATATTACATATGTCCCGGGGTTAATAATTGATTATTTCATTTCCACTGCCTAATTGTTTCTCACCTATCAGACAGCTAAATGTTAATTAAATTTTCATATCCTCAAGAGAATCTGCATACCATTTCAAAAGAATATCATATTTCCAACAGCCAGAGATATGTTCTTAAGCTTGTAATTTGCAGAAAAGACACAAATGATCAGCTAAATGAAGTGAATAATATAAATGAAGTCAAATACATGTATCAAATATCTGAAGAGATCACTTTATTGATTGCTGTGAAATCAATGTTAAAAGACTCATTAGAAATCTCAAATGTAATAACTTTCATAGAATGTCATAAACTCCATGCAAATCATATCTCACCTTCTTTGGCAGCAGATAAAAATTCTTGGCATTTACTATGTTAACCCAATTAACATATTTCCATTAGCAACCATTTAAGTTAAATGAACGTGCCAAGAAATTTTTATTTTCATAGTAGCACTTCTTTTGAGGCAAAAATCTGCATATTTAGGGTCACAAAGGGTTGCAAGAGTGATTGTAATTGTTCTGGCAGAGAGCTATTTACAACTAAAGTCAAGGATATATAAAATGCCCTTGTTTTGTGTCCTGGCGAACAGGTGGTGTACTGGGAAGATGACACAAAGCCAGATACAGTGGGTAAAGTGCGGATCACTGGAAACTACACAGCAGTGAATGTCAGCGGCCTGCAGGGGAACACTCAATATTATCTAGCGGTGTGTGCCTTCAATACCGCAGGAACCGGCCCCCAGTCTGTATCTGTCAACGTTACCACCAAAAAACCACGTAAGCACAGTCCAGTTTCATAGAATATTCTTTGCTCGTGTGTTGCTGACACGTTTATTCAATGGAAGATATTATTTACTCATCCGCAGTACGCTAGTGGATCTTTTTTAATCTTACATTTAACATTATTTTTTACTCTGCTGAATGTTATAGGAATCTATTTCTGCCTCATAGTGTGTTTTTAGGTAACATCAAATCTTTCAAAAGGCTTTTTTTCTTGAGGCACCTAGTAGTACATAAAAATTGTACATTCACGCTTTGTTTTTTGAGTTACGTCTGTGAAAGATTGAAAACCAATAACTTTTCGACATCACTATACCCATGCTGTGAACCTGCTGTGGCATGACTTGAAGGTGTTTTTCCAACTGAAGAGTTTTCAACCATCTATTTTTGCATTAGTCTGGTGAAGTCAAGATGAGTTTATTTTTAAAGCATTTAAAAGCAGCAGAAATTGACCCAAAGGGCTGAACAACTCTCACTAAACTTAGATGCTAAATTAAAACCAGGAAAATTCAATAAAAAACACACAATCACACAATACCAAACTGTGGAAACTAATTTTATCCAATTAGAATGCATCACACTTCCCAAGTCAGTCTGTGATAGAAATGGTTTTGAATTAGCAACAGATTTGAGTTAAAAGAAACTTCCCCTACTGACGGTACTAATCTACTTGTCAAACATTTTAGTGTTATCAAATGCAGTTGCACAATTGATCGCACATTGTGAACCCTTTATTTCTTTTTTCATACACATCAAACCACAGCACCTGGACAGCCTCCTCAGAACGTAGAGTGGAATCTGATTGGCTCTCAGCTCGTGCTGCAGTGGGATCCCGTCATCGCTCTCGAAACTGAATCTGAGGTTACAGGATACATCGTGAGTGACATTATCTCTCTGCACCCAGAAAATGCAATGAGAACTTCTATAAGTTTCACTGAAAGTAATCTATTGTTTTCCCTTTAGCAGTCAGGCATTTCCATTCCTCCATTGTGAGCCGAAAAATAACGGCAGGAGCTGCAATGCATATTTGCATCTGATACTATTGATGTACATAATAAGGGTTGTCGGGGTGCAGTAATTTAGCTACAAAGATATGGCAGTTACGTGGCCGAAAAAAAGCATTCATTTGTGTGTTTTTATAGATAAGAGCACAGCATATGCTATTTCATGTCTCGTTCCACCTCTCTTAATTACACATGCATGCAATTAACAGCTCTCACAGTGCTTTTTTTCCCACAAGGGAAAACAGTCATGAAGCTCAGGGGAAAAGCACTAGCCATTAGCATCAGTAAACATTATCTAGAAAAACAGGCCATCGCCTGTGTTTAACTCCTTTCATGGTTTTATATATATATATATGTATATATATATGTCGTTATATTACTGTTGTTGCTTATACTTAGAGACTAGCTCTAAATATTAAACTACTACAGACATAAATTCCTTTAATCAGTCCCGTATGTATATTGTATTACCACCAATAATGCAATGTCTTAGAATTATCTTCATTTGGGGTATTTTTTTAGTAAAAATGCCACTAATTGCAATGCATTTAATTGATGGGCTTCATATTAAAACAAAACAAAACAAAAATGATTGACAGCCCTATTGTTAATTATATTCTGAACAAAGCTTTTGATTGATTTGGGTGCCGTCATCTGCAGGTGCTGTACAGAAGACACCGGAATAACGACATGTACTCCATCATCACCAACAAAACCTCGGTTGAGTTGACCCTCAATCCGAACGACAACTACGTCATTCAGATCAAGACCCTCAGTGAAGGAGGCTTGGGGGAAGGAAGCGAGCCCATCCACATCCACCAACTCAGTAAGTCATTTCCTGTTGCCATCTTTTATTTCGTCTTCCGCTGGCATTGATGAGCTCTTAATGGGGATTCAGTCAGTTAGGATGCCTAAATATTTAGCTCTGTTTGCTTCAGTCTTTCAGTGTGTCGCAGAATCCGACCTTTTAAGAAATGCACGCTCTTCTGCTATCTATCTCTGTCACTGCGCAGCCAGAGCTGCATATAAATTAGTGAGAATCACCCCCAATTCCTTCACTCCTTCAAATGGGAGACAATCAAAATGTGCTCGACTTCCCCCCCCCTTCGTGCACAGATTTGCTTTCAGATTCAACCTGATTCTTTCAGAAGATTCTTTCCTCAGTAATAGTTCTTTCCATGAATAGAGTACATTAGATGCAAAACGTGATATGTGATATGTTAGATAAGCTATAACATGAATATATCAAATGTGTCATTTGCAAAACTGAACCAATTTGACCGAACCAATGCATATTTTTAACATAATACGATGAAATATATATAATAGCTGTGCATAGTTACAATATATATTTTTATATGATTAGAAATTATGATAGTTTGACTGTATATATACATATTAGTGCTGTCAAATGATTAACGATTAATCGCATCCAAAATATGTTTTTTGTTTATGTAATATGTGTGTGTGAACTGTGTATATTTATTGTGTATATATATAAATAATAACACACACAAAATAATATATTTTAAATGTATTTTTTAATATTCACATGTATATTTTTATATTTGTATATTTCATATTGTATATAAATGTATTTAATGTAAAAATATTACATATTTTTATTTAAATATATACATGCACGTGTGTGTATTTATATATACAGTACATAATGAACACAGTACGCACACATATATTATGTGAACAAAAATTTTTGGATGTGATTAATCACAATTAATCATTTGACAGCAATAATACATATATATATATATATACATATATATATATATATATATATATATATATTAACATTTTCAGACCATATTTTGTTCTTGAAAATTGTAATCTACATTATTAGGCAATTTCTCTTTGATTTAGAAATGAGCTCTCTGAGAATTTAAACCACAATGCTCTCTTTCTCTCCTTTGAGAGGTTAAATAGTGTTTCTTAACGGTTGTGTTTGCATTTGCTTACAGGCATGGGTGCCCGTGGATCCAGAGCAGGAAGTCTGTGCACACTTTCTCTCTCTCCGCTCCTCATTTGCGCTCTGTCGACGCTCAGTGCCTCCTGATGTTCACCTCCCATGAGCACCAGACCCAACCGCACCAAGATAAACATACTTTCGGCTCTTTGCTCATACAAGGCTTATGATTCCCATCAAAATCTGACCAGATGGGATTCCCCAGCTCCGGCAACATGTATGAAAGAGCCGCATATTGAAATGTCATGGGAATGTTGGGGAATTCATCATTAGTAAATATGGCAGAGCCCTGCAAGAGAGTCATTAGGGTTTTTAGGATGAGTACTGCAACAAAAAAAAACAAAAAAAAAACATTTTCTTATTAAGTATTTTTGGTTTCTTTTCCTGTAAAAAACATCTACAGTAAATTAACTTGAGAGAAAAACTGCATAAAATATTAATACTTGTTATCAGAGAATATAGCTTGAAGTTTATTTTCCATATTAATTAATTTATTTATTTTTACATTTCTACCAAAATCATTATGCTTAATACAAGGAAAAATATTTCCAACAAGTTAAAAAAACAAACTTTGAAAACAAATCTTATAAATTGGAAAATAAGACAAAAATACTGTTTAAGAAAAATATTTTTTTTGCATATAATGTGACAGTTTCTTTGGCAACCTACACACAGGGGAAAACAAAAACACAAACCGCTTTTCTTCTTTGTATAATACGCTTCTTTATGCAGTGTGCCGATGTGTGCGTCATCTTTTCCTCTGATCCTTGAGAACAATCAATGCCTTAAATTCATGTACGCACCAAAGTAGATGAAAATAGTTTTGCAGTTTAGGACAAGGGCTAAGAAACCAGTGTTGGTGGGAGTTGCTCTTATATATAATGTGGATTTTTGGATCTCTTGTGGTTTCATTGCGCTAACTAAGTTCTGGGTCTGGGTTAACAAAGCTGAGCATTGATTTGTGCTAATGGGAATCTTCCATTAGTTAAGAAAAGAGTGTCGCCATCCCGCCTCTATTACAGTGCCATCGACTGCAAAGGCTCCCTCTCAGTCTCTTTGATGGGTATTAGCATTTTGTTCGACGCTTCATGTCGGTTAAATTATTGATGCGTTACGCATTAGACACTCTACACAATTAAGGCTTACTTTTCCTGTGAGTATTTGCTCTGTATATGTCATCTAGTTGAACAAATTTAAACTTTCGTGTTATCTGCGACCCATTCATGCCTTTTAATATATACTGTAACCATATACAACATGCCAAAATGCCACTGAATATGGTGTCCGTCACTTAGAAAAGTAAGCTTTTGAAAGGCATTCATATGCCTCACACACTTCCTCCTGTACTTATGCTCGTGAGTGTTAGTAAACTGGCATATAAACTGCAAAACAAGCTGTCAAAAACTAAGTGAAAAGATGTGGAACACTGCTGGAAGGATATCAAATTTTTATAGCTCTAATGGCCTTGCAGATGTGAAAAGACTGAAAGCCTTGCAAACAAGTACAAGTCTGATGCGCAAAAGTCCCCAGAGTTCCCTAACAGTCTGAAAAAATCAGAGTTGTTCAAGGTGGTTTTCCATCCTAATCCTGTAGTATTGTTCAAAAGACACAGCAGGGTTAAATAGTGTTTTATTTGTGATCACATTTATTGTCGATTAATTAAGCTCTTGCATCTGAGATATTTGCCCACTGGTTATTTATCATATCTTGCATCAGTAACAAGCCTCCACAAGCTTTCATGCTTGGGGTTGCCAGATGTCAAGAGTTTAAATCCCCCAATCAGAGATTTCCTTTTAAAAGGACACATTTTCTGCCCAGTGTAATACATAATCTCTCCAATCTGGCAGCAATGTGCATGTGCTCTCTGAAAACTGAGAAAAAAGCACTGATAATCTAGGGAGAAAACAAATTGCCTTGTTTGCCATGACTAAATCTGCAATCAAACATTCTTGGTGATGAACTGTAATAAATCATGGATCTCGACAGTATTGCTTGCGATTGTGGATGCTGAATAGTTGCACTTAAGCAACTTCTGTGCCACAATGCAAAATCATTTTTGTTGTTGTTTTAATAGAAAAACATAAACATAATTGGGCATTTTTAAAGCTAATATTAAGTATTTCACGTTTTATATTTTAGTAGAATATTTCATTTTTACCAGTGTTTATAATGTAATTTAAAGTTTTCATATGATAGGGTAAATATACAGTAATAAATCAGGAAAATAGATGAAGCAAATTAAACCCTGTATATGAGCTGATGTTTTCTTCCTTATGTGAAAATGCAATAATCCCAATTAAAGTTAAAAACTAAAGTGTAATTCCTCAGAATACAAGTATAGTGATAACAGCAGAGAAACTGTATTATAGCAATCACTTTCCAAAGATCAAGCATTTAAAAGGATAAAGCTCATAATAAACAATTATATTGTGCATTAGTGTGGGTTGTAATATAGTTATTGTTTATAGTTATCTTTGTAGTTATCGCTCTTGGCGTGAATGGACCTTAATAATCACAAGTATACAGTTGGAGCAAAATATTCAGTTTAACCATTATCATGCAGCCACATTATCTAACACGCACTGAATTCGGAATTTCTCATTTGTACCCTCAATGAGACAAGAGGCGAGGCACTTCGGGGGTGACCTTTTAACGCTGAGGTTCGCTGCCAAGGAGTAGTGCCTTCACTGGAAAATATGTTCCTGGCTCTGTCATGGCAGTATCAGGCTGTAGAGTCCATAATTTGCACTTGTTCTTCTCAATGTCAGAAGAAAGCACAAGGTAGTGAACCAAGGTGACATAGCCTTCCTGCAAAGTGTCCAGAACAGGTGCGGTAGACACAGCCCATGAAGACATGTTAAAAATGTTAGCAAAGGAGATAAAAAAAAGAGGCTGCAGAGTCCCAATCAGGACAGCCTATCTGTTCTCCTTCAAGCTTTCATAAAGGTCTGGGAACCTTGATTAGGCTGCAGTGGCCCAGTCAATGGGATATCGATTTTTCTGCTCTATATTGCGGCTGTCACAATTCAGACTCTTGATTGACTGATGTCGGTGTTCCTGTCAGCCGTCTTGTGTGGAGTTTGTGCTTTGAGTGTCTGAGATGTCCTTGCCCTCCTCCCATTCAGAGAGTTTGGGTTTTTGCAGAAAGATGCAGAGAACAAAGAGAAGTTTCTGAAAGAAGAATAAGTTACATTTTGCAATCCTGCATCTGTGTAAAAGCACGCAAAAACACCGAAAATTAATTTTGGAATATGTAGCCGTACATGTTCCAAGGTCCGGAGTTTGGTCTATTATTTTATTTATTTACTTATTTTTTCCTCTTTATAAGAAGTATCTTATATTCACACAGTCTGCATATATTTGATCAAAAAGTAAAATTAATATTGTAAAACAGTATTTAAATGTACTGTTTTCTACTTTAAATTTAAATTTATTCCTGTGATGCAAAGCTGAATTTTTAGCATCAATCAATTTAATGCATTCTTGCTGAAAAAAGAAAAGAAAAGTAAATTCCATAAAATCCCTACATTACATCACAGAAGTGGGCTGCAACCATGACTTTAAAGCATCTATTATGAAGGCATTCTTAGTTTATTTTATGGTGTTCTTTATAATTATGTAGCTGTTTGTCTCTTTGAAATGACAAATTATTTATAGCTCATCTATTATTTTCAGACATTGTTTTTTTTCAGCGTAGGAAAATGAAAATAGACATTTGCTATGTAATATAACTATTTCATATTACAGTAATTACAAAGTTAGCACTGCTTATCACACCCCTGTCACTAATGATATGTTCGTTTTTCAATGCGCTGTTTTTCCTCCTGCTCTCAGTTTATTCTAATGTGCCCCGACCCTCAGTTACAGTATCTGCGTAATGATGCATATAAACACTGAAACAATAATTGTTGTTTAATAGCAATGATTTCTTTGGTACTCTTAAAATTGTGAAGTCTAATTTGCCTAATTTTGTGTACACCGTATAATCAGTGAGTTTCATTTCTACAAATTATGGTTTCCCTTTTGGCAAAACTTTGATATGATATGAAAATCTGAATTGTTAATGACAGATCTTATCGCTACAATCCAATTATGTTTAGTAATCTGAAATGAAAAACGCTGATACCTTGGCCAGATGTAAATAGTGGCTATATATTTTTAGAGTCGGCCAGCATTGATAACCTGATGTTTTCTACTGCACACGGCCCTGAGAATTTAATACTGATGTATTAATGAATAATCTCTGTGAGATGACTTACATATAACATGACATTTTCATATTGAAAAGTAACTGTTTTGTCTTGTATACTAAAACTGTGCATGTGGAAAAATGTTTGGTGCATATGTGTTGAATTTTATAATCCTGTTAAAAACTTTAATTAAAATGTCAAAAGCCTGGTTGGCTGCTGTATTTCATTGGGGGCTATAAACGGATAGAATTACATTACAAAGTAGGAAAACGGTAGCCTCATAAGCCACTTGTAATGTCAAATAGTGTTTTGAATCTTTTCCTTTTATTGTATCTATCTATCTAGCTAGCTAGCTAGCTAGCTATCTAATAAGGATCTCAGAAAAAAACAGGCAACATTTGATGTAATATTACGTTCTTTTGTAAAAAAAAAAAAAAAAAACCAAAAAAACCCAGAACTATTTTAAATTAACCCTCATGTTGTATTGAGCTGAAGAGGTTTTGCTTTTCCCTAAAAATGTTAATGTTACTGCACTGGACTACAATTTGCTGGTATAACCGTTTACCAATTTATAAACTAAACTAATTATATCTACATAAAAGTTATAATATACAATATTATTATAAATTATATATATATATAAATTTAGCCCAGGTATTGTTTCTAGTAAATTTTTCATTATGCTGTATTACCAAATTTTGGCATCAACCTTGTTTTCTTTTGATTTTAGCACTGGTTTTGCATTTATTTTTGGAACTGATTGATCAAAAGCCTCAAAAATGGTGAAAAAACTGGTACCGACATCACTAAGAACTATAATCTATGGAAGCCGTTTCAGCCACTGAATAAAAAAAAAAAAAAAAAAAGGTTATTGCAACTTTTAATCTCACAATTCAGTTGTTTTTTTTTTAAAGAATTGCATGATATCTCGCAGTTATGACTTTGTAGCTCACGATTCTAACTTTATATCTCGCAATTGCGACTTTATATCTCACAATTCTGAGAAAAAACGTGATTGAAAAGAATTGTGAGATAAAAAGTCGATATTAAAAATTTGGTATAGTGCTACAAAAAAAATTAAAAAATGAATTGTAAAAAGTTCAGTCCACTCTGTTGTAAACAAATTTGATGAAGGAAAAGATTCACTGAAGGGCTGATGTCATGTCTGTATTCAGCAAATTTCCTGTGCAGGACAAAGAAATTGATGCGTAATTAGCTCATATGTAGCTTGTTAGATGTAATCCAATGCGCGATTGTTGAATTGAGAGTGTCTTTGCCGGGGCCAGACTCAAATAGTACATGAATAATAAGCTGACCCTTTTTAGGCCCAATCCCAATTCTACCCCTTACCCCTACACTTTCCCCTTCCCCTCCGTTTGGCGCGTTCACGTGAAGGG
>JAUMHE010000051.1:15899707-15924033 GCA_032359235.1 Enteromius mattozi | reverse complement strand
TAAATGCAGAGCACAAATTCCGAGTATGGGCCACCATACTTGGCCACATGTCACGTCCTTTCCTTTCCTTTCCTTCCTTTCACAACTTAGAGAGCCTCTGCCCATTTTTACTTCTGAGAAACTTTGCATCTCTAACACATCCGTTTTATATTACAGACCTGATGTCAGTTAACGTAATAAGTTGGTAGATGTTCTTTCAGCTGAATTATTTCAAAATTTCTTGCTTTTTCAGAACTTTGTTGCCCCATACCAACTTTTTTGAGACCTGTAACAGGCATCAAATTTGGAATGAGCATAAAGTTGTTTTTTTCAGTTTAAACATTTTTACATTTTCTATGTTCTATAGTGAATAAAATATTGGCTCTTTCTAAAAGTAGTCTTTTAGTTTTCATTTAATTAATTTCTGAAAATTTGGGTTGTATACATTACTGCAAAATTCTGTGAAGTACATCAAACAGATCATTTGAATTGGTGTTAAAAAAAGTAGGTTTAAAAAAATTGTTGAATTCATTTAGATATAGACATTGTAAGTTGACAAGTTATATACACTATAGTAAGATTTAAAAAGTGTTTTGAGCAGCCTGAAGTCCACAGGGCCAAAAGTCCTCATCACTGAAACACTCATAAATGGGTTCTCACTACATCCTCATTAGAGCTTGTTAGTATCATTCTCATGCCAATCAGAAATGAGGAAATCAGCCTTCATGATACGGCAGTGCAGCTGAAGTGCACAGGGTATAAAAATCTCAGTTGAAGAGATGTGCATTTCCTCATAAAAGTACAATGAAACTTCATGCTACATATCTTGAGCAGTCGATGTCTTGTGCTGCAAGTCTAATGCTGTAAACGTCATTCTGTTAAAGATTCATCATGACCTCAGCATGTGTAACCATGCATATTGACTCTAATGATGTCTTGCCTGTTGCCTGGGAAAAATAGCAATCTCATGAGCCCAAAAGGGGGAAGGCATGTACATCATCATTATCAACATTCACATACGCTGCCGCTTGGAGTGGGTTAATTAGTATGTTATGAACAGGCCGCAGTGCTACAGTGAGCTTAGGGTACTGATCTTTTTTTCTTTTCTTTTTTTTTTTGTCACAGTTTGTGTTTGGCGCCCTGGAGCTATGGATCACGATAGACACTTTTGATCCCGAGCTTTCTCGTGCTTTACTCCGGGTAATGATGCCACTTTGAGTGAACAACGACTGCATTCAATCTGTGAGATGTTATAATGGTGTTTTGAACGGATAGCATAAAATTTTTTTCCTGTCAGTTATGCTATTTGGTAATAGGTTGTCTACACTGCTTGCTGGGAATTTTCTTTTTCGTCTGTCAGCTTTTATCATCTACTTGCTACAGAATTCAAGCTTAAACGACTGCAATGCCAGCTCTAATTGGAGCAAAATGCACATGCGGTGATGTGGACAAAGGGATTTAAATGACAGGGTTTTGGTAGTACAAGGTTTATTGCCAAACTGCATTCTTTTTGCTCAGGAGTTTTGCTGCCTATGCAACTTTCCAAACAAACAGACATCACAGGTCATCTTGTCACCCAATAAACAGCAGGTCTGTCAGGAGAAGTCTCAGCTGCTGCACAACAAATTTTCTGTTGCTATAGCTATCCATGCATACCTTTAAAAGCTATGTTGTTCCATGCTTTCTGGCTGTTCACTTTCTAAATCTCTTGCCTTGTGTCAGAGACCTTGGTCATACAAAAAAAAAAAAAGACATGCACATGGACCACCCACACTGTATATACATTTTTATGAAGAGTTTATAGGAGTTTATAACTAGTTAGTTAGTTTATAACTAGTAATACTAGCTGTATTTGTTATTTTGTAACCCAATCAAAATAAACCCAACTACAGTTTGATTGAGAATAACTGTAATGCACAATGAAAAACATGTTTTTTGACAATTGTTATCTTGTTATCAAAAGTTATCTTTTTTTCTCTTTTCTTTTTTCTCGTAAATGAGCTCTTCATATGTATGTATAACTGTGGTTCTTGAGGTTATGTGGTTTTTGGCCTCCAAGTCATGCACTAAAATCATTTAATGCACAACTAGACGTGCATTATCCCTTACTTACTGCATACTTGCCAGCAAATCAGAATTGAGTATTCAGACAGATCATGTATGTTATGTATTTATATGAGACCAAGGACTTTGACCCAAGACATGATATCTGATTTAAAGCGGGCAGAATGTTAGCCCTAACAGGCCATAAGTGACGAAAATAGCAAAATGTTTACCCTTCCTGTCAAATATTGTGTATGCGAATGAATGACCATGGTATAAGTGGGATAATGCATGGCTAGCTGTGTATTAAACAATTTTAATGCACTTCATGGACACAACCCACACATCGCAGGTGGTTTTTGGCCTCCACATTGTGGATTAAAATTGTTTCACACTGCATCACCATGTTTTATGGCCTTCACCAATGTATTTGTTTGGACAGTTGTTTCATTTACAGCTGTGTCTATCTGGCAAAGTTTTAAACTGGTTTTGGCAAGGTGAGTAGTTGGCACATTAGCACTCACACTAGAAATGCGAGGAAGTAGTTTCTGACTACCTCTGAATGTGGTTTGAGTCATCAAATGACAAAAAGCTTTGGACCCTGTTAATACCTCTAATTAGAAATGCTGGCTTGTGATTGGATGTTAATACCAGGTCCAAACAGGGCCAAAGGTAATGGACTGCCACAAAATCTTTGTTGTTCTGAAGTGTGTGTGTGTGTGTGTGTGTATATATATATCTATATATATAGATATATATATATAGTGACAAACAGTTAGCTGGTTAAATTGCAGTGTGCTGGGGAAACTAAATTCCCAGAGCCCTGTAAATGCTTAAATTGCTTCTTCATTTCAGAGCATCTTATCTTTAAATGGTTTTCCTTGTCTCATGACAATATCAGAGCTAAGATTTCATACTGCACCTGAACACTGGGGTTTGGGTCCAGTTGTACACCTTTTAGAGTCATCATGGATGCAGCTGGGTGTACTTGTGCAGTATGGTGGATTCATCCCCAGTGACAGGTGTTTGATTGCAGGCCATGGTTAGAAGCAGCTCTGCTTTTGAGAGCGCTTTCCCTTCCCAGCTGACAATATGAATTAGGAAGTCCAACATTTCTGAGACTCTGAACGCACACACATAAGGCCGAGCTTAAGTGGGAACACAGCAGCATGCAGATTCATATGCATTCGGAGATTCTTCACCATCACTGTCAAGGCTCTCAACATCACGATTACGAGCTGAACTCAAGTCACAATTTTTGCTTTAAATTTTAACATTGTAAAGTATTAAGGAGCATTTGTTAATATAAAAATGTAATATTTACAATGTTACATACAGTTTCATGTTTACTTATATGTGACGAGTGTTGTACAAGCTACTCAAAAATGTAACTAGCTTAAAATAAAATATTAGTTTAGAGAAAGTAGCAAGTACCTTGTTGTGAAATATTTACAAAGTTGAAACATCAAGTCAGCGCTGTGTGACTGATTTATTAAAAGCACTGACTTGAATGAGTGATTCATTTGCGCATCAAGCAACGCTAGCTGTGATTGTAAACAGCTGACAAAAATTACCATACATGCTGCTTGGTTACTGAAAAAACAAATTGTCTGGAAAAAGTTCTTGTGACAAAATCATGATTTGTTATTGCTAGAAACAGCACAGTAATCAGAAAGAATATTCTCATTCTAGAACATTTTTTATTAGCGCATATCTTTGATACAAGATAAGTCATCAATATTTTTGGTTCATTTTCCAGGAAAAGAAAGAATGTAAGTTTTAAATGCAGATCTACTTAAAAAGCTTTTAGGAATGGTGCATTGATTGCAAACCACAGCACTCCAATTTTGATTTAATGAGGTTTTGAAATCATTGTGCAATTCACTTTTTTTATTTGAATAGCACTTTGCGATGCAAATGATTCAAAAGCAGATTTATAAAGAACAAAATCCAAACCCCAAGTGAGCAAAGTCAAGAAAAAAGATTTTTAAAGCAAAACTTGTGAGAAACAACTTTACAATTAGTGAAACAAATTTGCTGCTTTATACCGGTTTTCATATTTTTAATGTCACTTACAGGTTTTCTATATAATATGACTCCCAGCAAGTTGAGACTTTTTTTTTTTCAAATTCTGGTCATTAGTTTGTGCACAGCAGTGTCCTCCTCCAACCTCCTGCAGTTATATTTTTTGCTTTCAAGGCATCCTCAATTTGCCTCCGAAGACACTGATGAATTCTGACATGTTTATGTTTGTGGTTCAGTGTCAGGCAGGCAGCTTTTTACCTCCACCTGACAGTGTTGCATCACTTGTCTTCCAAAAACACTTCTGAGAATATTCCTCTGGGAGACACCGCTCCATCAAAAGATGGAACAACATTTCAGATGCTTGGTGGAAGCAAGTAACACTCCCCTGCCACTCTGATACAGTACACTGCTGATGCTGTGTTAAAAGAAATTGGCAAGAAAAATGAACGGCTTCTATTTACAATGACACTCTCAGTAGAGTTTTGACAACATTTGAGGGGAAATCTTCCTTTCATGCACTGATTGAGAGATGACTGCTGCAATCCTTACAGAAAAAGAACCGTGGCAGTACCATGGTAAAGTAATTGGTAAAGTCTTGGTAAAAAAAATAAATACATTTAAAGGTAAATTAAACAAAGATTACTGTAGTTTGTTTTCAACTTTTGTCAGTAATGATTATCATATTCACATGTTATATGTGTGATATTTTTAAAGAATACCATGATATTACCATACCCACACACACAAAAGTGACCAAAGTACAATGATATTAATGTGGTACATTGGAATACCATGTAAAGGTAAAAAAAAAAATACCATTTGAAAAATACCATGGCATTTACATGATAGTACATGGGTATTTCCATATACTGTGTTTTTTTGGTGTATTTCAATCTATTACCAATAGATATTATTTAGAAAATTGTACATGCACATTATTTTTTATATATTCTCAAAAACATGAAAAAGTCTAAAAAGCATGATTTTTTTTTTGCAGTGTTCCAGCAGAAAACAGATTTAATTACTTTTTTTTATGTATTTATTTATTATGGGGGATAATAGGGGTGTTTTCTCATCCAGCCTTGCTGCCTACTCTCTTGTTTAATTGCCCTTTGATCATGATGTCTTGAGATTTAAAATACCACAAAGATCCATCATGCAATGAGCCATGTGAGCGATACTTAATATTTCCATTGATGTGAGAGATTTGGATGAGTAGGGTATTAATTATAAGCTCAATGTCATTCGAGAGCCTGTGATCATGCAGCTATTAATAAACAATAAATTACAACTGTATTTTAGATGATTGCACTTCAGAGTAGACATTGTTGAAATCAACATCCCAAAAGCTCGTTTCTTTCTTTCTTTTTGTTGGTTTATTCGCCAGTATCATTCTTTGAATATTACTGTGTTTTTATAAATGCAAAGATTCAGAACCAAACAAATAAAACCAAACAACAAGACTCGAAATGGCTAAAAGCTTTTATAGTCAGAGGCTGCGCACTAATTTGCATACCACCCATCCTAAATGTGCATTTGTAAAAGAATCTGTGGTATAAAGACATTGCAGCGTGTCATATGAATGCAAATTAAGATGTAGCCAGTGTCTAACTGGGGTTAGATACCATGTCAAACACTTATATACGTGAGGAAATGTTTTGTAACATCATCCAGTCACATCAGGAGGTAATAGCCCTCAAACCGCTAAATATGAGTGAGGACATGCTGACTCTGATTGAAAGATGTTTCCGATTCAGAGATGTTGCTGCTTGTTTTCATTTAATCTGTGAACATGCTTTTTGAAAGACTCTGAATTTAGAGTCCAACCTCCCTTTCCTTTTTTCACGGTACGCTATCTTTCTCTCACTCAGTGTTTCTGGGACACAGCAGACAGCTCGGATGAATGACCTCGGCCACGGCATTGATCCACATGCTGTACTGCCAAGGCTAGCATGCCAGTATACACACACAGGCTTACCATGCCAGTATTTGAGAAGGCCTCAAAATTGCAGCCAAACTGAGACCCTGAGGCAGGACTTCAGCAGAGCAAAAGCTCATAACAAGCCGGGGGAGGACATTACCAAACAGACGGCAGAGCAATTGCTGTTTATTGCATGTAGCTATAAAAAAATACCACTTCAACATCTTTCCAAGCACACTGTAACACGGTCACTGATATACTGTGAAGGAAACTTATAGCAAGTCAAATAGCTGCAGAAAGGAATCTGACAAAAAATGATCCCGCTCATGACATGGTTGTTTATTTGGATAAATTCTTGTCTCCTTAGTCAGATGTGCTTGAGACCTATTATATAATGTATACACATATTATATTTATATATTTATATATATATATATATATATATATATATATATATATAACTTCAGATGAAGAACTTGAATCTATAGGAAGAAAGAGAGAAAGAGGACTTCTCCACTGGGTGGACTCTCTTATTGTGGGAGAAAAAATAGAAAAAAATTCTGAGAAAATAAGACATTGCGATCTATTTCTAAATCTAAAGCTTGCTGGAGGTTGATTACTTTATTTAACTTCTAAACTGTTTAATTCCCCCACATTTAACAGAGCAATTAACAATTCACAAGTTTTTACTTGTCGGTAATCAAGTATAATAAGCAAAGCTTGTTTGGCGTGCTGCCCAGGGAAAATTCTCAGGGTTAGGAGGGCTGCCGAGCCATAGGGTGGACAGCCCTAAGGGCTCGGGAGGAGGAAAAGGAGGCGGACAGCCAGGTCCTAACCCTGAGTGCTCCCCCTGGGAGAAATGGGAGGGAGTTGGGGAGGAGGAGGGATACTGAGATCGAGATATGGGAGGAAGGAGGTGAGGATATTTATAGGGCGAGGCTAGGAAGCTGATAGGAAGATGAGATAATTGAAAGATTGGAGAGGCGGAGATCGGAAATGATTACCTTCGTGCACTCCTCCCGAAATACGTTTGTAAACAACATTTCACGAGTTCGTACTTGTCGGTAATCAAGTATAATAAGCGAAGCTTGTTTGGCGTGCTGCCCAGGGAAAATGCTCAGGGTTAGGAGGGCTGCCGAGCCCTAGGGTGGACAGCCCTAAGGGCTCGGGAGAAGGAGAAGGAGGTGGACAGCCAGGTCCTAATCCTGAGTGCTCCCCAAAATAGGCGGAATGAGGGCAGCCGTCAAACAAGAGAGCCCCCCAAAAGGTGCAAATGGAAATATAGTGTTTTTTTGTTTGTTTGTTTGTTTTTTTTGTAGCTAGTGCTCGCTGCCCTTGTGCAGAGCTCGGGGGATGAGAGACCAATGCTCAAGGGAGTGAGACCAATGCTCAGGGGAGTAAGACCAATGCTCGGGGATGAGACCAATGCTCGGGGATGAAGCCGATGCTGGATCGATGCTTAGGGAGGACGGGCAAATGTGAGGGGACGTTATACTAAAGGGAATGAGGTGGGCCATACTGGATCTGGGTAAGAGATACAGTTAGGGTAGTTTACTGGTGGGGGCCAGGGGGTGGTGGATCAAAAGGCTGGGGTGGTTGGCTTCCGGAGACTTGGGGACCTGTGGGAGGAAGGACAAAGAAATTAGAACTTGGAAATGGAGTATAGTAATAGATGTTGGGTGGCTGGAAGGAAGTAGAAGCGGATTGGACTTGAAAGTAAGCTGCTGTACTGGTTGATGGATGGAATGGATGGGATGGAGTTGAGGCTGCGCTAGGTAAGGAGGGAGATGCTAGTGTTTGGAGAGCTTGTTTTATGGTAAGCTTATCGGAGCGAATGTAGCTTTTAAAAGCGTTAGAGGACCAACGCCCTAAGGTCTGGATTTGGAACTGAGAGAGGCCTTTTTCGGCTGCGGATGTAGCGGTTCCAATTCTTAAGGAATGAGAGGAAAAATTTAGTCGGGGATTCCCACAAGCTTCAGAATATTTTTTTAGGTGCTTTTGGAACCAAAAGCGAGATACGGGTTTGTTATTTTCATCGGTAAAAAGAGGGTCGGCTGGGGAGGCGGAAATTGATTTTCTGTAATGGAGAAAAGCCTGCATTGTCTGAAAGGGTTTAATTTGGCCTTGCAGTTCGAAAATATAGAAGTGATGGCCTTTTTTGAACTGGTCGGTTTTGCTCTTTTTAATAAAAAAAGAGATGGTTTCGCTGTCTAAGATGGAAAGGTCGGTGATGGTGGGATGGATGCTCGGGTTGAATTGGGAGTTTACGGTGAGCTCGGAGCGTCTCATAAATCCGAAAAAGGCTCGAGAGAACATAGCGTCTAGTGTTCGGTCAATGTGCGGCGAGAGGTAACCTGATCGAAGGAGGGAGATGCAGTTAGTTAAGATTTCCAGGGTCAGAGGTTGCCTTTTGTCTGGGCAGGGAGGTTTTGGATCTTTGGATGCCCTTTAATAGCAGGTTTGTTTGGACGATAGTTAAATTCTCTGCCGGGACGCCGAAAATGATCTTGTGAAAAAATTGGATTCCACTTAGATAGCCTCTAATAGAACTAACTTGTATGTTGTTTAGATTAAGGTACGAAATAATTGACGTGATAGCTAATAAGGAGAAGTCTGGGAAATTAAGATTGTGAATAAGGTGGAAAGTTTTGAACTTTTTCCACGCCGTAAGGTAAGACTGTATGGTTTGAGGGGATACAGCCTGGAGGATGGGATCGAGAGAGGCTTCATAGAGGGGCCTCAGCGGGTGGTTCAAGGGAATATCAGATGAGAATAGGGAGGCACTGGCGTAGGCTGGGTCTCTGCTTCTGGCGCCAATGTCCTGAATTTCTTAAAGGCGAAACGTGAGAGAGAGTCGGCGATTAGATTATGGGAACCTGGGATGTGTTTAGCAGTCATGACGAATTGATTACAGGCGGGAATCCAAATAAGGCGTCTAAGGAGGGGCATGATGACGGGAGAATGAGAGCTGTGTTTGTTTATGCAGTGGACGGTTGTTTCGTATCGCAGTGGATGATAATGCTAGAGGCTGACCATTCCTTACCCCAGAGGGAAGCTGCGATGACTATGGGGTATAATTCAAATACGGCTGAAGAAGATAAATTCGGAGGTAGGTTTAAGATTTCGGGTGGCCATGTGGAGGCAAGAAAGCGGTTACGGTAGAAATCACCGAAACCGGTGGAGGGGGCGGCATCTGTGAAAAGTTGGATGTCAACTGGAGATGCTAAGGGGTCTGAATAAAAGAAAAAATGTCTACTCCACTGTTTAAGGAACGAAATCCATAGCGACAGCTCGTGTAAACTAGGCTCGGATAGGGAGATTTGGTCTTTTAGGTTGGCAGCAGATTCCTGGGTGAAACCCAAGCCTCAGACCTTATAAAGAGAATCAAAAAAGGTATGGTTGGGATACAGTGATAATTTATTCGCCAACCGAATAACATTAACTGGAGACAAGAGATACTTTATCTGGTTTTTATTCCAGGCTTAGGGTGTAATTCGTGATCGATTAAGAGAGGATAATAAGCTATGTTTGTTAATGCATTGTTTCTATGAGGTGTTAAAATTGATCAAAGAATGGATGCAATTCCATTCAGAGGTGGACGAAGTACAAAAATCAAATATTTGAGTAAAAGTACAGATACGTACTATAAAATATTACTCCAGTAAAAGTACTCCTTTTTCGATTTTACTCGAGTGAAAGTTTTTTTTGTTTTTTTTTTGTTTTTTTTTAAAGTACTGATAGCTTTATTTTGTAATTTTATACGGTCTACTTAATTATATATAGCGCATATTTTTATTTATTTTTTTTATAATCTTACTGCACAAAATACCTGAGGTTTTTAACGAGCATTGTTAAAGAGTTGCTTTTAAAATCTAATAAAATAGAGAAATACCAAATGTTACAATAAAATTCAGCGACTGCAACCGCATTGATAACTTCGAGCGATAGCAAAAGCTTTTTTTTTTTTTTTAAATCTTATACGGCGTATACGGAGGAAGAGTTGAGGACTTGGCTGCTAAGATGATCGTGCTTCACGCTTGTGAAATGCTAAGAGTGTGACGAAGGCTGCTCCGGACAATAATGCTATCGCTGTCGATTGTTTATCGAGCTGGAGATCGGCGGGAGGATGAAATGTTGGTTTTGCCAGGGTTTGATGGAGGTGAGTGGCTGGCGGAAGGGTTTATGGCCATTGATATAAGCCGCGGGCTCAGCTGGAGCCCCGGCCGAGGCGGCGGTTGCTTAGCGGTAGGGGGAATGGTGTCCTTGGGCTCGGAACTCCGTACGAGTATCCGGATTGGGACGTAGCGATAATCCGGATGCAAGGAACAAAGATGAGTTGAGAACGCCACGCCGGCTTTGGCTAGGGCTTGTTTGATGTTAGGCATGGTCCATTTCTCAGCGGCTGGGGCTAACGAACGGACCGAGGATCGAGAAGAGGCTGGTGAGGCCTGGGGTTGTCATTGTGGTGGCGGAGATCGAGATCTAAGGCGCCAGGGAGAGCACACCGGTTGTTGCCCGGGAGTTTTTGCGGCCTCTAGTAGACACCGCGGGCTCCATACTGAGATCGAGATATGGGAGAAAGGAGGTGAGGATATTTATAGGGTGAGGCTAGGAAGCTGATAAGAAGATGAGATAATTGAAAGATTGGAGAGGCGGAGATCGGAAATGATTACCATTACGTGCACTCCTCCCGAAATATGTTTGTAAACAACATTAAAACACACAGTATTAAAAGTAGAGGAAATAAATCACAAACATTGCAATTCAGCCATTCCATGTTTTGCAGGCAGTGTGGTTTATATTATCCTCTAGCATTATGTTATCAGCATAATTCATCATATTTTGCCTGTGGGAACAGTTGGCTGATTGTGATCGATATTTATTGATATTGCTTTCAATTGATTCTCATAGTTACAGTCAGCACCCTGTCATACATGGAGGACTTGGTTTACTGTGGTGGAAAACAATCCCATTAGACTGAATTTAGCTGTTTTATTTTTGGCAGAACTTATTTGACCTGTTAGAAAATCTGCAAAATAATCGAACACACATATGAACATACAAATACAGCACTGTTTAGAAGTTTGGGGTCAGTGGGATTTTTTTTCTTCTGTTTTTAATATAGCAAAAACATATTATTACAAATGTACAATAACTATTTTCTCTTTTAATATTTTTTTATGTAATTTATTCCTGTAGTGGTAAAGCTGAAATTTAAGCAGTCATTACTAAAGTCTTCAGTGTCTCATGATCGTTCAGAAATCATTCTAATATGTTGATTTGGGGCTCAAAACATTTATTTTTATTATTGTTATTATAAATAATGTTGAAAACAGTTGTGCTGTATTTTTGTGAACAACTGGTACTTTTTGTGAATTCTTTGAATATAAAGTTATATAAAGCATTTAATGATTTAGTAACAATATAGATGTTTTTACTGTGACTTTAGATCAATTTAATATGCCCTTGCTGAATAAAAGTATAATTTATTCAAAAAAACATCATATTTAAATGTTTGATTTCACAGATGTCTCATCACCTTGAATTGCAGCCTTGTTACTTCTTATAGCTTTTGCAGATTATATAATAATTTTTTTTGAAATTGCTTTTTTCATTATTTTTTATAATTTTTTCATTATTTTTTAACCATGACTGTCTTGTTTAAAGGAACACAATCTGTTAGAAATTGCTCATGTTTCCCATAGAAACGAACGGTTAACTGATGGTAAACATGATTTAATTTCCATTCTAAACACAACCCTCCATCATAAGATACATCGCCAACAAGATTCACAACATTGTGTTTGCTATTTCTAACATCTCCATTAAAGTTCTAATGCTATTTATGTAGATTGCTACCCACGTAGACATTAGACAGCAGTGACACTTGGGTAGCTGCAATTCAAATGATGTTTAATAAACAAAAAAAGAGTGAGCTCTAGCTGTCTAAGTATGTACAGAGCATGACATGTACCTCTCAGGCTGATATGCCTTAATCTCATTAGTTAGAAAATGAAGTCTCGATTATTGGCATGTTGTCAAGCATAACCACCCCCATTACTGGTGGCAGGCAGCCTGTTCATCTGTGCCTTTGACAGATTCAGTGTGCACATCCAGAAGGCAGAGCTAGCTAATAAACGTCAACATGAATACCCGATATATCTTATTCACATCACAGAAAGAAAAGAGTAAAAGAGTGCATTTGTAATACACAGATAAGCTGCTCTATCTATGCATATCACATCACAGGTTATTAACCACCTAATGACAGAATCACATGGGGAAAGAAAACATTAGCTCAGTTTGTTGTGATGCAATGGCACAACCAGTGTGAAAATATTTCTATATATATGACAGTTTAATTTATTAAAGGTTGATTTAAAAACAGTTAGCAGAGTATTAAACACTTGCTTAAAGTGCCTGTTATGGATTTTTTTTTTAAATGAGCTTTCATGCAGTATGTTACACAGCTCTACAGTAAGTAAATGAAAATGTGCAAAATTTGTAATAGTTTGGGAGTCATTGAGCAAGTAAGGTAAAAATAAATGCATATTATAAGACTTCTCTTATGTTCAAAAGAAAGAAGTTCCTACAGGTTTGGAACAACCTGAAGGTAAGTAATAGACCATTTTTATTTTTTTGCCGAACTATCCCTTTAAGTCTACAGTGCACCTCTTTGCAACAAGCCACATAATTTGTGCTTTCTATAGCACTATAAAAAAAATTAATTCAGTCCTTGAGGGTGCATTCAGTTCCTGAACCTTAGCAAGATATAGACATGTTACATACATTCACATGTGCAGATTGAGAATGAAACAGGGCATGCTTTTTGACCTCGCTCTAGGCATTCCTTCCAGGATTTTCTATGTTTTAAACACACGTTTCATGTTTTCTCCCTCATGGGTCATTTCTTCACTCATGCTCGTCATCTTTTGCGTGGCTGTCAGTAGAAACGCCGCTGTGAAGCTGCCACCTGGGAGTTCAGAATAATTCTTATAGCGAGACACCGAATTGCCTCGGCTTACATCAGTCTTTCGATCCTAGAAAGTGAGCACCTGTGAGAAAAATCTTAATTATGATCTAGACCAACACTTCCTTCGAAATATCAATCTTGCTAATTCTTCTTTAATGCTTTGCCGTCAGAGTGATGGTTATTCATTAAAAAAACTCTTGAAAGAGGATGATGCATGAGCGTAATGTCTTCACGAGATTACAGGCCAAGCAGACACCTCGTTCTCAGTCACACCTGATCTTTGAGTATGTGTTCGTCTGCATTATTAACAACACCGACGGGGAAAGAAAGAGTTATGGTCAAGAATGAGAAATCCACAACCACCTAATGAAGCTGATTTCTGTCAAATATCAAATTTACAGACTTGTTTTGGGAAGACAGCAGGCAACCATTTACATCTTTGAGCAATGTTTTGATTGAGGCTGGATTTTCACGCAGTAAAAAAAAGAGCTTTGAAATCTGAAGGCACAACGAAAGCACCAAGCAAGTCTTAAATTATTCATACTACACACTCTCTTCCATCAAAGCCTTTGAATACATACATGCAACAAATAAGAGAGGAAAGGGCCTGGAATTGTCTCCCTTTTAATAGCTCTGATGTGTGGTTCTTAATTGTTTGGGATTTTGAGCGGGGGAAGTACTACATTTTAAATGTTCATGGCGCATTTCCCAGGTGCCACATTCTTTTCTTTTTTTTTTCCAGCCCATTGATTTGTTCGTCTCATCTTCAAATTATTACAATTCCAAACAGCTTCTTCTGTTCAATGTCTTTTACTACCAGTGAGAATTTACCTTCAGAAATATTAAACCCAAAATCCGACATAAGCTCAAAAGACAAGAAAAGTATATATATATATATATATATGTGTGTGTGTGTGTGTGTGTGTGTGTGTGTTAAGCTTAAGTAATGTATAGTTAAATGTGTACAGTTAAAAATATATAATAATTTTGATCCCACTTTATATTAGGTGACCTTAACTACTCTGTACTTACATCAAAAAATAAGTAGAATGTACTTATTGTGGTCATATTATATTGCAAAACACTTTTGCTGCTCTTGAGGTGGGATACGGGTAAGGTTAGGAACAGGTTTGGTGGTATGGGTAGGTTTAAGGGTGGGTTAAGGTGCAATGGATTGGTCAACAATGTAACTATAAATGTAATTACAGAAATGTATTACAGATGTAATTACAAATAGGTATTTTAAAAAATATATATAAGTACAATGTAAAAACCTGTATGTACACAATAAGTGCATTGTACCAAATTATTAATTTAAATGTAGTTAAGGCCACCTAATTTAAAGTGGGACCATCATTTTAAATAGCATATAATAAAACATTCATATATGAATATTAAGTAATTAAGTAAATATTTGGTAATTAATGGCCAAACATGTTGAGTTTGTAACAAATTGTGCGAAACCCCCAATATTTCCTCACAGTTTTCTTCATAAGACAGAGTGCACCACACATGGCCCATAACGCTGCTTGCATGTAGACCACACAATCATATCCTGACCAATATCCTAGAGTTTTCAGGAAATGGGTCACCCCTTTCCCCCCCCTATTCTGATGAAAGCAAATAGAAAGACACTTGTGTGCTTTGAGATATAATGTGTACATTGTCACAACAGAGTCTGCAAAGTCTGCATCAGCCACTTCCCCAGATCAGCATCCTGGAAGCTGACACAATGGGGCTGCAGAGCCGTCACTCCTCTCAGAGACCGTTTAATTAAAACAGAACCACTGGAGAAGACTCTGCCATTGTAACCAGCCCATCAGTTTTCAACTTCACTATTGGAGAAGAAACCAAATAAATGGAAAGCCTTTAACAAAATGCTCTGATAATGAGATTTGTATCCCGTTTTACGTTTATGGGGGAAATCGCTAGGCTATAGGAGCTCAGTAAATAAATAAAGTAAAAGTAAAACTTGTATTTATAAATATAAAAAAAAAAAATAATAATGATATTAAATAGTATATATATATATTAAATAGTTTAGCATTAATATTAGATCAGTTTAGCATGCATGCACTATGCTGCTTTAGAACTTGGATTTCTGTAGATAAATATCTATATATCTCGATTTTGTTGGCTCCAAGCAAAATCGCAGTTCATGTTAGTCAAGCAAGGCAATAGGGAGTGCAGGTTATTTTTTTCCTTTGGGCATTTGTTATATTTACCATCAAGCTATGTTTCTACCTAAGGTCAAATAGAGCTGCTTTCTAAGGAAGCTGACCTATGGTGGCAGTACAACCTGCAAGAGTTTCTGTCACAGTCTTACATATATAATTTACTGCTGATGCTCTTTTACCACAAGACCTTTAAAATTAGATTATCCTCAGACAGGAATGCAATATCCATGGAAAAAGAAGGGTATTTGCTCAAGTGACCTCCCTAACAAGCTCGATTCTCTCTAGCCTGTTGTCCTTGTCTCAAATGTAGTTGAGAGGTTGGTTTAAGCAAAGCCCTCACCCACAGTCACTGTTCTCAAGCACTCAGCAGGATGTCAGGTTTTTTTTGCTGCCCTCTTTGTCCCCTTTGGAAAAAAATCCCAGTCACAGGGTTCTTCGATCCCCCTGGAGGCCTAGCCTGGGACTCAGCATGTCCATCACAGCAAAACACTCAGCAGATTCTCTGACAGTATGGAACGTTTTGACAAGCACATTAACAAAATAATTCTTTGGCATGTTGAATATGGTTACACACAAGAGAAATTAGGTTTCTTAATATTAAATTAAACCATAAACTGCACTTAAATACCTTACCATGTAGGGGAAAAATAATGAAGACACAATAGCAATAACTCAACTGCAGCTATTGCAGTTAACTACTAGTTAAATAGCTAGCATTCATTTGACTTGCAGACATACCGAATTGAATCAACAATCTGAATAATAACTGTTTACTATTGTCATTTTGGAGCTGCTTTACACAATTGAATTCTGTTTGTATCATTGAATTATTATTTTCCTGTTTATCACTAAAGCTGCTTTGAAATTGTACTGTGCAATAAAGGTGACTTTACAAGCAAATTTCAATAAAGCATAAGACTGTGCTTAATAGCAATACAATTTAATGCTTAAAAAGCTAGAAGGCATTTGATTATTGTACCTACGGCTGTAAATACATTAAACAAATCTATTTGGTGAACAATTTCATAAAACTTGTGTCACTGTGATGAATGAAAATTAATATTTTGAGAAGTATACAGTGTGGAATAGAAGTGCAAAGATGAGACTGACAACAAAAACATCAGTCTGAACACAAGCTCCATACTTAAAACAACTCCAGAAAATAACAAAACCTCTTCTGAATCCCAATCTAACAGAACATTAAACACTAACAAATTCCCTCCCGCTTTCATCTTTCTCAAAAACATTAACAGTAACACTTTTCCTCTCCTCCGTCCAGTTGCATGCATAGCTGAACTGAAAATAACCTTCCTGAAACAAACAACCTAATATTTCAAAGAGAATGGAATAAGTAAACTTCTAGTTTACATTTTTAAATGACATGCAGTGAAATTAAGTTGTGGAAAGACAAAGAATTGTTTTGCACTGGCTCGTTTAAATTAATTGAGCTGGCAGCAAAAATCTATTTTTTGGAGTGCTCAGACTAATGGAATTCAAACTGAGCGCTAACTCATTGCATTCTAAAGAAAAGCTAAACACATATTAGCTATGTGTGCAAAAATGTTGTGTGAATTTTCACCAACAAATCAATCAATTAATCAAACTGCTTTAAAAAAAAAACTCCTTAAATGTAACCCGTTACAAATAATGGTACTGTATATATATATATGTGTGTGTGTGTATATATATATATATATATATATATATATATATATTCCCTAAAACATGACTGAAGCTAAAATGTTTCATGTATGAAGAAAAGTAAGAATAATATGAATATTTATATTAAAAAACTAAGCGCAAAATATCTACTTTCTATTAAGTGGACACTATAAATTATTATAAATAAATATATTATTTTTATTATTTTATGCATTTGACACAAATGACACAAGGGTGAGTAAATTACAGAATTTTCATTTTTGGCTAAACCATCTATTAATACATGTTGCATTAATAACCATCTAATTCCACCAAAATCACCACAACCATGAATAACAACTTGAAGACTTTTTTTTTTTTTTTTTTTGAGATAAGTAATCAGAGAAGCTCGAATGTTTCTCTGACAGCACGCTGCTAATACTTCAAAACAACAGGCTCTGTCAGCTTTGAGAATGGCACTTTGAATTGAAGTCCAACTTCATCAGACAGAAATGAGTGGCTGGATCAAAAAGGCATGAAATGCATGCAAAGCTTTTGTTACCAATTTCCCCCGCCCCAGGGCACACATGCTGAAGTGGAGGTAGTCAAATTAGACAGCAAATTGCACACTCAATTGATGCACATTTTGAGGCTGGTGGTGTGTGTGTGTGGGGGGGGTGTTATGGGGGTGTTGTGGGGGTAAAACATGCCTTCATCAGAAAAGCGTCATGAAATCTGCCGACCTCTAACAAGGATAATGACATCCACTTTAGTCTTTAGTGTCTGACTCATAAGATGTGCCATCATGCAAAAGAGGATGTAAAATTAATGTAAAGAAAGCATACAGACGTGCAGTTTTATGTGTCATTTCTACTAATATCATTAGTGAAAAGGTGATATAATGCAGAGATGTATGTGAGACAGCATGGCTTGCTCTAGTAAACAACATTACTCACAATTACACTGCATTGAAAAGCATTGAATTTTTGCCACTAAAATGTCTTCCGTTCGCTGAGTAGCATGTGATTTGTGTCTTACTTAAAGATGTGCTAATGGTTTCCACTGTCTATGAAGTCCAGTTGAATCATCACTGCCTTATGCTCGAATCAATATCAGGATGTGAGACTGAAGCCTTTTTTTCTCTCACCTGCTGATTTGAGACGGCCTTAATTGCTGAAAGCTATTCAATTGATAAGGCATCACTCCCATTAATGTGCAGCTCATTAACTCACAACTAATTAAAGGGGTGAAATGAGAGACAGAACTGGCTAATTAATTGAGCTAGGCTCGATTATATTCAAACAGCATTGATGTCGTGATAGTTGTTTTCGACCAAGTTGCAACTACTGTATAAACATTCTAGCTGGCAAGATAAGGCTGGCTGCGGAACAAAGAAAAATGTTTGGGTTTTTTTTTCATCAGATTCATTCTCCGAGCATCATTTTTCCTTACAAACATGCGCTTTAACAAGGTCTATCAGCAGGGAAATGGCTGTTATGTGACTGTTTGTCATTCTTAAAGGAATAGTCTACCAAGAAAAGAAAGTGATGTTATTATTTAATTGCATTGTTCCAAACCCCTATGTTGTTGTTTATTCAGTGAAACACAATAGTAGAATTTTTTTTAACAAACGTTATGTAGCATGATGACAATTCAAAGTGACAAAAAGCACTATGAAACCGGTCCATGATTATGCAATATATTCTATGTCTTCTAAAACCATATAACAATTTTGTGTGAAAAACAGGCTGAAGAAAAAATATATAAACAGATACTATGACTGAATGGTTATGATGATGATCAGTTTCATTAAGCACACTGTTATTGAATCTAGAGTAAATGTTTATTATGTAAAACGTTTATGAGCTTGAATTGCCAATGTGTACTGAGAGAGAGAAAGACTGGATGCTGCAAAATAAGACAGTAAATTGTAATATGTAGAAAATTACTTTTTGATTGAACAATTCTTTTTTAATGAATCGGCCAAAATCGAATGAACTCATGAATTGCCATTTGAATCATCTAAAGAGTCATAACTTCTGAAAAATGCAAAAAGACACATTTTGTAAGAAACATAAGAATTGTAGGATTTGTGAAAAAGAGATACACATTTAGTTTATTTTAATTTAATTGATATATATATATATATATATATATATATATATATATATACTCATCCTTTTTCCTGTCTCTCTGTCTTGAAACACACGTGCACACACACACACACACATACATACTAGGTTTCCATGTTTTTTGGGGACATTTCCTCAAGATATTCTATCCCCTTAACCTAACCCTAAAACTACTTCTCACAGAAAACTTCTCAACAAAAGAAAATTCCAGATGAGGTCTAAATTTACTGGTAATACTATCATTGTGAGGACATTTGGTCCCCAAAATATTGGAAAAATCAGGACACACACAAACACATACACACAAAACACACTTGCAGTGCAATTACACTGCTGGAAAGTCATATCTGGGTGCTGCTGTATGGATTATAATAGCAGTCATTTTATAAATATAAGCACTGGTGCATATTTTCAGCTTGGCTGGTTCCATTCATTCTTATTAGATGACAAACAGGAACAGACACCCTTGTTTTGGAGGCGAAAAGCTATGCCCGCTTCATTAAAAAAACAATATACTTTTAGAAGCTGATTCTACACAGCCAAAAATGGAAATGAAAATAAAAATCATGTTTCCAAACAAGCAAAAAAAATTGCAACTGAATTGATTCTACATACATTTTATGCAAATTAGACAGACTTAATATGGTAATTACTGAGGTCAAATTATCTTAATTCTGACTATGATTAGAATAGCGAGGTTTAAACAATGAACTATATTACATGTCAGTACTATTATTTATTTCAACTACTACTACCAATTGCTTTTATTATATATTGCTTTTATCACATTGCTGTTACCAGCATTTTATAAGAAATAGGATACCTTCAACAACCATGCAATGTCATTGGTCCAAAATCTCTCTTCTACATCAAGTAGTGGAAGTTGTGTGGTCTGTTAGAAAAAAACAAATTGAATGTCTCATTGCACCTCATAATAGCTTTTTGCTTTAGGATGATAAGATACTTTTACTGAAAACAGGACAAGCACATCGATTAACGTTGGGGAACTTGGGACACATTGTCCTTTTTTGACCACAAAACAGTACAGAATGGCATTCAGTGCATTTAGGTCAGCTCCTTATTGTTCTTTTTCAAAGATTGTGTCAATAATTTACTAACAAATGCTGCTTTTAATGTCAAAAAAACGACCCACTGAATCATTTACAACGAGTTCTGAGAGTTGTCGCCAAGGCCTCACAGTGGCACTTTTCATCCCTCTGTTTCTGCGGGTGTTTTCATGCCTCCTTTTCCCTCCTTTTCCCCTTGAGGATGTTTCATCCTCAGTTAATCAGCTCTTTTTTCTCCTCATGAAAAATTTGTGAACAGATGTCCATTGGAAAAAAAAGAGCGCATTGGGAAAGAGCGGAGAGAGAGAAACGGAGATGAAAAATGAAATAAATAAAACAAAAATGAAGTCCTGAACCGTAGTTCCATGGACACACATGCCAGCTCAGCTATTTTTAGCTGCTGGTACTGAGCCAGGGGACATGAGCTGTTGCAGCCAAGGTGGCACGGAGAGAGAGAGAGAGAGAGAGAGAGACATTCATGAGAGCCGCTCCTTATCAGGGAGTTGGAGATTACTCCTGGTACTTTTTACTGCAGTCCATCACCTCTGCAGCCCTAGAGGCTGCACTCATTTACAGAGTTCAGACGTAAAGGACAGCAAGCTGAGAGAGTAAACACATAAACAGACCTCCACTCTCCCTCCCTCACTCCTTCTGTGAGATACTGCATGGTGCTTCCTTTACCCACAGCAACTAATGCCCTTCTGTGTACAGAAAAAAAAACAAAAAAAAAACATCCATACTGCCTGGAGTCTGTTTGTCTAAAGCTCCCACTGTCAGAGATTGTATTTTTTCCCTGCCACATTGTATGACAGTTAGGAACAGAATGTTTTGGGGTTTTAAAATAAATAAATACCTGTACGAGAGCTGATGCTGAGATGACAGAATAACTAGTTGTCACACTGTATGTATGAAAAGTCTGCACACAAAAATTGAAAGTTAATGTTACCATTTAAAGCAAAGGTAAATTAATCATATTTAATTTAATTGGTGCACTGCAGCCTTATTAAACGGTGTTGTTTTTATCATTCATTGTAGAAAATGTGATAAAATTTCCTCTTCTAAAATACAAAAAAAGTGGTAGAAAACAAACTTTTAATGATGCAGAAGAACAATAAAATAAGTTTTGTTAAACGTGCTCTGTTCTGTTGATTAATTTAATTAATTTAAACAATTAATTTAAACAGCATTAATCATTTTCAAAAATGTTATGAAAATAATAAATAGAAGATATATAAACAAAGCTATAATTGCAATTATTTTATAATTTCTCATAATAATGACTTAGTTTCTCAAAAATGAGAAAATTATTATTAAAATTATTATTAAAATTATCATTATTATGTTATAGTAAGTCGTTATTACAAGAAAGTTTCTCAGTATAATGAGAAATTAAGTCACAATTATCAGAAAGTATGACTCACAGAATCTTTTTTTTTTTTTTCATCAACTGTGGCGGAAACGGGTTTTCATAAAATTGTAATGTAAACTCAGAATTCTGAGAAAAAAGTTATTTTCTAGATGTAAATTTGGAATTGCGAGAAAGTCAGTCAGAATCTTTTTTTTTCCTCGGAAGTTTATATCTTTAATTTCAAAATATGATTTAGCATATTGCAATTTAAAATCACAGAATTTCAAGAAAAAGGGGGGAAAATAGCTATTTATTTTGTTTGTGGCACAAACAGGCTCTTGCTGGAATTATTGCAACTGTAGAGTGATTTTATTGATTTTTTTATTAAACTTTTTTTTTCACTCAAAATCTTTTAGTTATACTAAAACGCAGCCTTTGTTGTGACAACTAGCCCCAGTCTCCCTTATATAGGTAATAACTGCCCCCCGTCAGGTGTGATGAAACTACCCTGGTACCTTTTGACCTTTCCAACTATGTGAACTTGCCTTTTCCTCTATTTCCATTCCTTCACTGATTCCCAGGCATCTCATGTGTTTATTTCTCTGTGGCTTGGCCGACATTTTAGCTTATCTCATTAAGATATGGGAGACTGACATTTTTACGGGAAGCAGGCAGGCATCCTTCTGGCGATTCCCACATGAAGAAGTGAAAACCACACACACACACAAATCCCCGGCTCTTGAGACACTCAAATGTTTATGCGATAACGACGAACTGGCTCGGCATTTCAACACACGCCACTGGATTCGCAATCTCCTCTCGAGAGGAGATTATATCTGTCTGGATGTGTACACGCATCTGTGTGTGTCAAGGGGCCGAGCTGATGTCGATGTAGGTGGCCGGAGCCGTGTACTCACATGTTATTTGTGTTACGGGTTCAAGCCTTGACAAGACACGTCAAATCATATTCTGTCTAATGAGACACCAGCAAGCATCGGGAGATCAGTTCTCTCTCCCTCACCAGTCATCCATCCCATCAGCACCAAACTCCCACCCCCATCATGACAGAATGTCGATCCTTTGGGAAGACCTTCTGGTCATTAAAGTCTATGGGTGGATGGACATTATTCACAGAGCATAACTGCGTTTCAACTTAACAAGATAACATCGAGCTTCTTGAAGGGTGAATTTCCCAGTAGGCAAGTTCTTGGTCAGTGACTTGCACTAATTGATCTTAACAAGTGATAATGTTTAGTTTTATGTTATTTATTCTAAATGACAGGCATCATTAGTCATTCTCACAGACTGTGGTTTGACAGTTCTTCAATACAAAGCTGCTCCAACCAGATGTTACCTTCTGAATAACGTTATCTTCTGCCTAGATGTTTGCTCACATATAAATTGTCAGATCTGAAAACCATATTTCCCAAAAAAGACATATTTCTACGCTTGTAAGACACTCAAAGTAAAGATAAATTAGATACGGCAGGCACAACTTTCTCACTTGGGAGTAAAACCAAGAAAAGACGCTCGTTTATAAGACACTTTAATTGCCAAACCACTGAGATTTAAGGATTTATTTCATTATGAAAATCCTGTCATCATTTACTCATCCAAATGTCATTCGTGCAGCTGTTTTTTGATGCCAAGACCCCCTAAATATGATGCCTTTTGAAAAGGACCCCCTTCCTGAAACATAATATTTATTAAGGATAACATATGCTTATCGTGATCAATGTATAAAATAAACGTGCTGCTATTTTTGTGGAAGGATTCTTACAGGATTCTTCAGTGACCAAAAAACTTATAATTAATACTGTAATTAACATATTTAATATCTAATGCTTACAACTTCAATAAAAATACTTTATATGAAATTCTCCAGAACCATAGTTTGAAAACTTAAGTATATAGTTAGGTTTTCTGAACTGTGATGAACATTTGTATTTGCTGAAAATCTCACTCTTATTTGTTATCAAACTTAGATGTTACAGTTAAAATATGATAATCAAAGCTGTTTGTCTTCTTTGACATCAAAACAATACATCTTCACACACTGTATTTAAATAGATGCAAAAGTGAATGAGTTCTGAAAGCTGCAGTAAAGGAGAACATTGTCACTGAATTATTTGAAGACAGCACGAAAGGGAGAAAATGATGATGGAACATTCATTTTTGTGAAAACCAGGGCTTTAAAATACATGAAAACACAATCTTCTTTACAGATAAAGTAGTGAAAGAAGAACTGTCCTTCATTCTGACACCACATTTCAAGCTTAGGTTCTTTAATAGCTCTTGAGGTGATTTGTAATGGACTTGAGTAGGCACTCAGCGTTCAAAAGCACCTTTGGATGAAATGAAAGAGGATGAGGTTGGTTACAAAATGCAGTTTGTGCTTGAGCCACAAGCTACTCTGGGGAGCTGTCTACTTTTGTCAACATATCCCAGTGAACCGCCCCTTGAAATGATCCAAAGGTATATTTGCACAATACTGTCATGCGAAGTATGATAACACTATGTCAAGGTCTTTCAAGTCCTCTATGCAGAGCCTTACCCATCATCTCTCTCTCACACACATAACCATAACACATAGTGACATTCATAGTGCTTCTTGCTTTAGAAAAACTAGGCAGTGTGACCTCCTTTCAGATCTACTGCTTCGTGCTCAATCTGCAGAAATATTGCTTTGACCCAAAGCCACTCTGCGTAAATAAAGTTCAAGGAGAACATCCATTCATCAAGTAGCTGATTGCCCTGCTCAGCTCCTTAAACCTCGGCCAGCCACAATTAGCGTCTCTTACATGACATCATTTGAAACCTCCAGAATGGAAGAGGAGGAAGTCTGCACAAGGAACCACTAAATGGTGATTAATAGCTGTTGTTTACTGGATGATATATAGATTGTTTGAACGGAGGCTATATCTTGATGGAAATATGCCCTACACCAGGGTTCCTCAAATCTTACCCTGGAGGTCCGATGCACTGCAGAGTTTAGCTCCAACCCTGATAAAACTCACCTA
>JAUMHE010000051.1:15886847-15899607 GCA_032359235.1 Enteromius mattozi | reverse complement strand
TCAGGTGTGTTTGATTAGGGTTAGATCCAAACTCTGCAGTGCATCGGACCTCCAGGGTAAGATTTGAGGAACCCTGCCCTACACCAAATCCAACTCTAAACCTACCTGATAGTGTTAACAAACGAAAAACTAATATCAAAAAGCATTTGTTGATGTAACTGTGCCATTTCAACTTTCAACTTTTTGTGCAGATTTGATTCGCTTTGTCGAACTACTGTATAGTTACACAGGATTTGAACCGGAGCTTTCCAACACCTATGTGCAATACAGTATCACGTGAGATACTGAGTAAACTTACCATTTTTGAAAACCCATAGAGATGAAGCTGGATATGAGTGATTCCAATGTTCAAAAGCATCAGTTTTCAAATATCCCAGCATATTAATATTGTTTTGAAGACATAACATGATATTCTTCAAAAATTACGCTTTATTAATCGAAGCTGTGTGAAAAGGAATAAAAGGTTTTATTGCCTCTAGTTTTCATTTCTTTTGAAAACTGCAGTGATGTAATTTTGGTATGTATTTCATGTCTCGCTATAAAGTGCACCCAGGTACGTTTATGCCATGAGACCAGGTTGAAAAAAGGACAGTTCACATAAAAATGTAAATGTTCAGTGAACATTTGCTCATGTTTTTCCAAATCTGAATCACTTTCTTTTAAATTAAATTAAATAAAATTTTGCAAAACATTTCAACTACGTTTTAACTATTATCTTTAAAAGTCATGGGTCAAAAACATATTGCACCCCATTGACTTTTATTACAAGAAGCGTTCCACAAAAGAATGTTGTTGTATGCATTGGAACAACATGGGGGTGAAAAAATGATGTCAGAATTTTTGAGTGAACTATCCCTTTAAGCATTACAGCATTGTTGATTAAGCTTATTAAACAGCCTGTTGGGGACTTTCCTGCGGGGTGCCGCATCTTCCTTCTTTTTTATCAAACATTAGGAAGATTCCCTCCTGTTCTCATCATCCCTTCCCTTCTCTTTCAAACACCAGTCACATTCTCTCTCTTTCTTCATCTCCTCCCTCCTCTGCCCTGAAAACCCAGCTGTGCCGGTGGATTTGAGACTTCCATGCACACCGAGACACTCTGCTCACCTTGCGCTAGACTCCCATCTCCTTAATTGGCCTCACTGATGATAGGTGGTAAACAACATTGCACACACAAACCTCAACACATAGGCCTGCTTTTCCATGTAAACTAGTAGTTCTGTCATTATTTACTCATCCTTGACTCAATCCAAACCACATTGTTATTGTTTCCATTGAACAACCAAAGAATTTCTAAATTTCTGTATTGACCAAGAGCTGTCAAGCTCCAAAAAGGACAAAAGACACACCACAGAAGCACCCAAAAAATAGTCTAAATGGGTTGTGCACTACATTTGAAGTTATAGAAAAGCTTTAAGTGATGAAAAGACCTCCAATGTGACTCATAAATAAGAAATAGCGCCTATAGAACAGGTTGCCCTCTACCCCCTAAAAAATCCCCCATTTATGTCAGTCCAAACCTGTATGACTTTCTTTCTTCTGTGGAACATAAAAGATGATTTTGAGATACAATGAACAATGTAACTACACTGAGCACCAATGCTGTTTGAGTACCAAAATATCTTCTTCTACAAAAAAAAAGTACAGGTAAACAAAATGAAGGTGAGTAAATGATGACAGAATTTTAATTTTGGGTTGAACTATCCCTTTAAATTATTTGTGGAACATACAAACAATTTCTGAATTCTGAATTGTTTATACCATATTTTGTTTGTGCTAATTAATCTGAAAGGGATGCAGAGTTAGATTGAAACCAACCACATGACTTTCAAACCCTATAATAGCTCACATTCAGTTAATGCTACAGCATGTTTCCCAGTCTGCTATGAGGCGCTGCCGTCTCAGAAGTGAACATATCAAACAACATCATTTAATGAAATTACTGTGCCATGCTTTAAGCCATTATGTGCCATTGATACGCTTGCAGTGAGGATGATAAAGGCTGTAAGAGAAGGAAAAAAGGCAAAAGGAAAGAGATGTGTGTGGTGTGTTTCTTGTGAGGGTTGGAGCTCTGGGGGTGGCAGAGAGAAAGAGATCATACAGCATAGAGGATGATGTTTTTGGGAGTGATACAAAGGCTACAGCATTTGAGGATATCTCCAGAGCTCCAGCATCAGTTTGAGGGAGATGGATAAATATGAATTGATGGAAACCGAGTTCCCAGTGGCATGTGAAATGTGCTATGCTGTTTATAGTGGAAGGATGGTGCCAGTTGAAGAGCCAAGCACTATTTTTTGCTCTTCTTACTTGGGGAGGTAGATCCCAGAAGGGTAAATCCCAAGAATGTGTGAATAACTGTATTGACCATTTTTAAAAGCAATATAGTCTTAGGCAATATGTGCTATAATAATTATTTTTCAAGGTTCAACCAGTGAGGATTATGTAAAATGTTCCTGAGGTATGAGAAATCAGGGATGGATGTAATACTTTTTGCTTTAACATCTGTAACTTAGTGATTTTGCTCTATTTATCTCATGTTTTAAAATAATTTTCCCACATATATGTGATACAAATCAAGTTGACTAAAATCTACAACCTCCTAAACATATAATCATACAAATAAAGTGCATTATTATAATACTAGAGAAGACATAGATGTCAGTACCATTTTTGTAAAAGTTCTTACTGTATTTATCAAAAAATACTTTTTACTAGTATAGTATTTTTAATAACCAACTTCCATCAAGTCCTTTGCTCAACTCACATTTCAAGCACTTCAATTAAAAAAGGTAAAATAAATAAATAAGGGAACAAATATATAAATACATAAAATACAGGCCAACAGTTAACAACAATAAAAAAATAAAAAGAGAAATTTAAACAAGATTATAATCTAGATCTAAAATGATGATTTTTCTCTTTTTCCTACTATAAATCAATAAAATTATGTATGATGTATTTCTAACTGATTGTAACCACATTGTACGATCATCCCCAGTCTCTATTCAGTATTCACTGTGTGATGCGAATTTACGCAAGAAAGTTTTACTAAACAGAGTGTGTTGTTAATTAGTCAAATCAAACTTCGGATTTATGGCAACGTCTGTAGATGATGTCCAAGAGATTAATCTAGTGCCACGCCGATCATGATAGATGTTAATATCAGGCAATTATCGTTCATATAATTCAAATACAGCTCCTGAGAAATGCTGACTGTGTGAATCAATCCCTGTGATGAATGATAATGCCTCTTTACTCAACATAGCATCTGCCATTGTTCTCTTTATGAGCTATGAGTTATACCTATGGCTGGGAATATTTTGTACATGCTTAAGAGTTTAATCATGCTTGGTTGTTTTCTTCTGAAAATGTATCATGCCCCATTTGTACATTATGGAAAGTGTTTGTGAGTAAATCCAGTGCCACTGCCCCATATACATTATACCAAGTGGATTACCACCATCACTGAAAAAGCCAATTCCTCAGTGTTTTATGAATAGGCCCCTCCCCCGGATGATATATTATTATTTCTCATTACCGACAGAGTTAACCACCAGGGGATTATGTTTGGAAGAGCAGTGCACTTAGGTGATTGGCTTCCTTCGCTCTCTCTTTCACTCTCTTGCTAGAATTGATTACGTTTGTTCTCCCACCGTTTCTATTTAATCTCAAACTCAAAATACATTGACCCCAATTTCCATGAGAAATGCTCTGTTAATGGATGTGGCCATGTGGCAGGTTTGGGCCACTTTTAACACAAATGAATACTTAATTTGCAAATTACACCTGCAAAGAGATCATGTGGATACAGCAATAACAGTGTAATAACACTAAATATCTGATTGTCACTGGTAAATGAGGCAAGCTGTTAGATTTTAAAAGATAAAAATGACCTATACAAGATGAACGAACAAGCGCATGTGCATGTTTTCATCGCTTTGAACATTAGCTGTAGATCTCACCTTCTCACATACAGTGTACATTTTGTCTAGCCCATGTTGTTCCAATACCATGAAAGCTTTGTGTGTCTTTGGAACAGAATAAAAGATATTTTTGATGAAAATCGGAAGGCTTGTGACTGTCCCATTGACTGTCAAGTAAATTGCACCGTCAAGGTTCAGAAAAGTATGAAACACATTGGCAGAATACTCCATCTGACATCAGTGGTTCAATCTGAATGTTTTGAAGTGACGAGAAAACTTCTTGTGTGCAAATAAAATAAAAATAACAACTTCTTTCACTAATACGTCTCCTCTTTGTCTCTGCGTCACCATAGTGCCATTTTGAAGAATGTCAACAGGAGTTTTATTTACATGTTTGGATTACTGACAAAATATTCATTTTGGGGTGGAGTAACCCTTTAAAATCCTGGCCAGGACATGTCCTATAAACGGCACATATGGCCACCCTACTCAGTCACCAATTTTGTTCCTGAATGAATCAGTGCTTTGAACAAACAGCCTAAATGAATGAATCAATGACTCATTCTCAAAGACATTTGAAGGTCAGATGTCTTAGCAATAGAAAAACCTACCACTAACAGACAGAATAAAAGTCAGCTTCAGACTATGCCACTGAGAATTTCTTGAAATCAGATATAAAAGATAACATAAGAAATCCGTCCTTTACGATCGTACTTGTCAGTACAAACATGAAGATCATGTCATACTGTCGGATCTCAGATGTTATTAATGTTAGACTGTACGACAGTCAAAATGTGTTAAAAACGGGTGCATGCAAAAAAAAAAAACTTTTTCTGAGTTTTACATTATCAACCCACGCACATTAAGTGACCGCGAAAGAAATCTAGCATTAATTCTGATCATGGCTTGTCTTGAAAAACTAAGACAGTTTAATGATCATCGTAGGAGAAGTCACACTGACATCACTTCTGACATCACCAGAATTTTGTCTGAGATAAAATTTGATCGCAACGGCCATTAATCGGCTGTCTGTGAGCATGTCAAACTAACGATCGAAGACTACAGATTTTACCCTAGGATTATAGGAATCTTTTAGTATTTTCAAAATTTGTCTAAGATGGCCAAATTGTGGCTAGTGGCAGTGTAAGCCAGGCTTTAGATGGAATTATAGCTTTTTATTGACATCAATTGATGGTGATTCATTATGCTACATGCAGTTTTTTGGTTGAAACGTTCAGTAATGCACATACTTAATGTTTTTCACATACAGAACAGTTTACTGACTAATATCTTGATCCAGGTAATATTTTTCCTGTAGTGCCATAAAGCAAGCTTTTATGAAGTCACAAAACTACTGATCAGGAAAATGTTGATTACATTCACAGAAGGAGATCCCCTGGGGGGAAACTGAGAAGGGTATGGAAAGCGGTCTGTTGCATGATTAGAAACCAGGCATTACTGACGTCAGAAGGAATATCAAAGTCTGACAGTAATATAATAGGCCTATTCCACCAGCATTCTTGCACAAGAGAAGCATTTGGAAACCTAAGCCACATTTAAAGGAATTTCACTGCATTAGATAACAAAACCCCAAACCAAATGGGATCTGCAAACAAATTATGCTTGACCTTTTCTTAGAACCACATTCACTATTCTTAGCCTTTTTGCAATTACTTTTAACCTCATCCCAATGTCATTTATAGTGAATGTGTAAGAATAATAAGAGCGTGAAATAAATTAAGCTTTCTGACCACACTGCTCCCAATTACAGTATCTAGGGCAGGAGACACAGTAACAATTAGGCTCCAGGTTCTTTTGCAAGATTAATAGGCGAGTGTTGCCAAACATCAAGACTACAGTATAGGGATTTAGTCTTATAGTCATTTAGAGCCTTTAAGCAATAACTTATGGCAAAGTATTAAAAGTGTCTTATGTGCTGAGCTTTAAACACTTGGCACTCATGTCAAAGCTATAGCTAAAACTTATTGCTGAGAAGTTTAACAACATAAAAAGCAGCACCAGGTGACACAGCGAGGTGTCTGCAGCAGTGAGTATCAAAACTACACCTTTAAAAGGGCAATGTAACACCAACAACTAAAAACCTCTTAAAAGGAATGAAGCACCACCATTAAAGTGGCATTAAGGCTAAAGAAAGTTGAAATACAAGACTTCGGAGAAATGCACATCCACTGATGATGTGTCAAAGACTAAGGAAGAAGACTAGGTACAAATGCAGCAAACAAGGCAGTGCAATTGAGCATGTTCATGAATATGCAAATTGTATAATTTCGTAATCACATCAGATCATAATTAATAACTCAAAGAAAGAAAGAAATGAACACTATGGGCAATAAAACTTTTATTTGTTTTCACCTTTTATTTGTTTTTACACAAATTTACAGTTTTGATCAATAAAGCACAATTACTTGAATATCATGTTATGACTTTAAAACAATACTATTTATAATATAATATATGCTGGTAGATTTGAAAACTGTTACTTTTGAATGTTAGCATCCCACATATTCAACTTCATATCTACTGTATAGGTTTTCATAAAGGTATGTTTGTTCGGTAGTTCACAGAGTACAGAGACGTCCTTTTGAGACAATGACAAAGCAGTTCAAGTCTGCATATAAGGAAGTTGGTTGCATCAACAAATTGTATTTTCATATAAAAGTTTGCATTTGTTAACACTATTGGGCAGGTTTAGTTTGGGTTTGGTGTAGGGCATATTTACAACATGATAAAGCATTCACTTTTAGCAACAGTCCACGGAAATTTGAATTCTGAACCGCCGCAATACATACATACTGTATATCAACATAATAAAAACATAATAAAAACACAGCAATACGTACCTATATCAATGTAATAAAAACATGCCAGGGTTAATCTATTGAACCCATGTTTTAGCGTCATTCAGTGGACATTTCTTTTGGAAACTGCAGTGATATGATACATATTTCACGTCGCCAGGTACTATTATGCCATGATACCAGGTTGAAATCTCTGTATAAGATAATGCAGGTTAACCACAGAATACCTCCTAATCCAGACATACAGTACATGCTATCCTGATATTTTGAAATGCAATGACATTCATACATTTTTTAAGTGCAGTTTGTTTACACTGAACATAAATCAGGTCTAGTTTTTAAATCCAGTCTTTAGGACTCACTGTCGTTTCGCAAATGAAGGGTTCTGAACATCAGCTGCTATACTAATGACGTGAGCATCAGCACAATGATAAGAGATTTTCTCATACTAGGATAAAACTGGACATTTGCTGAACTATGCTAACATTCATCATGTCATGAACTCACAAGATGCATGAGGGAACATGAGCGGCAGAGACATCTTACCCATTCATGCATATACTTTGTCCAATACTGCTGACTCATGCAGTTTTTCACCATTTGCTACATAGCGGATGTATTATGAAACATGATGTGGAATAAAATAAAACATAACAAATGAGACAATCTTCCTCACATTGGATGACGTTACATACATGTCACATTCTGAGTTATAGAAAAAAACTACCCGAAAGATGCATTCCATGAAAAAAATTTCGAATGTAATTTAATGCATTTTATTATTATTATTTATTATATTTATTTTCTGCTGCTGCTGCTCAGTCTGCAAGGAAATAAACAGATCTGATGTTTTAAAAAAGTATTTTTTTGTGTCCAAATACTTTTTGTTGTCAGTGTCTTTTGAATCTGCAGACTTGATATTTCTATTTATTTAGAGTTATGAGAAAGCCTACAGACAGTGAGAGGCCAGTATTTAGGGCACAGAGCCTGCAGGTTTGTGTGAGTGAGCTGACAGAGAAACCATGAAAAAGAGAAGAGAAAAGAAGTGGGTGAACATGGACTTTTCCTCTAAAAGGTAACAGCAGTAGGTGTACGATTAAAGTGGCAGGGGGTGAACGAGCAAAGGTCAACGGTATGTTCAGGGGCATCACGTCTCCTGAAGAACCAGGTCAAGTTTGTTTGCCAGCCTTGTAAGGCGAGAGCTTTCAGCAAGATCAAAGGCATGTGAGAGAATACTTGTAGAGCAGAACACTGATGTCTCCTTGAGGAGTAAGTGTGGAGTAATCATTGGGGAGTGGCTGAGAAGCACGACTTCATCCAGATAATTGCCCAGTGGACCTGAACGAGGGCACAAAACTACAATATTTTAGCTTAGCAAGGTGGGCTGGTAATTGAAAAGAGAGAATAGAAAGTTCAGATGAGTGTGAGACGAGTAAACCAGTGTTCTCTTGTGACTAGAGGGGCGTGAATGCGCTGAAGAATCTGTAAAGTAATTGAACTCTCTGTGAGTGCCTGAAGATGAAGCTATCAGACTAGGCTGTGAGTGATTCTATTTTCTTTAAGAGACATTCAATGATGTGACCTGCGATCGGATCACTAGGTTTACTAGCACACAGAAAGGATGTCTGGACAATGGGTGAGAAAAACCAAGAGAACAGCACATGCTGTGTTTTGAGCAGTTATTAATTAAATAAATACTTTTTTTGAAGTCAACAAAAAGATGTTTATTTTTTGATTGACAGCTCCAAATAGATCTTTTGTCCAACAAGGAAACAAAAAGAAAGGCAACTGCTATAAAGCACGCTTGTTTAATCACTTGTAGTACTAATTAGTTAATTTAAAAGCAGATTTAAGTCTTTTTGCCACAATTTTTCATTTTTTACAGTGCTCAGCTCTCTCAGAAAAATTACTTGAAGCAAAACGTTAGCAAATAAAGCTAATCTTGCATGTTCAAAAATGATAAAAAGAGGTTTTAGACATCAACAGCACATCACAATGACATGAGAAACCTCAAAAAGTCATCTTCATCTTGTTAAATGCAGTGATTATTATGTTTTTGAGGTGTTAAAACATTTTTCACACAAAAATAATTTATTAAAAAAAAACATTTTATTGATTCAAGAGAGCTCATTTGAATTTATCACTCAATATGTGGTGGTGGTTTTGTTTTATCAGAACATCAAAAGATCAAAAGAAGACCTTCTTTCATTTTCTGCAAGACATGCTTAAAATTGAGCCCAGTCTCATGAAAGTGCATAGAAATATTTACTTGAAAGGGTGTGCATAAGACTGACATGAAACCTTCATAATCATGACATGAATACGTCATGAATATGAAGGAGGTTTTTATGCATGTTTATGACGCTCAGTTATGTCATTTTTAATGCAAAGATGACATTGTTTGAGATGCCTTTGTTATGACAACTTGACATACACCAATACTTCATAACCTGTCAGTGTCTATGATATGACAGCTTGACATTACTTAGACAATATAAAATAAATTAAACAAATAAATAAAATAAATATTCTGTCATAAAATAATTTTACAATATTAACACTTAATGACATTTTAATGACAAATTCAATTTGTACCACTGTACTTGAGGTCAAGAAAAGTATTCATGACGCTGTCATGAAATAATTTGACATAGTATTAACACTTAATGACATTTTAATGGCAAATTCAAGCCCACAAGATCCAAGGGGCATGGTTCGATCCAGATCCAACTCCTCCCACCTTACATATACCTAAACCCACCTCCTGATTCCTAAACCCACACATCTCCACCCCCTAGATGTGGATTCAACCATGCCCCTCTGGATCTTGTGGGCTGCAGCGAGCCCACTACTTGAATGACATAGACACTGACAGGTTATGATGTATTGGTTTATGTCAAGTTTTCATAACAAAGGCATCTCAAACAATGTCATCTTTGCATTAAAAATGACATAACTGAGCGATTGATACTTTATGACAGTTGTAATAAACATGCATAAAACCTTCATATTCATGACCTATGTCATGTCATGATTATAAAGGTGTCATGTCAGTCTTATGCACACCCCTTCAAGTAAAGTGATACCAAATATTACACCAAATAAAAACCAAAACTTATGGTATTGATGCACAAAAACAGATTTTGGCATGTATATTATAAGCATGTGTGTGGCGTGAATATAATATGCAGTTTTCGTGTGAATATGATATGAAATTTGTTGCCATGTATATGACACGCGAGCCCAATCTCACAGCAGTTCATACATATTTTACGAGGGGGCTAATTCATACAAATTCGAATGACCTCACTCGTACAAATTCATAAGATTTTTGCGAAATCGTACGTATTTTACGTGTTGCCAATTCGTATGAATGACCTACACCTAACCCTGCCCCTAAACCTACGAGTGAGGTCGTACGAATTAGCACAAATTTGCCACCTCGTAAGAATACGTCTATTTTTTTTCTTTTATTATTTATTATTATTTTTATTATTTGGTGTACTATTTATACGCACATCATGAGATCGGGTTGTTAAAATTAGTAATCTAGTGTGTGTTGTACCTTCTCTCAACCTCAACTTCTGAACAATCTTGAACAGTAGTGATAATCAAAAATCGCTAATTAAAATAATAGTTTTATAATACTGTCTTGAAAATACTTTGGAGGATAACATTATTTGACTAAATAGAATAAAACTAAATTCTGTCCTCATTTATTCACCTAAATGGCTTTTCAAACTTTTACGATTTTCTGTCTTCAGTGAAATGGACACTGATTTTTACGGCCTGCTCCAAAATGCCACAAAAGCGTCTTTTTTGTGGTGCAAGTGCTACGGTGAGTTTTCTTCGAGATGGCCTTGCTCTGGTCAGAGACAATGTACGTGGGGTATTTGATCTCAATCTAGCGTGAGTCCGTGTAGTGCGAGTGGGGTTAATAGAGTTCACTTTAATGATACATGCAATTCCAGCTGAAAAAGCACTCATTCTGCAGGAAAAAAATACATTATGCAGTTTATTGACTAAAACCAAAGCAAGAGACATGTCACAATTTAAAAGGATGCGCAGGCCGGGAAAGTCTAGTGTCACTTTCACTTTACATTTTAAAGAACGTTTAAAGCATCATTGGCATGCCTTTGAACCAAAAGATTTTCCAAAAGGCAGGCATCTAAACTATTCTGCCTTCTAAAATGATTTGTTTTGGCTAAATTCTGAAGCAGTAAAGCATATATGTTTATATAAGCATGTATATTTATATATAGAGAGAGAGATAAGATGGTGATAAGACAGGGAAGAGCTAAAGATATATTATATATTTGACTTATTACCAAATATTACTGTAAGTACATACTGTAAAATAAAGTGCAACCAATATTGTAATACCCTATATGCGTGTGCATTATTATTGTTAAATTATATTTTATTTATTAAAGCTTAGCAACATGTTTAACATTTGTGTGGTGCACAGAGTTGCCAACCATGTAGAGTGTTAAAAATGGGGCACTTATGAGGTTCCATGACAGTGCTGCCTATATAGACAGCAGGAAATGTGGCAGCTCACTAGAGCTGGCCTGAGATGCATGATTGGATGATTTAATTGGTGGCAAAACAGTGAAAAAAAAACAAAAAAACACTACCAATTGGCATTAAAATAACTCTTTAGGTGTCTATCTAGTAATAACACAATCAGGCAATACATATTTTGCTCAAATTGGCTAATTAGGTCAGAAATCTCAGCAAGACCACCATGCCACTCCAAATTTGTCATGGAAATTAAAAAACACGAAGCAACATTTGGTTTCCAACCGAATCAGGTTCAAGAAATTAGAGCATTGATGACTTGATTAAGTTCATTCCAATACTCTGTGTGGGACGACAGCCATCAAATTGATTCTGCCGACACAGAACATTAAACATCATGCATAACAAGCAGTGGGCATGATGTGTTGCATTAGCATTTAATTACTTCTGATTACAATTAAACAGAAACATTGCGACCAAAATGATTTCTCAGGACGTTTTTTGAAACCTTTTCAGTTTTGCTATTAAGTAAACCAGTAGAGAAAAAACATGGACTGAGAGGTAACTCACTTACCCATCAACGTGTAGACGACGTAGCAGAAACCGTGTAAAATTGATCATCCCATCTGTGCGGCACCCTCAGGAATAGCACTTCTCTATCAGTGTCGCTGGCAGGCTGCAAGTGCTAAAATATGATGTGTGCCCAGAAGAGCGTTCCATATGGTGTGTGTATTTTGACAGAACTGTGACCTTAAACAGATGTGTCAGTTTTTCGGGTATGCATGCTGGGTGGGTGTCACACCTGTTTTTTCCATGACAACGCAAGCACAAGAACAGCAATTTGTGTTCAATCTCAAACAATCACTGGCTTGCAACTGGTTTTGCTAAAGGACCCAAACAAAAGTTTTTTATTTTACAAAAGAGAAATAAAAATCCTCATGCTACTTTCAGCAATAGTTCATCCAAAAGTTTGTTGTAATTTACTCACCTTCAAGCTATCAAAGATATAAATAAGTTTGTTTCTTCATCTGAACAGATTTGAAGAAACTGAGCATTACATACATCTTTTGCTGACCAATGGATCCTCTGCAGTAAATGGGTGCCGTCAGAATCAAAACAGCTGATAAAAACATTCCAAAAGGACTTTAATGTGACATGACTACATTATGGACTTTCTCATGTTGTGTGTGTGCAACACAGTCTCACTCCAACTCCTCAAATTTTGACGCTTGGTCAAAACACTTTTGAGGCTCAAGGTACCCCTTTTCAGTCACTTTTCGACGTGAGGGGTCCTCCGTTGTTTTCAAGCATTTGGCTTAATGTAATGGTTGCATATATTAATTGCATGTATAAATTTATTATATAATTTTTTAGTTTTATTGGAGCACCAAACCCCACCCCTACCCTAAACATACCCACTTCTGAACAATATAAACACACACACAGGCAAATGCAGTTACTGTACAGGTATTTATTGCACAAACTAATCATTAACAA
>JAUMHE010000051.1:15863569-15879807 GCA_032359235.1 Enteromius mattozi | reverse complement strand
GGATTGAGATCTGGTGACTGTGGAGGCCATTTGAGTACAGTGAACTCATTGTCATGTTCAAGAAACCAGTCTGAGATTATTCGAGCTTTACAACATGGTGCATTATCCTGCTGGAAGTAGCCATCAGAGCGTTACAATCCCAGAAGATCATCAGTTTCTGAAATACTCAGACCAGCCCGTCCGGCACCAACAACCACGCCACGTTCAAAGTCACTTAAATCACCTTTCTTTCCCATTCTGAAGCTCAGTTTGAACTGCAGCGGTTTGTCTTGACCATGTCAACATGCCTAAATGCATTGAGTTGCCACCATGTGATTGGCCTATCAATAATTTGCGTCAACGAGCAGTTGGACAGGTGAGTGCATATATGAATAACAATAATAATAATAATCACCAAAGGAAGTACAACAGATTTTTTTCTGCTCTAAAGTTACAGTTTTACATGTAAAACCTCATTACATCAAGGGCCTAAATGATCTGTCTTGATTCGCAATAAATTTTTTGACTGCTAACCTGTTGAAAAGAAACGACTCGAATGATTTATTCAACAAGTCACTAGTTCTGATGCAAAACAAACAAAAACTACACACAACTTGATTGCTAAAATAGTCTGCTAAAAAGTCTTCTGCCGTATAGCTGAAATCGAATTTGTTCATAACTCATGAATTTTGCAACATCGATAGCTGCAGAATTTGAGTCTCTGATTTGTGAGGTTTGCATCATTTATTCTTTTTACTTTCCTGTTTAGTACTGCAAAGATGCTCTGACACAATCTCTGTTGTATAAAGAACTATAAAAATAAATGTGTCTTCTGATTTACTTAAAATGTTGACATAGAAATTATTACTTTACAATAATATTAATATTTCAATCCATTGGTACCAAAAGGCTGTGCAATTTATAAGTGTTACTGTTAAGAAATTCATATAATTTATAATAAATATTTTGCTATGTGTTACAACAATCCCACTAGTCTGTACACAAAGTTCTTCGAAAGTAATGTCCTGGATCCAACCTCATCAATAGACTCTTTTCAAGCTTCTATAGATGGAGGATTTTTAAGGGCCAGACCTGAGTATTCCTTCAGAAAAAAAAACTTTGGAAGTGTCTCTCACGAGTCTGGCATCAGGTTCAGTCTCCAATATAGAAGCATCCTGAGAAACGTTTGATGCAAGCAGACATCCTGGTGCATAATTTAGTGATCTGATGCAAAATGTCCAGCTATTCCTTCTCATCAGTTTTCTCCCCACTCCAACTCACCAGACGAATTAATACTATGAACTTCTCAAACCAAAACAAAGATCAATATGCACAGCAATACTAAATTATTTTAAATATATATATTTTAAAATGAAAATATATATATTTTAAATCATAATAATATTTCACAGTATTACTGTTTTTATTATTATTATTATTATTTTCACTATTTTTAATTAAATAAATACAGCCGTGGTGAGTATGGGAGACTTCTTTCAACATTTAAAAAAAGAACTGTGCCACTCTTCCTACAGAAGAACAATTTGCAGAAACATTTCTTGGCCTAGCATTTAATTCAAATGCCTGTTTTATCCTCGTACTGAATTTTCAAGATCACACAACTTAATAAGCACTCATGCTTTATAAACCCGTCTGGGAGGAAACGTCCTCTAGTCCAATAAAAGAGAAAGACTTGAGGTGTGTTCTTCCAGCTGACATTAATATTCCATATTAAATACTTCAAAACCAGCGCTATATATCAGGTGCCTTTTTAACACCTCTGAGAGATGTACTGGATTGGGACCTGAGCCTTCCGACCAAGAAACATGAAAAATACTGCCTGACAGAAAATGGAAGGATTTAGCAAGGATTTGAAAATGAATCTCTGGTTCTGTTATCAGGCAGGATCAGCCGCAGCAGAGAGATGGAGAATCTCTTCCTTCCCCTGTAACATGAGCCCTCACATTCTCTCAGCTCTTCTCTTGATCTGACGACATACGTGTCTACTCAGCAGTGTGTAGGGAACGTGTTCTGCAGAGCAGTGTGCCTGAAAAAAATATATTGATCTGAAAAGCGGGGAATAAAACATCCATCCACTAATTAGCTCCAATTAAATCCCTTAATTATATTTAAAGCCAAAACTGAAAAGCCACGTGTGACAATGTTAGGACACCCTTAGTGATAACATAGCAAAATGTAAATAGCAGTCAGGCATTATTAATCTAATGCCTTTGATTAACTGATCACAGGCAAGTGCACCTCTATAGAAGCAGAAGTTTTAGCAGTTTGCTGGTCTGGAGCCTTCAGGTGTGTGTTAACACAATGACAAGAAAGTAAGACACCAGCACTGATCTCAGAGGAGCAATTGTTGCTGCTATCAATCTGGGAAGACTAATATGGCCATTTTCAAACAATCTGAAGTCCATCATTCTACAGTGAGGTAGATTATCCACAAGTGGGACACATTCAAAACAGACACCAATCCTGCCAGGATTGGACATCCCAGCAAATTCACCACAAGATCAGACTGTGTAATGCTCAGAGAAATGGCAGACAACCCAAGAACTTCATTGCAGGCCTCAATAAACATTGATAAAGTAACAATGATAAAGTTCAAAACAATTACAATTAGACAATGAGACAAGTATGGCATGTTTGGAAGTCTTTCCAGAAGAAAGCCTCTTATATATATGAAAAAAACATGGCAGCACATTGCATCTTAACATACCAAAAGCCTTCTAGAACAATTGTCCTTTGAACAGACGAGACCAAATTGGAGATGTTTGGCCATAATTCACAGTGCCATATTTGGTGAACACCTAAAGAGCATATCAGCATATCATGTAAGATGTGAGGCCATTCGTCCAAGACCTACAGCTTAGCCAAGATCGGGTCATGCAACAGAACAATGATCTTGAACACACCAGCAAATCTACAACAGAATGGCTTAAAGAAGAGAATTAAGGTGTTTCGGTACCCTAATCAAAGTCCAGATCTCATTCTGACTGAAATGATGTGGTGAGAGCTGTGCATAAACAAATGTGAGAGACTGATAAAGTCATGCAGAAAACAATTACTTCAAATCATTGCTGTTAAAAGTGGATCTACAGGTAACGGAATCATAGGGTGTTCTAACATTGTCACCCATAGCTTTTCCATCTTTGCTTTATTTTTGCTAAACAAATAATGACATGGTGTGATATGTCATATGGTGTTGTTTATCTATTTATCTTATGAAGGTTCTATTTTTCAAATTTTAAGAACTGACTAGAACCAGTTACATTTTTGCTGTGTCCTGATACAGAAAACCCTGGAATTCAATAAGGTGTCCTAACTTTTTCAAAATGACTCTATATATTATATTTATGTTATTTTGTTACGTGCTTTTCAATGTGTCTTTAATAAAATTTTATTCTAATTGTAGTTTTAGTAATTTTAGCACTTCAAAGAAAACATTTTATTTCACTTACATAGCAACAACTTTTGCTATTTAATTATTTAATTGAAAAATATTTAATTTGATCTTTTTTTTTAAGGTAGCAAAAACAACACTGATCAAATCTATAAAACCTTGAGTCTGTCTGATCATCAAAGAATTTTTTTTTTATGATTTTGCTTAATGTAAAGATGGTGTTGTCTCAGATCTGCCCATATTCTTTGTATTATTCATTTGCGCGCTGTGTCATAACAGGGATGTTTTATTTAAAGTTATCAGGTTAAATAAGCTACAAACTGTACGAAATATACAGCCCCTGTATTTGAATTGGGATTTGCTTGACAGTTTTAAAGTAAGGGCAGCAGACATAAAGACAAGGCTAGAGTTGACATAGGCTTACATAACCTTTCTCATCAAATATCCACTATTAGTATGCACCAATAATCTCCAACAATATAACATGATGTGCCATCTAGAGTGTAATCACTAACATTAGAAAATTGCAGAATCATATCACTCAATACCACCATCATTATCCTGATTAAAATGATGGTGCAATTTATGCGAGCTGTGAATGTCCTCTTGAGCCCTGTTAAGTTGTATTGTATTTTTACGGCAGTGATTTTACCCCAGCTTTGAATCTACAAGGTCGAGCAATAGGTATGAAATGTTGTCAAAATTCAGTATGATTAAAAATATCAGAGCAGCATGACATAACCTTAGATTGAGTGTCAGTCAGAGGCTAAAAAAACAAACAAACCTTCACCAATGTTCATCAACAACATAACAACATAAGCATTTGCATATACTTCTGGCTGGATACCAAACATCCTTGTGTTATTGTGGACCAAGTAAGAACTAATAAATCAGACAAACCGATTTGGAGACACCAAAGCTGGAAAGGAATTAAATTGGATCTCCGGTGAGATAAGAATGACCAGCTATCTAAAACAGCACCTTACAAAGATTACCAGAGGTACTCTTTTTGGGTGGACAAACTTGTAGTTCAAGTTGTGTTTTCTTGGCCACAGATCACAGTCTTTTAAAGTTTCTAATAAGAAAAATAGAGTCTATTACATATAAACCAGGCAGACTAACAAGAAGATAAACACTGCAAAGATACTGATGTAATATTAAATCATGCAGTTCTCTGAGGTCGTTTCCACTATAAGTGATAATGCAAGAGTGAGTTTGTGGTATGAGAGATGTGAAATTGGCATGATTATCTGGATGAATGGATTGATACACAGGTACAGCGTTTTCATGGATGACAATAGAAATGTGGAAATATCTGACTACTAAATATCATCAACCAATCTACTATTGCTTTAGTCATCAACATGACTAAAGCAATAGTTCAAAAATTAGCATTACATAATTTGGATCCCAATGGGTGCTGTCAGAAAGAGCAAGAATAATGTCTTGCAAAGTGAAAACCTGTGTGTTTGTAAGAAACAAATTTATCGTCAAGGCATACTAAATATAGATTGTTTCATCTAGTCAAAACATCTAGTCCATAACCCATAATAATGATGTAGGAACTACTCATCTACATCTTGAATTGCTTAAGGATAGGGACATTTTCAGCAAATTTGCATTTCTGGGTGAATTATTGCTTTACGTATTCTAAAGAATTATAATTCTAAAATAGCAATAATGGAGGTTTTTTTTTTTTTTTTTGGTTCATGCTTTGCATGTTGTGCTTTGTTTTGTAAAATAATTTTACAAATGTGAGAATTAAATAAGAACTTTTAACATCCATAAATATAGAATTAAAAAATACTTATTTACTGATAAATAAAATATTTAGTAATGTATATAAAGTCTGGCACCTGCCCTGATGGCAGATTTAGTCAGTTTTACAAACAGTATTAATATTCTTGATGTAAGCTTTTATGATAATGGGAGGTGGTAAATAATGTATGATATATTCATTGGCAGATACGCAAGTCCTGTATCTGTCTAAAACAGTTTGACTTAATATAACACCATGCTGGATGCTTATAAAGTGCTATAATAGTTTACCAGTCGGCACACTACTCATATTCCAATGTAATCTTTCAGTTTTACATGTCACCCCAACCTTGAGCAAAAAAAAAAAAAAAAAAAGCTTGAGTTTTGCATTTGAAAGAAAGTTTAACATCCTTGATTTCTTCTGAGCTTTCACACTTTTGCCCTTGCATATGTTCAGCTCTTTCATGCCTGTGGTTTTTGCACTAAAAAAGTGTGCTATTCCCATTTGATGAAGAAAGTAAAAGGCTAGCCTAGTCCCTCATACCACTTCACCTGACAGAGTTTAATCCCTGCAACCAATTCTTTTTACTTCTTCTTCTTCTTTTTCTTTTTCACCCCTCAACTGGCATTTCCCTTCTGCACCTGACTCTCTGACTTGAAATGGAATTTCGTCTCGTCAGCCTTGAATGTATAATACAAAGGGATACCTTTGTCCTCTCTGTAAGTGCTGGGTAATGAACTGTGTGGAATGCAATCTGGCACTAACTAAAAACCTCTTTTCAGCCCCATTTTAGAAGGACAGCACTTTAGACTGAAGAGCCCGACTGGCTCCCAACCCCCTATTTTTTTTATCTTCTTTACACTGAGAAATTTTTACCAACATGAGCAGGCACTCAACAACATTCATGATTGTTTTTCATGATTCTCATGAGGACATTTGAACAAACATCTGGCCTTGAGACTAAAGGTTACCCTATTCTAATTATGCCCACTCCCTCATAAAAGCCATTTTTGATAAATATTATAAAATGACTCAAGTAAAAAAGAAATAATTATTTGCTGGTGTCTTTTCAGAGTTTTCATACAAGTACGCCAAAGGTTTTGATAATCAAAAAATCAAATCTTTTTATTTAACTGAAAGCAACTTTTAGAGTTTTACTTTATCTTTTAATGCTAAAATGATGACACATAAAATGACATTTACAGGTTGATTAATGGTGGGCCTTGAAATATATGTGCTTGGAAAGGAGGGGCTTAAAAATATTAGGCTACTCAAAAAGGAAAGACATTTCAGAGGTGAACCAAAATTACATTTTGATAAAATATTACTGCACAAAGGCGAATATTTTCTTCAACTTTACTCATATACACTATTGGGTTATTAGTAATCTTCTGATCAAGCTTACCAAGCTAAAGCGATGAGGTTCTTTGAGCACAAAGCATTATCTTCCGAATATAGGCTGGAACAGGACTGCTAGAAGAAGGAAAGGACAGAGAGGGCGCTCCCTGATGAGTGATGCATGATTCCTCTTTGACAACCTGCTGATTACCCTCCCAGGGAACAAGCATAAATCTAAAGTAACTGCCTGAAAGAACAGATCAAGTGTTCTTATACTGCCCCCTTGTGGTTGCGGTATAAGTGCAATAGCTTGCATGGTTGGGATTCATGTTTTGAAAAACTGTCGAAATAAAATACCTTCCTGAATTTGGCAAAGAAGATGCACAATTTAATTCTATATTGAATTTAAAGAATTTAAAAGAGTCATAGTTTATATATATTTTTATCATTAGACTGATAATAATAATAATAATAATGATTTCAACTCATGAATGTACCAATATCCAAATCCTACATTCTGATTTGCTCCCTACCTCGGTAAGGAAGTAGCCTACACAAGCCTCAACCAAATTTAACTAATCTAATCCCATCAGCACACCCATATTTATTTTATCCCGGTTTGCCACATTACAACGGTAAATCAGATTCATCACACAAATATGGAAATGGTCAGTTATGATCTAATTGTATAATTTCGAAGACTGCATCTCAAATAAACAGACCTAACCTTCATTTATAGCGTGGAAACGAATTTTAACATTTAAACCGAAAGTGTGGGGACTTCGTAAACCAGTCCCAGATGTGCTCGAGCAGCCCTGTCCAAACCAAACGCTGCTGGAATGCATACAGTAGATGGTTGCAGAGAGGTTCTGCAGCACAGTGCAGTTCAGCTGAGGTTGAGAAGATTGTTAAGGGGGTTTCCTGAGGTGGCCAGATCTAAATGCTGAAAGGTCAAACGTGATTCTGGAAGTGACCAGGCCCAGGAGTGCTGTGAGCAGTTCACCAGTAGGGGGCGATATAACGCTGTAGATGTTTTGGCCCTTTTTGCGTCATACTTAGGAAAAAAGTGTCCTCCATAATGGCTGACTGGCTGCCCAGCCTTTAAGGGTTTGGGTTCAGGGCTTAATCAATTTGCGAGGGAACTTTTGCCAGTGGGCTTTTGCCATTTCTATGTAGGCCAACCAAATGAGACGGGGGCAATGAGCATTTCTAATAGTGCTCAGTACTCGCTTTCGTTTGTTTGCTCTAATTTAGCTTTTTAAATTACACCAGGCTTGTACAGAACAAATCCGCCTTGATGTTTGAGGCATGAGAGACATGGTGAGTTTGGAAACAGAACAGAGGAGCAAAAGTCTCCGTCAGCTTAACCATATCCTCTACACGTCTAAATTTAACAATCTTGCACATTGATTATATATGTCATCTCTTTTTAATGAGGGCGGTTTAACACACACGCACACAAGCACGATCCCACAGATATACAAATATACCAATACACACACATTCAGACTCAGTAATAACCACCTTGTAAGTCTGACTGAGGTTGAGCATTCAGATGTCTTGGCCAAGGACACAATCCTAGCAAAAGACATTCAGCTGACCCATGTGCTGATTAAAAGATTCATATTCTCCAATCTGGGCTGTCCCACCAAACTAAACATGCCAGCCCATTTTCATTAACTTCCAGAGCCCTATCAAAACACATTTGTGGCCAAAATATACTTAAAAGAGAGGAGAATTAAATCATACGGCCTTCTTTCCATGGTCTTTTTGAAAGAGAATCTGGAACTAAATTTGGTGGGTGATTTATCTTATTGGCTCTTAAAAATGTCGAAAGGCGCCCATATAGTGAACACTCTTTTTCTCTCCTCTTTTCCTCTCTTATGCGTTCAACAGGTGCTGTTTTGCTGACCTAGAAACCATTACAGCCCTTTACATTGTGACTTTCATCACACATATACAGAGAGAAGTGTATATTTGCAAGTTGCAACCAGTCATTCGTGGCTATATCTGAAGCTTTTGGCACCAAGCAATAATCTTTGATGTTTTAGCCTGTTACTTTGAGTTTAAATGTCAAAATACATTCAGTAAAATTGAGAACATGTTAAAAAAAAAAAAAAAAAGTTCAAATTCACTCTCGAAAGCATGCCATAAACATTAGTTTAAAAATACAATAAAAATAAAACAACAATTCAGCTAGGAATTTTGGGACCAATTGATACAAATGATACTTGCACTGTTACTGATTCCTGAAAGCTGATATGCATTGTGTCTACTGACACCTAGTGGTGTGAACGAAGAATCAAAAGTTTTTTCTGCATGTAAAAGTAGTATATATTTATTTTAAAAAACAAAAACAGAAACTGGGGTCTGTAAGATTTGCCTGTAAGTTTTTGAAAGAATTGTCTTTTGCTCACCACAGCTGCATTTATTTGATTAAAAGTGCAGTAAAATAGTGTAATATTTACAATAATAATGTGAAGTATATTAGAATTTAAAATATATTTCTTGATGTAATTTATTCCTGTAATGGTAAAGCTGAATTTTCAGCATAGTTACTCATGAATCACTCTAATAGGCTGATTTTCTGCTCAAGAAAAGTATTATTATTTATTTTTAGCAATGTTGTGCTGCTTTTAAACAGCAATTATTTCAAATATAAATCTATTGTAAAACTATAATTGTTTTTACTGTGATTTACTGGTATGTACAGTACATTATTATTATTATTATTATACAGACATTGAAATCCAAATCCATGATCAACAAGCATTTAATTAAAAATACAAAACTTTACAACAGAAATTTCAAATCACGTTTTAATTTGGGGCCATTTTCAATCGTTTGCCCTGTGAACTTTTTCAATAACTTCAAAAAAGAACTCAGTTTCTGTGCTATTCAATATTCCATGGGTCAAACTGATGCTTCACTCTGTTTCAGCCAAGTCCAACACACACACACCCCTCATAGATGAATGTACTGCACCTGGTCTCCATCATCCAAAACCGACACAAAAGGCCAGATGACGCGTATCCTTTTAAGGGGTCATGTTTTAAGATATCTTTCCACCCTCTGCTTTTTTCCCTCCGCCTGTACATGTGGAGAGGTGCTCTAACACTTATGAAAAAAGTGTCAGTTAAGTGTTTGGGAGACAGAAGCGGTTGTTGCATTTGAAGGGGTGGGTGGGGGGAGTTAGGAGTCTATTCACAGTAGGTGCGGTGTGAAAAGTGGAATGAGTAAGGAATAAGAAAGAGAGAGAGTTTAGCTGCGGTAAATGGAGCGGCGGCTCAGTGAGGCTTAAACGTTATCTCTTTGGAGTTATTCATGCATGCATGTTGAGAGACGCAAGGTGGAAGGCTGTGGCGTCAAGTATTCAGTTGATTACAGGAAACAGGAGTGGATGCGCTAAAGAAAGACTGTGTGCACTCCACATACTTCTTTTATTCTCTATTTGTTATGCTCACTTAATCTGTCTCCCAGTGAACTCCATGTAGTCTGTTCATGCTGCTGGGAACTTTCCTGATTCCCAGGAAACATATACTGATAAAATATATATCTTGAATTCAAATATGTAAATATCTCATCATGCACACAATACGTGGGACCAAACCAGTGTCTTTCATTTCAGCTGTGGTTGATGCATTCGCTTTGACATTTCCTGACCTCTATCAACTGTATCAGTCATAAAAACAGTGTACAAATATAAAAATATAAAATGCCATTCAACCTGTAATATTTACATTTTTAGTCTGCGTATGATAACTCACCTGTAAGTCGCTTTGGATAAAAGCGTCTGCTAAATGAATAAATGTAAAAATGTAAATGTAACTCAAAATGCCACAGCTAGGCACAATCTGTGACACCAACAGTCTCATGACCAATTCGTACGTATTCGTACGTGGTGGCAAAATTTGTGCTAATTCATACAAATTCGTACAACCCTACTCATTTTTGTTAAGTCGTACGTATTTTACGAGTTGCCAATTAGTATGAGTGAGGTCATACTAATTTGTACGAATTAGCACAAATTTTAGCACAAACACCTTGTACGAATACGTACGATTTGTCTAAACCCCAGTGACGGGTAGGTTTAGGGGCAGGGTTAGGTGTTTGTCATTTATATTTATATTTTACGAAGGGGCTCATTTGTACAAATTTGTACGACTTCACACGAATTTGTACGAATTAGCCCCTTTGTAAAATATGTACAGATTGCCGTGAGATCAGACTTGTGACACCCAAAACCTCAGAAACCATAAAAATTACGGTAACACTTTATTTTATGGTTACACCTATTAGCTGCTCATTAGCATGCATATTACTAGAATATTAGCCATTTATTAGTGCTATTTAGGCACATATTAATGCCTTATTCTACATCCCTAATCCTACCCAATACCTAAACTTAATTACTACTGTACTTTAATAGTTAACAAGCATTACCTATTCTAAAGTGTTATCGAAATTACTTAATAACCTAACAGCAATAAGCTTTTCAATAAGTTAATTAAAACTTAACATAATGTAAAGGATGTAATGAATTTAAATTGATGGATGGATGGATCTACAGCATTAATTGATGGCTTTTAGTGATCATTCTAAAAAGCTAAATATTTGCTAAAACAAAACACTAAAAATTTCAGCTCTAAAATGTCATGCACTTCATGTCACTATGGCATGTATTTGATCTGTATTAGATGTCTCACATCTCTCAAATACAGAAACTATCTGTGTGACTTAAAATATATTTGGTCGAGCTGAATGCTATAACTGTCGCTTCTGGGCTTTTCTGAAAATCTTCTGATACCTCCTTAAGTAAACAACATGTAATTCCAGAACATCACCCTGTGGCTAACCATTTCCCATGTGTTTTATTTTGTTTGTTAGTCTGTAATATTCAGCATATAAATTATATCATTATAGGTCAGACCCTGAAGCTACTGGGGAGTGACACTCAAACCATGTACTTATTGGCTGGATGCTTCTTCCTACTTCTGTTCAGACATGCTTCCATTTCCTACTCAGATCTGAATCTGTGTATTCAACCACATTCTTTTCACTCCAAAACCTGTGAAATTCCAGCATTACATACAGTCATTTATTTCTGTCTCTATCCGTCTCTCCAGGATTGTTTGTGCCAATTTTAACACTGCAAAAACAACTTTAGCCATATACCTTAATTATGATTTTATGAGGTGAAATGTGTACTTTGCAACTCTGAAATCAGTCTTACATTGTTCTTAAAGGCGAAAATATTGTGTGTTCAATACAAGATTAGCTCATTTTGCATAATGTTGATTACCACTAATGGTTTTTCAGCCTTATATTTCATAAAATCTGGGTTGCAGTGATGCATTTAAAAATGGAAGCTACTAAAGCCAGTCTGTAAGCATACAATTTAGCCACAAGACTATTAACATTACAACTTTGTAGCCATGACAATGCAATGCCATAAACCTAAAATAACTATAAAAATTGCAAGAATAAGAATACCATCAACATAAAGAGATTTATCCACCTACACACATCTGAAGAACCTTCCTGCTTCATGGCAAAAGAAGGTTCTTTAGATTGTAAAAAGGTAAGAAAGAGATGGTTCTTTGAAGAATGTTTGACTGAATGCTTCTTTGTGGAACCGCAAATGCTTCTTCAGCGCATCTCTGTAAAGCACCTTAAATTTTAAGAGTGCAAAAGGAGAAAGAATCAGGACAAAGACATGATATCCGGCCCACATTTGCAGGATTCACTTTTGTTACTCTACATGACAACACAAACTTGTTTCCGAATCCTCCCGCTGTCATTTCACAGTTCTCAAAATTCCTTAACGCTAGCTGATATCATTCATCAGTAATACTTAGGCAAAATTTCAATGTTTAATCATTTATATCTATTTAGAAAGGAATAGCTTTGTCAGAATAAGCCTGGCTACCGCAAGCCACCTAGACAAATAAGAGGACATCTTTCTACCAGATGTGTGTTCATTTCCCCATTTTGACATTATTGTTGTTTCATTTTGAGCCTAACTGACAGGTCTTGCTCATTCAATTGCATCTTAACGTTCAATTATTTGGTGCCGGGATGTCTCAGGCCTGCTTCTTTTCGCTGATTTTCACATTTAGTCATATCGAGCCGCCTGGCGGATGGAGTATTAACTGTATAATTTTGTGGTCTGTGGACTGATGGATTGAGTTATCTGATATCTCCAGAAAAGAGAGAGAATTTTTCAGGTCAATAAATGTTTATTTTGAGAAACGTCCAGATGGGATGAGAATAGAGAATAGTTGTGATGGAAAAGGATGATAAAGTGATCTTCGTTATTGAGAACGCTCGGTCTCTCTTCGAGTCTATGTCTCCTCGCTTCACCTCACTCATGCCTCTCTGGTTTCCTTCACCCTACACCTTCAGCTGCTTAGCTTACTGTTTCTCCTTCTGTGTCTCCCTCTCAGATGAATGTTTTATCTGATAACTCATTTCACTGCCTTGTAAATCTTCTATAGGCATTGTCAGAGTCCCGCCACCGGGCCAAAGTACCCACCCTCAGAAGAAAGTGCACTCTTTGAACTTGGGTCCGCCTGCTTGTTCGGCAGTGCGACTGCCGACTTTACGAGACAGAAATATTTGCAGCACATGACGGCGAGAGACAGAGAGACTCCTGTAGGTTATGATTTTGGTCACTCCGTCAATACCTTCATGGTAACATCATGTAAGAAGCCAGGAGGTTGGAAATGATCTGGTTAGAAACTGTTAAACGCATTAACCGTTCAAATCAACTGCACTGGCTATGTTGACCTCTACGCCACTCATTTGCATCCAAGCTAACCACCAACTCCTCATTGCTCTTTCTCTGTTGGAGAGGGAAAGTCCCCTCAATGATCTTTCAGTACGGCCTCAATGTTATCTGAAGTTTCTAATTAGTCTCAATGCAGTCCAGAGAGACGTTGGCGTAAAGCATACTTGGCTTGAATGTCTCTAAATAGCCTTTCAACATCACAACACCAAAGCTTCTTTTAGTAAGCTTCTTTTTATTCTAAAACCTCTACAAAGGTTTCTTATACTTATTTAAGTAGAATGTAAAGAACGCGGCTGGTCTCACCAAACTTTCTATGTTTCCAGCTATGCATGTTACATGCATGGGCTGAACATCTGCACAGCTGTAAACGGACCCTAAACTTTCGTCAGCTGCTCGGTTTCAAAGTCATTGGGTCCAAGAGCTTTGTGGCAACTTCTGAGCAGGAACACCATGAGTCATTTAGCCCAGCTTTACCTCAATCTTGTAATCCTCAGGTCACTTTAGTTTAGGTTTTTGATGTGGACTTTAAAGGATGGAATTTTTTTCAAAGTCCAAATGATTGTAATACTGTTCCATGTTATGCAGTCTCTAATAAGATCCTGAAAAGAATAGTAAAAAAAAAACAAACACGTGTTTTGGCAAAAAATGTCAATACAACAATAACAACATTAATAAAATTTTTAAAGATGATAATTACTAATTAATTATATTTTAGTGTTAGCAATGCAACTAAGTAAATAATTTATTTTACTATATATACCAATATATTTGGTAGTATGATAATATATGATGAAAAGTTACTTAACAGTAATATGCACAGAAATAAAACAAAATTGACATTAGCTGATTAAAATAAGATAAAATGGTTTGTTAATTATACCTAATTATATTAATGTAAAGTGTTCCCAAATGTTTTAGGATTTCAACATAAGGAAGAAAACCAGTAGGTGGAATAGGGCATATGATAATAATCTTTCTTATAAAGACAATCAAAGCTTTAACCTACATAAAGAAAAAAATAATAACTTTCCTAAATATGATTACTAAGATACAGCTCCTGATATTAAATGAACAAATGCTTCTTGAAATAATCCAAGGATTAGTTTTACTGCGGTCAAATGTTCAAGGTCAGTTCACTGCAGTCGGCTCAGTGAGGTGGACAGCTGCTCGCCTGTGCTTTCACTCACCCTGCACCAGGAAGCAGATGTGTTCTGAGGTTAATCTGAGGGAAAACAGGACCTAAGAACATTCAACCAATACCTGTGCTCTGTCTGTATACATTCGGTCCTTCAATTCAGCTTAGCATTGTTCAAAAAGTGTAACCCCTGCATGAAACAGAACACATGCTTTTATAAAAAGCGTCATCACAATACTCAAACAGGCATGGAATGCCTTGTGTTGGACTTTAACTCAAGCATCTGTAAAGGGTTATCACCTCAGGCTGCTGATTATAAATGGCACTTTTTCAAAATAGTACGTGCGATCAAAAGGAACAAGGAAGCCCACGTGTTTATATTTAAAACACAGAGTCCGACTAGTGTGTCACTGGCCCCTTGTTGCTCAAGAGAGCCTTCCAGCTGTTTTGGATCAATGTGTATCACTCATTCTCTTTTGAAGGACACATAGAGTTCTCTTCGTGCTGAGGAGCTCAGTGCGTTTGTTTTGGGTAAAGAGAGTAGGCTTTTTCTCTTAGCTTATCTAACCTAGCAGTCATCCTGAAGATGAAGTGGTGACATGTATAATAAAGGTTTATGACTCACCATAGTGGTGGGAGATCCTTATTTTATCTCTTTTTTTTTTTCTTAAACAAAATTATGTAATAATTCATATGTAAAGGTTCAAAGAGCTGCAGTAATTCAAGTGAAATTTTATTAATTGCATTGATTTATACTCTTACACAGGGCATGGATGTGTAGCTCTGTTGATATTTCTCATGAGACCTCAAGGGAGGTTTTCATACTTAACAAAACAAGAATTTTTCCTATTGACCGCTATGATTATGATTATAGGCCTTGTTTTATTTTATGAGGCGTTAATAAAATCTATTCTAAGAGCAATTTTAAATCGTTATTGATCAAACTGCATTCAACACCAAGAACTTTGGCACATGAATTGTTCTAAAAGTTATTGTTACAGGTATAAATGAGACCTTGAATAATGAGATATGACATTACTTTAAGTCGTATATAGAGACCGCAGATACTAACACTTCTGTACTGGTCCAAAAAGTAAGCAATCATGTATGAAAAACCTTAGTATCTTTGCAACCAGTTTTGAAAAGAGAAGCACCATGAAGTAAAAGACTAAATATCTACTTCACAAATTAATATTGTATTGTTAGAGCTGTACTTTTAAATCCATTTTTAAGACATTCCATTTATAATTCTGATTAGCAGGATTTCCTCTAAAATCATGTAGTAATAGTCTGCAGATTATGTGGTGATGGGATAGAAATCTGTGCCACCTGTCTGTACAAAACCATCTGCAACGAGCTTCAACCTGACAGACTTCTTGTCTTCTCAATCTCCGAGCTCCCTGATACAAGAGTGGGCATGAGCATGTCCCTGTTCCCCCGCATGCATCCCTGCATCTGTGTGCATTTTTTGTGTGTGCTGCATTAAATATGAAGATAGGACGTTTGATTCCTGCACAAAGAACAAGAGATCACTGATGCTTCTCATAAGTCAGGCCTGATGAGGACCGACGATAACGTCTTCTCATTCCTGGAAGTCTTCCCAAAGCTCACTCTGAATTCTTCCACATGTCTGCTGCTCCGCTTTTTGGTTTGGCGGCATTTTTATTTTCTTTTGTTGCATTTTTCTATGATTACATTCTATGATAGCATCACTGTCATCAATTCAAATAAGCCTAAACCAGAGTTTGTTTCTGAGGTCATATAAATTGACATAAACCACTTTGGAAAAATACCACTATTTCTAAGTGGATAAGAATATATTATA
>JAUMHE010000051.1:15827766-15863469 GCA_032359235.1 Enteromius mattozi | reverse complement strand
AATGTTACTATGCTTGCCTGTAAAAACAAAATGTGTATATAGAATGTATATAACAATGCTTACATGTAAAAACAAAAACAAAAAAACAAACAAGAAACTAAAAACTAAAATAGAAAACAATTTAAAAAATATATATTATTAATCATCCACCAGGCAAAAATCTAATTCAATTCAAGTTTATTTGTATAGAGCTTTTTATGACACAAATCATTGCAAAGTAGCTTTACAGGCAATTGCGTTTCTACAATATGTTTATATATTGTAGAAATTTCATATATTTATGAAGGTCCTCTGATAATATTTTGTAACTGATACATAACTTAATAGGTAGCCAGTGCAGTGATTATAAAATTGGGGTAATATGATCATATTTTCTTGACCTGGTAGGGACTCTAGCCTCTGCATTTTGGACTACCTGTAGCTTGTTTATTGAAGATACAGGACAACCAGCTAGCAGTGCATTATGATAGTCAAGTCTAGAGTTAGCTTAGAATTAGGTTTTCTGCATCAGAAACAGGTAATATGTTTTGTAGCTTGGCAATGTTTCTAAGATGGAAAAATGCTGTGTAACATGAGAAATATGATTTTCAAAAAAACAAGTTGGTGTCAAATATAACTCCAAGATTTTTGACTGTAGAGGAAGTATCTGTGTAGTTGCAAATTGTAATCCAATAGATTTTGCGTACTGTTCTTTGGTCCAATAAGTAATATCTGTCTTATCTGAATTTAACAGGAGAAAATTATTGATCATCCAATCTTTGACATTTTAAACACACTCTGTCAGCTTAGATCATTTAGAAGTTTATCTGGGCTTGTTGAGATGTATAGTTGAGTATTATCGGCATAACAATGGAAACTAATCCTATATTTTTTCTACTAATATTACCAAGGGGTAACATGTATATTAAAAAAAAAGCAGAGGACCTAGGACAGATCCTTGGGGTACTCAAGATGAGATGAGATGACTCGCCATTTAAATAAACAAATAGTGATGGTACAGTTAGGATCTAAACCAGGGCTTACCAAACTCCTGTAGAGTTTAGCTCCAACCCTAATTAAACACCCGAAGCAGCTAATCAAGCTCTTACTAGGCATGTTAGAATCTTCCATGCAGATGTATTGAGGCAAGTTGGAGCTAAATTCTGCTGGACACTGGCCCTCCAGGACCGAGTTTGGACATCCCTGGTCTAAACCATATCAAAACCTATCCTTGACTACCTATACATGTATAATCTACCAGGTAAAAATCTTATCAGTTAGAAATGTAATAGCACAACTCTCCTTAACAAGCCACATACTTTTGGGCATTATTCATGCAAGTAAACGATGTGCTTTAGTTTAACATTTAAAACAAACCTTTAATTTTAAGCAACAGAAATAGTGATACTTGCCTCAGCAAACAACTATAAACATACGAAATATCGTGCCCATAATGCCTCTTACACTGAAACTCTCTATAAAAATACCACACTTAGCGTTTACATTCCACCATGCATGCCTTCTCTCTGTCTTCACTTTAGTTTACATATCCCATGGTCGTTCCAGATGTTGCAGATGATTAGAAGTATGCATTCTGATAAATGACTTAAAAAGCATGTGTTGAAAGCTTTCATCAGTGACACACATCATTACAGATGATGTCTACAACTGTGTCAACATCAAGTCATTCTCCATGGGATGTCGTAAACAGAAACAGCTAACTGCTGTGGAAAGTTTTACAAATGAAGTTGCTTTCATTTGTAAGTAATTTGCTATCAAAACAGCAGTGTCACAGCGCATTAATCCATGACCGAAATTTCCTGTCACTTCGAACATCACTGTGTGTTACAGAATATGCAAGTTAACATTGTAACTCTCAGTAGTTTAACCACAAAGTCATAACGTGGGCCAAAATAAGAACTATTTATCATCTAAAGAAATTAAAAATCCTCCACAAATTGTTAATCACAGGTAGAAAAGTGTTGCATGAAATAAAGAAGCTGTCTTGGGACATTTGCAAGCACACATTACTCTGCAAAAAAAGAGTGCCTGGCATCTGCCACGTATTTAAAGATTCCAGGCTTGTTTAAGACACAAATAATGATAATCGGACCACCCGTAGTTTGGCGTGCTCTGTTTGTTGATATGCCTGATGCGGTACAGACTAAAAGTCCTTACCAGATTTGGAAGGAGGCCACTTTGGTTGAAATGTCCTGATATGTTTGTCTGCTGTTGAAATATATGTTACAGATATGCTACTCTTTTCATATGGGGGAGGAGAAGTGTGACATATTGTATGAGAAATATTCAATAAACATTCTCTTTCTATTTCCTTGTATTTGACTATGTGACTTGAAAATCTTTTACCGACTGGAGCCCACCAATTATACATTTATAATTTTTATTTCTTGTGCTATTAGGAAGGTTAGAGGAGATTTATAAGCTAAAAGGAGAAGAAAAAAAGCACAGAAAAATCTAAATTTACAGTAAATGGCTATGTCATTAGAACAAAACTTGCTTAGCCCCTTCTGGAATAGGTTTAAGATGCACGTGTAATTTGAGACCGTGTGGTACCTCAGCCTTAACCAAGACGTTTCAACTGCCTCTTTTGAAAATGTGCACTTTGGTGGTAAATGATGATGGCTCCCTTTTTCTCTCTTCCTTCCACTGACAACTTTGATGGTCAATTATATTTAATAAACAGTTTTAGTGCTGAAATAAATCAATTTCAGGAGTGCGTAATCCTCAGCTCAAGCTGACTGTAAAGCCACAAGTTCTGGAGAAATGTTTGAGACATCAAGTAATGGAATACATATGTCACAAGGAGAGGGCCTTTGGGAACCTTGTATCTACCAATGTATAACTTCAGATGATGGGGCTTTATCTTAGACATGAAGGAAGCTTCAAACAGACATCCCTTAGAAAAAAAGTATGGAACCAATTGGTCTATCGATGGCATATGGTAATACCATAGAAATTAATGTTCATAAATGAATGCAATATTATGCCTATTCAATTAATGAAATATATGCCAATTAAATAAATGTACAAAATGCAGTTAAATAATGTCTGTGTCGCCATCATGTATAAAAAAATAACAAGAATTAAAAAAAAAAAGGTTTAAATCAAATCCTTAGGGCGGGGTTATGCAGAATAATTTAAAGTTTTCTCCTGAACTGCACCTTCACTTAAATTGTCTCTTAATTTCCCCTTATCTCTCACATGACATTAATACTTGAGATTTAACAAAACGATATTTTCTATATTTTCTACATTGCCTCAAAATAATAGCTACATGATGACAATCTATCTATAGAAAAATCGCAATACTGAACATGTAATTGCATTATTGTGTCATATTTTTACCTTATGAAAATTAGCCATAGTTTTATTGTATTAAATGTACAGCAAGCATGCTTTTTTTGCAGGTTGCCGATCATTTGTAACCATAGTTTACCGAAAAATTCCATGGTTAAGCTATGGTTAGTGTATGGTTTATTTGTGGTTACCTTGGTTTAACTGTAGTATCCGCTGTTTCTTAACTTTTTTAATAGTAAAACTATGCTCATTTTCTTAAGGGTTGTGTTGTTGTCTGTCCTAGCTCTCACTAAACCCATTATAAAATTATGTGAATACTTGTCTGCTAAATTACTACTGTAATTTTATAATAGATAATAACGATGTACTAGCTTACAGTATTTTGAGTAATGAGTAATGGGCTGCTACTACGAACAGCTGCTAGCATTTTAATACTTAACCAAGTAAACAAAGACAATACAATAACCTATTTACAGAGTAAACAGACCTGCACTTGAAATCCTGAACAGGTCAGTATTTTTGCATATATGCTCCACCTGGGTGCTTCCACTCCATTCTCGACTCTCTTGCATTGATTATTTAGATCAAATCCATTTGGCGGAGACACTGAGCCAGTCACGTTGCTAGTTACGAATGACTAATTTGTTATTTATTACAGATTTATTATCGAATTGGGAAATAATCGCTTTAGTACATTCGACAAGCAATTATATAATACCCAGATTATCTCAATTCGCTCGATGTCTAGTTCATGCATGCTTGCTTCCCTTGCATGATAAACAAGATACAAAAAATGCATGTGTAGAAAAACCATACCAATAGCATGGTAATGTCATCCATGTATGCTTCTATCTGTATCCAGGAAACTCATGTGTTCTGTTTCAAGCCTGTTGTACGTACAGTAAGCATTAGGATTTCTGATTAACCAGTCATCTCCTCACAGCCACTATGTTCCAGCTGCAAGTCTGAACTCATGTGGCAAGGACAGTTTACAAACTATTGGGTCAGAGGTTTACTCCTCGCTACCACTTGGTTTAGCTGGAAAAACCCAAAGCTTCTTCTGGCACTAGCTCAATCGACAGCAGAGTCACTTTGAAGAGTCTCAGTAGTTGCTCAGTACAGAGAGTGTAAGATAAATACAGCAGAAAGGTCATCCAGACTTACTGTATGAGCAATTTTTGGGACTTTCCTTTGTTACTGCTGAATGCCATCTTCCTTAGTTCATGATTACAGACAACCAATATAGAGAATAACAAACTAAATTTTGCATAACAGTTTGTACTCAATGATGCCAATGGTTTCTATGATCTACTCACAATGCTTTCAGGGAAACATAGCCCAAGCTGATTGGTTGTATTACAAAAAGTTTTTTTTCTGGGTAAATCTGCAGATACTTGCAGAACTAGTTAAAGTGTCGAATAGAATGCAATATATTTGACTTATATCTGTTTCTTCACCAAGAGATGATATATTTCTTCTGTAATTAAACGTATAGAAATGATATGTGAGCGCAGCCACTTCCTGAACTGGCCTCATCCTCCTCCCAAATGCCTTAATGATTTGAATGCTCTGTTTTGAATGGTTGGTTTTGCATTACTAAGCAACCATGGAAATGTTAAGTTATTACTGGGGAGCATCCAGGAGGTTAATGAGAAAGGGGTTGACCACTGGGCTTTGCGATCTTTCCTGCTTATCCTTTGTGGTTTACTGTCAAATGTCTTTAGCATGCTAAAAATGGCGGAGGAGTGGGAATAAGATAATACTTCTGCCAAACTGGAAGACACTAAAGATTTTCCTTCTACTGTACCAATCCTGAATGAATGATGTTTCTAATTGGAAATTTGTGCTGTACAGAAAAAAGGCAAATTACATATAGACAAGCCTAATTGGAAAATAATAATTAAACCTTCCTGGAATCAGAGCTACAAAAACCAAGATTAACTACTACACAGAGCCCTGGCCAAATGTTTGCTTACCAAATGTGTAATCCATAAAAACACAGCTGGTCCTGCTTAAACATTTTGGGCTCTCGGAAGTGTCTTAAAAAAGGTATTTCTTTTTAATCTGGAAAATATTTTTCCATTTATTTGTACAGAATATAAAGAGGCTGCAGTCAGCATACATGTAATTTGTAGACAAGTGTTGCAGACATTATTGTAAAATAAACTTCAAAAGGGTGCTCTTACTATACAGCCACTGAACAAACAGACATATTTAATGCTTTTGGGTTTTTGCTTAAAGAGTTCACCCAAAAATTTAAATTCTGTCATTAAAGGTGCAGTATGTAAGATTGACAGCTAGCAGCTGAAAAGGATACTGCAACCTGAATGCTCCGGAACACGCATTTCATAGTAGAATTACTGGCTATAGCATTATTATTCAGAGAAACAGCTATGTAAACATAACATGTTTACTGAATATTTACAAACATATGTTTTTTGGCTTTAGAAGAGTCAAAAACCTACATACTACAGCACCTTTGCTTACTCACTGTCATGTTGTTTCAAATCTGTAAGACCTCCGTTCATCTTTGTAACACAAATCAAGAGATTTTTGATAAAATCTCAGACCCTGCACAGACAGCAAAGTTACTACCACGATCAAGGTCCAGAAAATTTGCGAAGACATCGGTAAAATAGTCCATGTGACATCTGAGGCTCAACCGTAATTTTACAAAGCTATAAGAATACTTTTTTTTGCGCAACGAAATAAAAAAAATAGTGGCTTTATTTAATTCCTTATGTTGTGGCACAACACCATTGTGAAGAGTGTATCACGAAAACATCATGCAAACTGTTTACATGAACAGGAAGTAAGCACATTTTGTAGCTTTGTAAAATTACGGTCGAACAACTGATGTCACACAGACTACAGTATTTTACCAATGTCCTTGCTAGGTTTCTGGACCTTGATCATGGTGGTAACCTCGCTGTCTATAGGAGGGTCAAAAAGCTCTTGAATTTTAGCAAAAATGTCTTAATTTTTTCAGAAGATGAACAAAGATCTTACAGGTCTGTAATGACATAAGAGTGAGTAATCAATTACAGAATTTTCACTTTTAGGTGAGCTAAAAGAAAAAGTTTAAAAAAAAGGTGTAATTTACTTTCCCTCAAATTGTTTTTAAACATATATGCACTTAAAAAAAAAGATGTTTTGAAGACCCCCTTTCACTTGCATGTACTTATTAGAAAGTTTTCTAAACTATTCCTTTAAGCATTTTAAATTTGACTCTTTTAGATTTATCCATCAAACTTCAATGGCAAATGGATAAATAGTTGGATAATAAGACACAGATCATCATAAGTAGAATATCCGCCACTATATCATAGAATCATAGTTCATTGTTCATTCAATGGCCCACTACATACAGCAAGAAACACTTATTTACACTCATTGACCATATGATCCCTTCTTTCAGCAGTGAGTCAAGAATTTATTGTGGTGTGCCATGTTAGCTGATTAGTGCAGCTTTTATCCTTGTTGCTAAACTCCAAGCCTTTGATGTTTCATGCCCCAGATATTAGGCCTATGTCCCTTACCCCTGACATAAATGCTTCAGCTGGGAGCTCAGCTGTTTTGCCTTTATTTTTATTGACATTGTGAGGAAGACTTTAATTGAAGATTCATTAAAACCGGAAAACTGTGGTTTTTAATTCTTAAATTATTATTGTGGTCTACGTTTTACATGCAGACAGTACAATATTTCGCAATATCACGCCCTACGACTTAATTAACACAGATCTTAAAAAGCCTTTAATCTCTTAATTAGTCTTATTTAATCACTTGCGTTCACTCACAGCTGATGCTGTAGCAATTTTAATCCACCACAGATGTTACGCTTGAGTTACTTTACCATATGTTGGTATGTTTACATTTAAAAGCATATGAGGCACATTAGTGGACAGATCTGTATGGGAGGAAACCTTTCTGTAAGTATTACGAACACACTAAAACATACCTGTCTGTTTTAAGTAAAACGTCTTTAACTTCAAGTCACAGAATTATTTGTATTGCTACAATTTAGCCTTTCGATAAACATTTAATAGCCGTTCACCTCATAGCAACTGGCAGGAATGGCATTTCGCTACTCACTAAAATGAGTAAATAAAACAAGAAAATAAGATGTCAAGCAGGGAGGACATGCTTACATGCTGTTAATGTTTCCTGTTTATGTGGTCTGGAAAGGATGAACCACTTTCTGTGAGCTCATATGCTCACCAGTGCTTCGTAAAAGGTGATGAGACGTCTGCCACATACGGTACATGATCAGAATATAAGATTGCTAGTGCACTAGTGCATGTCAAGTTCATATGTCACTCTGATTATCTGGAGGGGGCATGAAGCTGTGTGTCAGTCTCACACTTACTGACAAGTGAAAAGTTCAGACTTCAAGCTGGGTTAAAAGTGCAAGAGTCAATTTTTGCTTTACATTTTAACATCCTTGTGCCATTCTAAACATTCAAATTTTCACAGGTGTTCAAAGTATCATGCCACTACAGCAAATTTTCAAAGAGACGCCATCTTTACTAACAAACTGCATATTTGAAGTCTAAATATCTACATTCTCAAACGGAACAAGTGCAGTGATGCAAACAGTGAAATGGTTGGAGTTCTGATATAATACTCCTCTCAGCCAATCAGATTCAAGGACCAGAAAGAACTGTTGTATAAATAAATATCAAGCAGGCTTTGTATGTAGATAGCAAATGTCTGGTATGTTGTTTGTTTTTGTACTTTGTGCTGTGGATAGAGGAAAGTATCACTATCTCTACTCTCATCTGGTTTAAAAGAAAAGGGCAGAGTTATGGCAAGAGGAAAGCAGAAGATGGAGTCCAGGTATTTGCCTTTGAGGCATCTTCCTGTCAGGAACCCTCCACTCACAGAGCTGATAGCTACTCCAAGCCACAATAGACCAGAAGTACCCAGAATGCATCACGGTGGTCACGACCTTGCAGTGTACCACAATTTTTACAGAGTGTAGGAGGACACTGACCACACCTAAAAAGGAAAAGATTTACTTAAAGTGTGCTTTGAGAAAATAGAAATGTAGAGTTCAGATAATGACTAGAAAGGAAGAAAGTGGTAACCTGTGATGTGGTGTATGATGCACACTGTATATTGCATAGGTCATTCTATGAAACAAGTGTTTTTATGTTTTTTGGAAAATGTAATTGTAAGCTATTTAGACATCCACAAGTTTTCAAGCATTTTATCAGAAAAATGGTGGAAATCAATCAATTGGAATGTAACTATTACTTTATAATAAATTAAAATGGTCTTAATTTACATAAAGATGTACATAATCACAGCTTTTACTTTTAACCTTTTGTAAATGTAAATGTTTTGAAAATGTAATTTCCAATTTTCTATACCCAAAAATGTATCCTTATTTCAAACATAAACATATGATAAAAATACAGTGTCATTTATTTGTTGCTATAGCCAATTTATATTTAGCCTGACCTGCTGAAGAATTTCCCGCAAGGGACAGTAACAATGGTCATGACTTCAGCTCGTTATTTTTGTAATGGATAATTAGAGCAGGGTTGTTTCCGATTAGATCCTCATGTTACTCAGGTTGCCTTGTTTCCGTGCTGATTAAATTATACTGCTGTGAGCCACTACTACAGCACTGCAGCTGAGCATTACGCTTAATATTGCCCACTAGGATTTTAGTTAACTGCATGCTTTTGTTTTCATGCACTCAGAAGCCTTTGAGCCAGATTGTTTATTCATGTTTGCTAACAGAATTTGTCTAAATTGTATAAATATGACATTTATCTGAGCACTAAAAAATAAAGGCAAATATTCTCTTTTGTGAATAGTTAAAGTTTCTGCACCAGTCCTGAGCTGTGTAAACATGATGAAAGAAGCTTTATAGCTCCTCAGAGCCGAATCACTTGTAAACACACATGCTCTTTGACATCTCATTCCCTCCAGGACAAAACTAAGGATAACAAAGACAATGTTTGTGTTGTTTACATAAGATTGTTCTCAAATGCTCAATGTGCTTTAGGCAGTGGTCCAAGGCTCATTGTGGAAAACTGGTTCTACTTGACGCTGATCCTGTTCCTTTCTTTAACCCCCTTTGCGACTTAAGATTGAGCAATATTTGGACATACTAATTCACAGGAAGATGTTCAGGGTTTGACAGGCTTGTACTCCCTAGATCTGTCTACCTTGCACAATATTTAAACCTTGAATTCTTAGATTTCTTACCATCATTTAATGTAAATGTGGCCTGCTAAATGCATGAGCTTTTAACCACTATAAGTAAAAAATACAGAATGCAAAGGTGCACAAAAAGATGCATGAGTCTGTGAATAGGTCATTCCATCTGTTTCATAGATTATGTCACAAGCCTTGGAGACACAGTGAACATATGCCAAACTATTTAATATCAGACCTAATGGTTTTTACATATAGATGAAGGTAGCCTTCCTGCCTTTAACAAAGATGATCCCAAAGGGCAAAAATAAAATCTATGAAGACAAAATATAATGTTAGTTGATGAATGCTTCATGAAGGTGCTTTATGAAGGTATTGTGTCCCATAAGCACATTTAAGTATAATGGTTTCCTCCAATTCAACATAAGCTTGCAGCACAATGAGAGAATGCATTCCTGTTGACTCCTCATCAGTTATAAAAGCTTAGCTACTTACTTTCACTGCTCATCTCATCAGGACGAGACACATGTCTAGTTCCAACGGTGTTATCACCTCCTCTCAGCTCTCCACCAAACATCAGGATCAGCTTCCAACTCAAACATCTCTAAGTGCCTAAAGCAGATGATAATACATCAAGAAACATAGTGAGAGCCAGATATGAAGGCTGAATGGTTAAAGAAAGTAATAAGTTGTGAGAATTTGTGAATTCGCATTTCAGATTAAGGGGTTGGTTTCAATGTATGATTAATACATTAATTGTATGATTAATGTCTCTTGTGCTTTATTGATTTTATAAAATGTGGCAATAATAAATAATTTTTCACTCATTAATATAGATTTTTTGCATAAATTAGGAACAATTTAGATTAAAAATTCTTAATTCTTAACATAAGTTCAGAATCTAATATGCTTCTAATTCATTTTAAGCCCTAACCTTTCCTTCTTTTAAATTTTTCTAACTTTTTTAAACTCCAGGTTTAAAGGAAAAGTACCATATTTTCAATGTGGTCTCAGACTTTCGGAGCCCTTTGTATAATTTAAATCATGTGCAGTCACTGGCTATTTTATGACGCCATCAAAATGTGGCTTGTCTAATCAGTTTTTAGAGTCAGAACTGTACTTTTTATGAAGATTTCCAAAAAAGCATCAGAATATTACTGTAAGCTTTTGTAACAAACCTTATTTTGATTCAAGGTTAGCCTAGTATTTTGGAAAACAAGCTGAACTTTGAAATCAGTTCAATCAAAAAGAAGCAGATGCAAGACCACACAGTAAAACAAGCCTAATCAATTCTTTCTGTTTCGTGTCTCAGGGATGTACCAAAACAATGTTGCTTAACACCACAGTCTTTAGTTGTTTTTCTTATTTTGCTCTGTTTTAAGCACTTGGGCTCGTTTGCTTTTTAAAAGAAGTCATCTGTTTCTAATACTACACACTTGTTATTTGGGAATCTCTATGGCTAATGCACTACGCTAGCTCACTTGCCAAAAGCATTTAATACAAGATCGAATGCAGACCCACTCTGCCGATGAAAGATATTGTGGAGGAGGTCCCAGAGTTCCAGGACCTATTGTGTTCCTGCATTACATCAACACTGAAGTCGACCAACGTAAGACTTATGTCATCTCTGTGTCTGGCTTGAAGTTCATCGCTAAACCCTCTAAGGGATAAAGGATGCTATTCATCTTTTCCACTCATTCCTGTTCTCTAACACACAGCTGTCTCCTAACCAGCCTCTCCATCTGGTTAGTTTTGGATCAGTGTTGGTCTTTCCACAAAGAATGTATTTTGAATGTAATTTCCCACTAGATCTGAATTTGTACTGTCAGCAGAGTCCGTCAGCAAGTGGTTTGGACAAAAGGCAATGCTGTTTTGATTCTTTCTATTCCAAGTGAAAATCATTGTACCTGATCATTCACATTACTAATAATGTTGATCACAACTAATGCATGTTTTAGAGGCTGCATTGTTAATGCATTCATTAGCTGCTATAGGTTAATAACTACAAGAATAACAAATACCAATTTGTAGTATCAAGCAGCTAAAATGACAAAGCAAGTGTCACCAGGAACTTCATCCATTCAAGTTGCAAGTGGCTGCACACACTCAAAAATAAGCAGTGTTGCCAACTGCTTTCAATTGAAAGTAGCTAAAACTGGTAGCTAAATGACACTACATGACATAATGGCAAATTTCAGTCTCAAGAGGGACGGAGAAGTCACTAATCTAGCTACAAAGTAGCTAAATTAGCAACACTGAAAATAAGGTGAACAAGAGTGTTTCTGTATACAATAATTTATTGGCCAACCACCTGTAATATAAACTATAAGATAAACAGTTTAATCTGCAATATTAAAAAAGAAAAAGTATTGCACTTGCAAGCTGTGTGTAGTGTAAGGTCACCCAACAGTAAACTTCCCCATCTCCTATTGGTTACACAATCAGAAGACCCCGCCCCAGACTCAGGTCATTGGTTGTGGCACTGTTGCTGTGCAGGCTGCTTGGGATTCTCAAACAAACAGAGCAGTATTTTAAAAACACCCAAGGAATAATAGTGTTTACACATTTCGGGGAAATCGACCTTTGGCTTACATATATATTCCAGCTTAATGTGCAGAGACAAGTATAAGTATTAACACTGAATTTTATTTATTTATTCATTTTGAATTTTTTTTCTGCCATTGCATTTCTGTGCTCATTTTCCACATTGCTCCATGTATAAACACAGAAATATAAAGGTGAGCACTCTGCTGTCATAAGTTTAGCTCACACCATCTGTCATCGACATCTCACAGAGGACATGTGTGGCCTTGCATGTGTTGCATCAAGGCCCATTTCCTTACCAGTTCACAAGAACAAGATCGGAAGGTCACCATAAGATCCGCAGAGACTTGTCTAACTCCTACTGCAAAACAGAGTACACAACCTAGGGATAAAGACCCTAAAAAGGTCCACGAAGAATGCCGCAACAGTGCTTCATCTCTGGGTGAACTACAGTAATCCTATAAGCCAGTAACTGTACTGGTTCCTTTCAACTGATTCAACGATGACCCGGGTGACTGAAAAACTTCACAGACAATTGCCAGACATTTTATTATAAACTGCAACTGGTACGAGAATATAAAGGAATGTCAAAGAAAAAACAGCAGACTATAGGAAACATCTGTTTCAACCTCAGGTGGACACAACATGGGCTCACCGCTAACAGTCTCTGATTGGGGTCAACGGCAGAGGGCTACAGACCTAATAAAATAAAACGAATGGATAACGAAGTCCAGTTGCTTTCAACTAAATTTAATTGACTCGTATGCATGTATGCATGTGTAACAATGTGCACAAGTGAGCAAACGAATTCAAAGAAAATCTGAAAATGCATATAAGCACACGCATTTCATAGCCAAGTGTTTAACAACGGACAACAATATGGAACGATGATAAAGAAAAAAAAGTTAAGAAATGTCTAATTTCATTCATTACCTTTGATAGGAACTCTGTTGCAATGCAGGATGAAAACATATATCCAGAAAAGCAATTAGTCTTTACAACATCCCACATCGCCCTCATGTTCTTGACATATCATCACTACAGCAGAGTGGCGATGACTGCAGTATGGCTGGCATCCAAAGCTCCAAATGAAGCCCTCATCTAAAGAAAGGTAGACATTTCTGTTTCCCTAAACATTAGATAAAGGCTTCAGCAATTACACTTTATACATAGGGAACGCACTATATGGACTTAGGAATTGCCAGTCTTTTCATGGATTTATTTTCATGGGAGATTTCTTTCTATAATTAGGAAATAAAATATTACACGAAACAGAAAAAGCTCAAGAAGTGGGTGAACTAGCAGCATGTGAATTTAGAAAATGATATACCGCTATAATAGCAGCTTTTTTTTAGTGCAAACAACCAATGCATTGTTTTACTGAGCCTATTTTACCTATTTAATATAACAAAGAGCTCTCGAAAAAAGATATTCTGCTATGCCACCAATACAATCATTTTTTTTCTATACATTATGAAAAGATGCAATATATCTTACAATACTTCAAACTGCTACTGCAGAAGTCTGAGAGTCTCTTTTGACTTTAATATTTGAGTTTGTTAGATCCAAAAGGGTGGGGTGAAAGACTCTAGACATGTGAGCTAAGATGGAAGAAATGTAGAGCATGAGAAATGGTTCAGTAACATCCAATACAGCCCGGAGTCTGAGAGCTAGATCAAATCTTATCACAAATGATCTTTATTTTTAACCTTGCATTACTTGATCTAAGTCATCTGAGTTCTCTGCCACGGCCAACAAATAAACAAGACTCAAGTTCTTTCCTAATTTACAAGGATTATGTTTTTGGTAAGTGCACTTCGGTGGCTATTGTTTATTTTGAATGTTTCGTATTACAACGTAATGATCTAAACTGCATCTGTAATGTAATTATCTGGTTGCACATGATCATTTGAATAATAGCTTGGCAGGTGGTTAAATCAAGGCTGACACTTTAATGATACTAAATCAAGGTCAACGTTATACTGACTTTGTATGATACTTGACAATTTACCAGTACTGTTTTTTTTACTTCTTGAAAAAAAACATATAATGGAAGATTAATTAGTGAAATTAATTCGTGATTTCGGATTGCAGTATTCAATATCTTTGACTCCTTTGAAGTAATGATTGGATTACTTCTATCAGTGCCAATATTAAATTACTGAGCCACATTTGTTTTTCTGAACTACAGATTTCCATCTGAAGACCAGAAAAAGACACAAATTTATGCATGATTGCAAATGATATTTTTTTCTTTCATTTTTCGCCCATACCCTGGAGTCAGTAATGAACTTGGGAGATATTTAATAATGCACATGTGGATTGAATTGCTATGTCACGGTACAGCAATGAAATTTGATTTCATTGAATATTGATGAAAAGAATTTCCCATCTTCAGATCAGTCAAAAGCAGGAGAGATGCATGCTGTTCACAAAGGATAGTTAAGCTGCAAAAGTAAAGGCCTTCTTTCTTGTCCCCTCACTGCACATAGCTGCCAGTGACCCTGTCTGAGGCTCTCAGTCATTTACAATTCAAATGCCTTTATGACCGTGCTACTTCCTACCGAGATGGAAAATGTCCTTATTTAAATGAGCTGCATTTAAACTCCAAGTTTCTCTATACACAAAATATACTGAACACAAATACACATTTTTAGGCAAATCATACGCTCACAAGCTCCCATTTACTTATCAGAAAACTATTCGGACAGATGATTATTTCCCCCTAAGAGGCATCACTAGCCAGTCATGCAAGCTGAGAGGATGTAAAGCAGCATCTTTAGCTTTGGGGCTTTTAGAGTTTGAAATCTGTAATCTTGCTTGAGCTTCTCAGCTGCTCTGCATAAGCACACAAAACATGTTTCTAACGGCAGGTTTATTTAGTTATTTATGTTTGTGTGTGTGTTTCTTTTGATACATTTTTGAACTATATCTAATATGGTACAAACAATTATTTAAGCCACATTTAAAATGCATGATTGTCATTGCATTAAATAATAAAACACAAATACTACAGACAAAACTGGTATATAATACAAAATATTTTAATATGTAAATAAATACAAAAATATCTGGATCTGATATTTGGTTCTGTATAAATCATAAAAACAGAGCATAAATGTAATATATATATATAATAATTGTATTATTTTTTTTTTATATTATCAAAAATTTCAAAATGTATCATTAACATGTTAATTTAATGACTTTCAAAAATTATATATAGCCTTTATGACAACTAGTCCCAGTCTGGTGTAAATCTACTGTTTTATCATTTAAAACCCAAACCACAAAGCTTTTTCTAAAATGTTTCACTTGAAAAGTGTGCTTGCACTTGCCTATTTCTTTGTATGAATGTTATCTAACAACTTTCATACATTTTAAGTTTGGCTTAACTGTTTAGAAAGTCTAAGCAACCTTGTTGAGTGCGCAGTTCTTCAGATCGTTACGGTACCCAAATCTGCAACACTTTTCTCCCCCATAGGAAGTCTCAGGCAATTAGTTCAGTCAGTAGAAGTGCTCGTACTAGTCTACTCAGTTCTCTGAGTTCTTCTAATGACTTAGTCCGAGGAGCGATTAAACCCCTGTGCTATTCTGTGGGAGTCCCGGTTCCGTTTTGGATTTTCCCTTTTTTTTTTTTAAAGATGGGATTTGAGTTGGATCGTTTCAAGGGGGCTGTGGACCCAGACTTCAAATGCAACTTGTGTAATAAAGTTTTGGAGGATCCGCTCACTACCCCGTGCGGTCACGTCTTCTGCGCCGGCTGCGTGCTGCCGTGGGTCGTCCAGCAGAGCAGCTGCCCGGTCAAATGCCAAAGGATCTCCACCAAAGAGCTCAACCACGTCCTCCCTCTGAAAAACTTAATATTAAAGTTAGACATTAAATGTGACAATCACGCGCGGGGCTGCGAGAAGATCGTCAAACTCCAGCATCTGGCGGAGCACGCGGAGATGTGTGATTATTCCCCTGCCAAATGTAGGAATAAGGGCTGCAGCGAAGTTCTCAACCTTAAAGATATGGATGCTCACATGCGTGAATCGTGTGATTACAGAGCGGTCGGGATATGCGAGAGTGGATGCGGATTGATGCTCACTCATAAGGAGCAGAAGTTGGACAACCACTGCTGTTTGAAAGCCCTCAAAGCGCACAACGGCGCGCTGCAAGGGAAAGTTGTCAGCTTGGATAAGGAGCTGAAGAAACAAGCTCTCAAATCGACTAAAAGAGAGAAATCACTTTTGGCTCAACTGTCGGCGGTTCACAACGAGCTTCAGATGACAGCACTGAAGTATCAGAAGAAATTCACTGAATACAGCGCCAGGATTGACTCGCTGTCCAAGAGCCTCTCTCCGCCGTGTAAGGTAAGAGAACAATATCAACAACAGGCTAATAACTTTTTTAAATATTTACCGTGATAACCATCGTTTCCATTACTACAGTAGAACTGTGGTAAAGCGTACTATTAATGACCACCACTGTCATCAAATAAACAAACAAACAGTCAAACTACCTACTAACGTCAGGCTACTCGCATGAAGTCTCATCATTTGTAGACATTTTACAGTATGACTACTGGTATATTGTAGCAGAAATTATAGTTACCTACACGCTTTGAGAACAATGCTTTCATAACATAGAAGCAGTTTTTGTTTTTTCCTATAATTTTCCCTCAGAAAAAAAAAAAGTTGTAATGTGCATTTTTTTCCCAGTTCTCCCTATTTATTTAGACTTTTGTAGTAAGATGTTACGCTTTAAACTCTGTATCTAATTTCATTTAAGCGATATAAATCAAGGATGCCTACGGGAATCGGTTGTGATTGGGTGGTAGGCAACAGGCTGCAGGTAATCACGGACCTGTTGACGTAACTTGTCGATTGCAAGTGTGATATTGGTTTTTATAGTTCTAGAAACAGGCTTGGACAAGTATATCCACTGACTTACATTTACGGCTCAATTTGGATGGTGACTTCGTATATTTCTTCTCCGCCAACGAAAATAGTTCAAAAGAAGGCCAAACCAAGCTTCGCGTTGTAGTTCAATCAACCCTGGCCTGGAATGGAACGGAGCGACGGAGCTTTTACATCCTCGCTCAAAGCGTTCCAATCCGTCAACTATATCTCCACTCATACTTTTCCATCTTACTAGGAGAGAAACCCGCTTCGAGCGATTTTGGAGGCAGCTGAGGAAACGAGCTCGCTCAGACTTCTTAAAAATCGTAACTCACTGTAGACAAAGCTAAAAATTATTATTTTTTTAAATTATTGATGTTTATAATCAGACAATGGGCGATTTTTATGTTGCTGCTGTTATTATGAACTACTTGCTTGTTTGTTAATATTAATGTCAGATTTGTTTATTTTCTAGTTTAGTGGGTTTAAAAAACATGTTACATATTGTGCAACATTTTAAGTGTTTGAAAAGCTTCATTAAATTTGGTTACATTTAGAGACTAGCTGCTTGAGGCCTTGTCGCTGAAGGAAAACAATACAATTTAGTAGGAATTACATTTGGATATTTCACTTGAAATGGTAGGATATTTAAACCATGAGATTATAAAATTTAGTATTTTATTCATACCTAGTTAGTACATTAGTAAATGTGGTTTGTACTTTGGTGTAGCTATGCTTCATACTCTGCTAAAAAGAATACTTTGACACATGGCCAGATTTGAAGAAAAACTGTACTATCGCACTTTTTTCTTAGTATGTCCTTGCCATGATTTACATCAAGTGCTATGACATCTTCTGGCGTGTGTGATGCCCTTCAGATTAGCTATAATATATTCTCAGGACACCATTGGAGCATGGAAAAATGTCAGTGAGTTACACTTGTGACAGATAACCTCCTCTGACCGCTCAATGAAGGAGCACAAGATCCTAAGGCAACCCTCCCAGTGAGTGAACATGTTTATGGGCTCTGAATGATGTCTTAGTGCCAGTGACTGCCTTCCTGCTGGGGAATGCAGTCTCTCTTGCTGTTCCCATCACATGGTTCATCAGTCAAGTGAGTTGAAGCAACGCAGGGCTGGGAAAAGGAGGCGATGATGGGGAGCTGACATTTGCAGGATTGGGCCTGTCTGCTAAACGCAGGGCTGTTGATCCAGCTGCTCCAAAAGAAAAAAAAAATGATATCACAAGAGTTTTCAAATCATCACTGAAGCATTTCAGCATGTATTATGCAGTATATATGTATATGTTTGTTTGATTTCACAATTCAAGAGAATCCATTCTTTAGATGAGTCATGTTCTGACATCATTCCACACTTTTATTATTTACCAAGCTGCCCTGTTATTGTACAGTAATCAAACTGAAACATATTAGCAGAAAACCACTGACAAAACCAAACAACAGTGATGCGCATTTATTTGAAGTGGAGTCACTGCCTCCTACGGATGTTGTTTCCCAAGGAATTATGGGACTTGTTCCCATGACCTGGTCCAGTGGGGTGCATTCCTCACTAGGAGGCACACATTGCATACACTCAGCACAGATAGTAAAGAGGACACTGTACATGCATGCCATTGATGTCTGTATTATATTTAGACACTGTATTCTGTGGCCCACAGAAATGACAGCTGCTTTAGTCGCTGATCCTATGCAGTGCCATCCTTAGCGAGGAATAAAATGCTGACACCACTCGTTTCTCCACGTTCTGTCGTTCATCTGTTGAGAGAGCTGTTTGCTGCAAATGTATTAATATACTTGACCGATTGAGCAGGGAACAAGGCATTAACCCTTAAAGCTGCCGGCCAGTTGACAGCTCCTTTTCCAAGATGCTTTGGGCTTAGAAGAATTATGTAGATTGCAGAACATGATGTTTAATGACTCTAACAGGTGTACCTCTTTACTTGTTTGGTCACGCACCACTTTTGGTCACAGTCAAATGTAAACGGTGATACCTGCAGATGATTTAAGAGCTTGTACTATAAAAACATACCCTGAAGGGTTACATTGACATATTACATTTGGAAGCTCAAATGTTTCTACTTCCCAAATGTAAATGCTTAGTAATTTCATTGGTGTTTTCAGTATGCGCGAATAAGTGGGTTATTATATGGTTTTCTCTTTTAACAGGGTGGAGAGACCAAAAGTGTCACAGCTATACTCCATCGTGAGTCTGGATCTTTAGGCTTCAATATCGTTGGTGGACGTCCATGTGCGGTAAGTTTAGAAATATTTGCACTTTTATATGTCATAAGCTATGTTTCTATCACCCTGTTTTTATGCGCATTGTGAAGTATAGCATCAAAATATATATATATATATATATTCACATTATGGAAGATGGAATCGCATTTTGTGAAAAAATTCCTCCATGTGCATGAAAAAAGTCAAGTCCCTTCCAAAACCAAACTGCGCAAGTAATTTATAAAAATTATTGCATATAGTGACTTCTCCTATATTTCTTAGATATATTTAGTGTCAGTTTATCAGGGAGCAATGATTTTGTTAATATTCCAATTTTGCTCTTAAGTTAAATTTGCAACTTTGGTTGGAAACCTGGCTGTTGGCTCATTCTCTTTCCTGTTTGAGCCCCAGGTCTGCTCCAGGGTTTCTTTGTGAGTTTATGAAAAGCTAATAATTAATTGATTCCTAAAAATATAAAATAAAATGTGGATTAAAAAGATAAAACTAAAAATGATATATATATAAAATATACACATGCACACTTTTTGTTTACCTGCATGTGACATTAACTGACAACAAGGAACCATGAACATGCAGATATGTTGATATATCGCTCAGAGGTGTTTGGCTAATGTAAAAAAAAAAAGAAGAAAAAATTAGGAATCTCACATATATTTTAAATATATTTAAACATATTTTAAGTCCCTAGATCACTTACATATCTTATTAGATTTTGATTTAGTCTTTACCAAACTTCAATTAGGATAAACAAAATATGACACAGATCTTTAATATCTCTTTTAATATTATTTCAGATTCTCAGTGCATCACTGGAGAACTAACTTTAAGTGGAAATGGCAACTGGGAAAATACAGACATAAATTATATCTAACATATAAAATGCCACTTTGGTACGTCGGTCCACCCTGACGTGGTAGTTGTGGTATCCATATCAGTGTGAATAAGCACCAAACCCTTTAAGAAGTGTTTGTTTGTGGTTCGTCTGAAATAGAAGTGTGACGCACTTTGGTCTAAACTGGACTTTTGCAGCAAAACCTTTCAAAGGGGAAAACTACTACTACAGCCAAGTTTCCAGGCCTTCTTCTAAAACCCAGATGTTGCCTCATCTCAAAGACAAAGCTTTATTTATTTAAAAAAATTCACCACTTTTATAGTATATAGCACAAATTGCAATGGCTGAGTTTATGCTAAAGTGGAAGAGGTCAGTCACTAATGAGTGACACAAATGGCTGCGTCTCTTAGCAACTGTACAACCACTTCAACGTGGCCATGACCCCTCCCTAGCAAATGTTTGACATGCCAGCCATCCTGTCTGCTTGTAAGATCTGTTTCTAAAACTTCATGAGAAGCCTATTTAGAAAGCATTTTCAATGTCAAATATTTTGGTATGTTGTACCTTTTCTTTTTGTAATTTATTTTTTTTTTTTATATTTTTAGAGTACTGCATCTTTAGTTCGAGACATCAGGTCATTTAATTTTGTTAACAGAGTTCATGTTATTCTACAACATATCTAAATTTGTTGGGATAGGATCCTCTGGTAAATAAGGATGTTGTTGTTGTTGTTGTAATGGGTAAGAGGAAAGGGCTTACAGTAATTAACTGCAGAGTTCACAGTTTGACTTCCTGCGGTTTCTCAAGTATTCCATTAAAAATTACAGCACAGTGTCACACAACATGGCACAGAGTTAATGTGGTTTGATGTGGTTGAGGGGTGGGTTTAGCAATATTTTGGCAGAGGTTTTGGTATAACCTTCCTGTCCAGGTTATAGTTTCATACAATTAATGGTGACCATCTTTTTTTTTAGTCACCACAACCCTTCTACAAACACAATAAGTCTTTTATTTGACAGTGCATTTGCAGAGAAGCTAAACAAAGGAGCGCATTGCTTGTACACCTGCAAACAATTATTTGTGTTTTGGATGTGTCTTAAAGGGAGTGTGTATGTCTTTGCTATTCATTTTATTTTTATTTTGCAATAAAAATTACTAAAGAGGTTTATTGGATGGTCATTCAGATTTATTGATCTTTTTTAACTAAATATTCAATATTCATAAATTATATTTTTGCCTTGTTTTTGAATTGCAGGATAATAAAGATGGCACTTCGAATGAAGGAATCTTTGTGTCGAAGATTGTGGAAAATGGGCCGGCGGATAAAGAAGGGGGTTTGCAGATCCATGACAGGATAATGGAGGTAAATGCCTCTGTTTTATGCCAGATAGTCTAGCCTAACCAAGACGCAACAACTTGTTGTGTCTTGAGAGATTTATTTATGATTTCCTTTCTGTGCTAAAAATGAAATTGTTGTGCATAGTGATAATCACAACTTATATGATATGTATTCACAGTTATGTAGATTTTGAAACATTTAGATGTGTAGTGCAGTGTCGTTTGTTGAAATCATGGACAGAAACTTTAAACATGTTGCACTATGTCAGGACAAAGTTTTCAATCTAAGATTTTTGGCAATTACAGCTCAACCAGAAAAGAACAGTTCTACAAGCCTGTGTTGAACATATATACCTGTACATAAAACATTAAATCATGCAATACCCTTAAAATGGCTTGGAGGTAAATGCTTTTACAAAATTCCTGTTAAAAACTTCCTATTAAAATCTTTCAGCCCTGACTATTTCAGAATATCTCAATTTGGTTGTTCATTGTTAGATTGATTAGATGTTGTTTACTCACTTGTAAAGGAATCCTTCCTGGTTGGCTTCGGGTCAGAAGGCTCTCTCTTACCTTGGAACAAAATCTGAACTGTTTACAAAGGCCAAAAGTTCCCAGTGGTCACTTTTAAGGGTGCATAGAAAGTCAGCCCTACAAAGGTTGTTTTTTTAGCAGCATGAAACTCAAGTGTAGTAGAACGAATGCATTGAATTCTCTGTAGCATGTTATAAATATGGCCTGGGTCTGTACAATTGTTTAGCTAAGTTAATGTAAATATTTTCACTTCGTGTAGCCGAATCATCATTCAACGAAATGGTAGCTTTCGCCGCAAGATTTTTTCAAGAGTTAGTTGAAAAGATTACTTTTTGGTTGGGAGATTTATTAATTTGTGCTTGACGTCAGTATACGCAGTATGTAGGATGAGGAAGTCGTGTCTGCTCTTATACTAACTTTTAAGTGCAGCCACATGCAGTGTGCTAACCGTAAGTGTCTTAAACTCTCCTGTTCATTTAGATATGCCATAAGCCCTTGAGACAATGGATAGATTGAGCCACCTAAGGCGACAGTAATGCACTCGGCGCCTGGTGACTTAAGATCACTAAACTGGGGGATGCTTGGGTCGCAGATTGGTTAATGCACTGGGCGGAAATGTGCTAGGATGACTTACTTGGAGGAAGGGGCCAGAGTGAGGGGAAAAGCTTTGGATTGTGCTTAGCATGCCAACTGCTTTGCTGTGATATCCGAGAGTGTTCCTTGTGGTTTTTGGTGGATGTCACCTACATCTCTGCTTTTTCTTTTTTTAAAAAAAGACATCAACTTAACAATACATTGATATTTGAGAAGGGTTATCAGTGACTGGTTTAGTATTTTCATTGTAGTGTAAGCTTTTTCAAGATATTTTGCTCTAGGATGGCACTAGACCTAGAAAGCCACTATTTGTCTTTGTCTTTTCAATAATTAGGTGAGTCAGCATGCGTGCCAGAGGATGTAAATACATGAGGAACATGAAGCACAAAGCCCTAGGTCAGTCTATTGAGGAGACCTTTAAAATTTATAGTCAGAAACTCTCTCCCACAATGCAATGCTGTTCCCACCCTGTGCAGTCAGTTTGGATCATGTGTACATGGGAATAACATATTCTGCTTCCTTCAGGAGATTTATCGACGCTTTTAAAACTACTTTAATAATGTTTCCGCCAGTCGAAAAGGATGCAATAATGCTTTTCTTTCTATCATTGACACCTGAGGTAATGTGGTCTCTGAGATCAAAATGTGGATTCTAGCGTTACTTTAGCACCTCAGGTGGTATCGCATATTTAATTATGTTGACTTGAAAAATGACTTTCTGTAGAAATACAATCACAGGGGAAGAATTAATGCAAAATCGCTTGCAGCAGTTTTGTTTCCATTGAAATTTCACTTGTACGTTTTTAAACCAACACCCTGTAGTTCTATCCTTTATAGCCCATGAGAGTTAGACTCAGCTGGAGTTTTCTGTGTAAAATATCTTCCTCCAGGCCCCAGCACTCCCCTCTCTCTCTTGCTACATCAGCATTTTTTCATCCATCGTTCAGGTTATCCATTTATTTCCTTTTCCCCCACAGCTCATTTGGATACACTTGTATTACTTGGCAATTGTGCTTAGATGCTATAGATGTTACTGTAATACTTAATATTATGAAATGTGCATTGTACGTAAGTGGTACTATCAAAATCTTAAGCAATATGTTTGATGTATGTTAATAGATTTACTTAGCATTAAATAAGTGTATTTTAATGCACATCAAGTGCACATTATATAAAAAAGGATCGGCTTATAACCGGGACCCATTTTTTAAGCTTTGGCCACTATGCAACCAACTACATCATTGAACATGTCAACAAATTTCATCATAACAGTCGAGAATCATCTAAACCTACTTTAAAAATGTCTCTGCTGTTTGAAAGATGTGTTATAATGCTATCTTGTTATCAAATATATGCCAGAACCTCTGAGTCCATTTTATGCTGTTTATCATTCAAGCGAGAGACTGTTGGGTGACTAGCATTCACTGATCAGTACAATGCGTTCTGAAGTTGCGACAGCATCTATGCCGAGAGCATCCAGGCGGAGCGTGTGAATTTGTGTCATAGGGTGAGCAGGGCCATCACGGTACTCAGCGAGCTTTGTGCACATGTTTCTGACAGCAGCAGCGATGGGTGGCTCACTGAGCGAACATGAGACATTCAAGTCAGGAACACACTGCACAGATCATCTGGCCCTTATGAACGAGCTCAAATAAATTTCACCGCCCGACTTTATAGAATGTGAAGGAATGTTTAATTTCTCACATTTTACAGTGAATTGGGAATATCATGAGAAATCCCCTTATTCTATATCTTCTTTTGGCCTCTGAGATGTTATGTCCACGTACATGACATGCCCATAAAGATCTAAAATCTCCCACGGCCGTCCAATGGAGTAGTATCATGGCAGATGTTCTTGTTAAGCACCAGAGAGGCAGGCTCAGATAATTCAGCGGATGAATAGCGCCTTGTTCGCTGTAGACATTTATTTTCTCATAAAAAAAGATGTAAAAAGGGAAGGGAAAAAACAGTGCAGTGTTTGCGCTCCACACTGTTCGAAAATTTTCACACATAGTAGTCGTGTTTGCCTGCGACAGTTTGATTTACGCATGATTGGATTTAACACAGCGCTTGTGTTCGGAAAAACATGTTTATTCCAGACCTCAGCTTTAAATTGTGAGTGTTTGTATATCACAGGGATTCATGTGTTTGTTAACATTTATTTAACTAATTTGTGCTATTCTACATTTTTTTTATAAAGTAAAAAAAAACTTGTACGCTAGCGTCATTAAATGGAGTTGCGACCCAAAAAAAAAAAATTAAATAAAAGTTTTCCAAACATGAAGCCCAGTCTGCCATTGTATGGTAAAACAGGTAGTCTTGCACCATTCACCATTGGTTGAGCCAGAAGTTTACATTTCAGACCACTCAAATAAACAGAGCTATGTGAAAGTGCTGCAGAGTCACAGTGTTTACACTGGTCTGGGAAATCAACCCACAAATGACTTACTCATAGTTGTCTCTAAACATTTAGCTGAGATAGAAAGTATTTTACCACAACAAAATAGCAAAGACCAACTTTAAGTATACTGTTCGGTGCAGCTAATGTACATTTTGGGAGGCTTTTGGAGCACAGTACATGGATATAGTACCTTTAGCTGATTGTGTTTTAATGTTTTTGTCACAAAACCATGTTTTTTGATATCCAAGTGTAGGGCTATCTTCAGGAGAATTGGATGAGTTGGGGTAGAAAGAGTTCATGGAGATAGACTGGGTTGTAAATGTCACCTTGTAAAAGCCTGCAAACAGACAAAGGTCAACAACATGATGAACAACATCCAGACTTTAAAAAGCAACTCCACTGAGAAGCCAGTGTTTGCCATCTAAAAGAAGCAAGAGTCCCAGCATAACAAAAGACTGGTTGTTTTCAAACAAGAGTTTAGTATGGTTGGGAGTATTTGAGAAATAGTATTTTATTTGACCTATTACATTTCCTAAAGATCATGCCATGCTAGTTTAGCATCCTCCACAAATACAAGCATGCTTGTTTTCATCTTGCTTAAAATACAAATAATGCATGTGCAGCCTTCTAGTAACACCAGTGGTTCTTTATCTTTTTCTGTCTCCGAATAGCTGAAAGGTTACCAACAGTGCACCACTTAACACCCAACAGTGCTTTTAGTTATTTTAGTGTGTGTTCGCTGTCAGATGTGGCGTTAAATGGCGTGAGGAGTGAGTGGCAACATGAAAAGAGTGGCAGCTTGAATAGATATGTTAAGAGTCTGGAGAGGATGGGGCCCATTTCCAGCATGCAGATGAGTCCTCAGTCCTTTGAACTCATGTTGTTAGCATTCTTGTCCACTGATGATTAAGAAGAACCTTGTAGATCACAGCTGTAATGAAGGACAGAGGAGGAAAACATGCATAAAATTTGCAGTTGGTTTTATACAAAGGGAGATTCAGGATGCCCTGAATCTTTGAGGGAAATTTAATTCAACTTCAGATGATATAGGCTTGGTAGTCCGTTAGAATCTTTCTTTGGTTTGTTTTGGGTGGAGTGGTTTAGAAAGGGCTTGGATTTAAAGTGTTCTTAATTCACCTCTCATTCTTTGATCACATTTCTTTGTGAAATGCTGTTTGGGTTAATTATGTTCATTTTATAACATTTCTGTTTTTTAAGGGTGAAAAATTAAATTAACAAAACACTGAAGCAAATTTTCCAACATGTTTATCATTACTATACTGCATCTGAAGTCTGAAAACTGAGTTATTTATTTTTGTAGTTCTAACCTTAGTGACAATTCTTAGTAATGTTAATAAAAAAAATATTGCATTAGAGTAAAAAAAAATAACAGTACTCTAACTCATGTAGTATACTCTCCAATGAAACAGGCATTAACCTTAGTCTGTCCCACTCTGGACTTTTTTTGACCAGCAGTTACATTTTTGAATCAGGAGAACGTGTTCTTGCTTTCATCAGGGACACAAAGTCAGGTCAACCCAGCGTGGGGCTGCCCTACAGTGTCCAGTCTCCACCCTTCTTCCTTGACAACTAAGATATCACAGCACATGTCATCTTTAGCGTGGAATGTGTCACAAGGTTCTCTTGTGTTATTTCTGACCGAGTCCAACAGAGCTAATCAGAGGTGGCAGCTAGTTCACTGTGGGCAGTATCACATGTTATTTGGCATCTGATAGCAAGAAGAAAGCCTTTGTCAAAGACTTTATTGGATTTGTGCTCCTGTCTTTTTTCTAGATGGAAGTTAGCAGGGAGAAGGAGAATAGGCAAGTAAAGACTGTTAGTCCCAGTGGAGAGCTGCTTTCCAGTTGACTGGAATGGCTGACCTAGCTTATTACAGGACATTAAATCCATTGGAAGTCTTAAAAGGGATATAATAGGCTTCTGGTCTTGGCTTCTGTTATAGCAGAGCATGCATGGATGAAATGGACAGTCCTGTGGTGCATGTATGATTGTGTGTAGCTATACAGTGGATGCCAAACTTATCAGAACAGTAGTATTTTTACCAGCTAAAAAGGGTTTTAAGTCAGTTATGTCTATTTTTTGCTGTAGTGTGTCAGTAGGAAATAACAGTTTACCATGGGCTGATGCTGTTAATCTCAGATTAGCCAAGAAATTGGCAGATAAAAAAAAATATAAAATGTCTGTTGGATTATATTAGTTTATCAGACCAATATGGAACTTCTTAAAACCACCTATCAAGGACTCGTTAAATATGGCTTAGCCTACTGTAAATGTGTTGTGAATTCTGTTCAGCAGGCTTTTTCTCTATTTTAAGAAGTCATTTTTACAATTTATAGCTTCTAAAAGGTTTAGAGAGGGGGAATATGTAGGTACAATTAAGGCTAATTGTCTTTCCAATCAATCACCAGGCTTGTGTAAACATATCAGTAACAATAGTCTCCGGTTGCCTTCACAGCTGCTTTCACAGTCAGACCCCGTTAACCCCCCACCCTCTATGCAAGCCGCCCACCCCCATAGCCTCTCTAATTAACTACCCTCAATTAAACGCTAATAGGCTGATTAACAGACCCTTGGTCGTGAAGTAATAGCCAGTCGTTTCCTTCTTGTTGCCCTCAGTAATGCAGGCCAGGCCCCAGGCCTGTTAATTACAGCCCACATCGAATGCCCTCAGCAGGACCTGAGAAATGTAGCCTGTCCAAGTCAGGAAAGTGTGGTAGATGTTGAAAAAGAACATGTCTGCATTATGGATTGTTTTAGCCATCTGTAATGCAAAAGAAGAAGAGAAGGCTACCACAAAATGCTCTCTGTGGTAAGGCCACTTGTTGACTTTCGCTGGGCTTTCAACTCGTGGCTCTCTATATCACAGTAAATCAATAGGAATGGACAAATCATTATTTAATTTTGTTCATATAAGGAAACTCGTAATTTTTTGGTGGCTGGGTATCTGAGTCGAGACGTCTTATCGTCTGTGATTTTCACCAAATATGGTATCAAGGAGTCAGATCATTTATGAATCCATCTACTTTTATGAGAACACATGAACACAGTCTTCCTGTTTTAAGACTTGGACATAAAGGTAATTTTCTGCTCACTCCCTCTTTTTATGGACGCACAGCCACAGTGATCTTGTAAATGTACTTATTGAATGTCTGTTCTGTAATTTAAGCTTGGTTTTCACCATATTTCAGCAGCTAGCTCATGATTAAAGTAAGCACGTTGCAGCCCAAGCTGAGAACTGAAGTCCTATTTCCTGTCATAACTCACCAAAGTACAAGACTACACTTCTTTGTCCCTCCTCCCAACAGATATAGTTTTACTGTACTCAAAGTGACTATTGCAATGCCAGACACATATGCAGACTTGAATACTTACCCAGTGCAATGCAAACATGTGGCCCAGCTGTTGTTGTTGCATTACTGCACAAGTAACATTCACTAGTAGGGGACTATAGATTTGATTTCCAATGTCCTCCTAGTCTTTAAACCAGGTTGTTACTATTCTGGTAGAAGAGAAATGCAGCAATGCTAAAAAAGTAGTGCGTAAATTACTTGATTTACATTGCAAATTGCATTTTTACATGTTTTATTAAAACTTGCACAGTATGTTTTTGGACCCAAGAAGACTAAATTGCAGTTGTTGTATGTCTCAGATCTGGTTTATGCCAAAATTTTACTCCAGATTGCAATTAAGGTTGTTCTTAACCCATCTTAACCTACTACTACAAGATTTATTGTCATTGTTCGGTGTTCCTGGTCTAGTGTTTCAACTCGGGAAGTCAATAATAGTCCAGTTGAGTCTTCTATTTGGCTACAATTTAAACATAGTTGGTCCGATGGTTTAGGTCTTTGTGTTGGCAGGCCTTAATAATCAAACTCCTTTTAAATCCAGACAACACAAGTTGGTGTAGAATTCCTTCGTTCCTAGCCTGACAAGCTTTCTTTCCAAGACCCATTTAAGAAAGCAGTCTTTCACACACCAAACAAAGTGGAACCAGCAACCGCTGTGCACCCTTCTCATGTAAATGAGTGAAAACACTATTCCCAAGTCATGTTATTGTCCTTGTGGACCTACCGTGTGCGTCCCTGTTCCACTGAAAGAGATGTACTCCTTTCACACGTACCTTCTCCATTTGATTGTAGACTTCCTGCGTCTTTCAGTTCAGCTACAGAGAAATTAGTTTGACTTAATGTGACAAAGTGGGAACTGGATAGTTCAATATATTGTCCTATTGTATCAGTAGGTACTTTTATGTGCTTTATAAATACCCTATATTCTCTATTTTCAATAGTTGTTCAAACTTTTGCTGGAATTCCCCAGCAAGAGAGTTGCAGTGGACTACCAGCTGAGTTACTAATATCAAGACTCAAGAGGAACTATGAAATGTATTATAATTTTCAGATATATTTTAATGAACCTAGATTTTGACCAGTGTTCAGGCAGAAACTAGGCAAGTTATCAGATGCTTGGGCAACTGCATGGTCCTGTTGTGTATTATTATTATTGATGTGCGTTCTTGTGTTACTTTGATAGATCTTCAAATGCAGGGGTGTCCATCCAGGAAACCATCCTGCAGAGAAGCAGATAGTCAAGGTCTGCTGGATTCTAGAAGCTTTCAGGCAGTTGTGTCTGAGCAGATAATGAACTGAGGAAGGTGGCAATTCAGGAACAGGATTGAAATTTGATTAATTTAGCTAAATGTAAACATGTTGACAATTACTTTGCATCAAAGAATACAGTAATACCTTCTTTGTTGACCTTTGCAGTGAGATTGAAAAACATGTAGTTGCTTGGAGTGTTTCTCGATACTTAGGGCACTTACTTCTGGCTTTTAAGACCTTCATTTGCTTAGCTGGTTGAAGCCTGGATACTGTGCTAAATTGTGATGTACAGCCTGGTGACAGAGTGCATGTTTCTTATGAACTGGTTATTTTAACTGTTTTTGATTGTTCTGGAAATTAAAACATGGTGCAACCCAAATGCAATACTGTCCTCCGCGACCTTTTCAGACAATGAGTCACTGTGGACCACAGTTTAAACTTTCACCTGACTGCAAGCGAGTTTTAATTTATTAGTTTTCCGAAAGAAATCTAGCCAAATGATTTTACTTTTATTCATTCTTTTCCATTTGTCATAAATTTCGTCTGTTACTCTTACTGTGTGAAAATAATCATTGCAGTGTTTGAGTTGGCTGCACCTTAGAGCGATGTGAACTGAAGAAAACACAGGAGAACTTCTGGACACACTGTGACTGGTTTTTCAGGGTCAAAGAGAGGCAAACAACAGAGGCTTCGGTCAAAGTCGTACACTCTTGGGGTAATGCATTATGACTTCACACAGAGACTGCAGACAGACCCTTGCAGTGCAGAGTTCGGCAGCATTACTGGGAGACATATTGAGGGCTAGACCTTGAAGATGTTGAGGAAACGTTGGGTCAGACATGAAACCGATTGATGGATAGCACGGCCATTGATCGCCATGGTGGGTTAGTAGCTTTAGGTGAGGCGGTTTAGGGTGGAGTAGAATGAGAATGCATATAGTGGGCCCTTTTGGACTAGGTAGGTGGTGTTAAATAAACCTGGCCACATCTGCAGCGAGGCATCAGGTTTCTCACACGCCGGGCAGCTTGACAAGCACTCCTTTGTAGACTCTCTCTGCTCACCTCACACTTTCTCCGCACCACTGTCCTTTTCTTCCTAACTTTCTCCTGCACTGTCCCTCTCTCCTCCTTACCTCTCTTTTTATCCTCAGTATCCTCATCTTTCTTCCTTTCTTTCTCCTTCACATATTCTGTCTGATGTTTTTTTTGTATGTTATATGATAAATTGATTGGAAAATTCCAGTAGACTTTCATTAATGGAGGGACATATTTTAGCCTCTTTTCTTGTGACATGCTCTAGACAGTTTTCTTCCAAGCAGGTTTTTATCAGGAATATGATTTTGAGGAAGAAACAGGAAAAGAAAAAAGGTTCCTAATCCAACTTGAGAGATGCCCAGCTTAAATACAGAATGAGACAGTGTGGAACTAAGCCATGAACACCATAAATATGAATAGAAGAAATGAAGGCAAAATCCCTTTTTTATGAAATGGTGGGAGGTGACATGCCAAAATTGTGTCTTGCAAGGTTGCAGCGTGTGTGTTGATGTGTTCTTATAATGCCAATATTGTTATTTGTTGTGATATTTTTTAATAATAGATACAGTTTGACTTATGTAAAACTTCAGGTATTTTTAGTGTAAATAATCTTGTTTTAGATGAACATCATAAAAAGTTTGTTACCAAACTATGTGATACTGCTTCTAAATTCCTTGGTTTGGTGCCAGAAATACATAAATCCTCTTCCAGCTGTCTTCCGGCTCTACGTCTGCTCTGGATCTAAGACAGAGCCGAAAAGCACAGGAAACAGGACCATGGATTTTTTTTTTTTTTAATGGCATGAGAAAGATTAGACTCTACTATTGTTGGTCTTAATGTACCTAAACATTTCTTCAGTTAGCACATCATGGTTACATACCATTTGATTTGTTAGGAGTGTTAATATAACAAATGCTTGTCCTTGCTTTGCCCTCACATTTAATTCCCCTTAAATTTCCTGTTTTATTTTTAAAGCGATTGGAATTCATCACTGTTATATTTTTGAACATTATCACTTTAACTAAGCTTAGATAATGAGAACCACATGTTTTTGCCACATTCTGAAGGTTTTGTCTCTTTTTCTTGTTTTATACAAAAAGACAAATTTGTGCGTTTCCTAAGCAGATGTGTCCACATTCCTCTCTGAAGGCCCATGTTTTTGGTGTGATGTTTTTTATTTTGTACAATTAAGGATTAAATAATGGTCTGTATGTGTCTGTTCCTAGACTTTCATGTCTTAACACAAAGGTCATATTTTTCATCCGTAAGCAGTGACCTCGGATGAATTTCAGTGCTTTGATTATTTTTACATGTTCAAAAAATCCAATGTAGGTTGTGACCTTTTCAATCAAAGCCAAATGGAAGGTGTTTTAGTCTGTGTTGTAAGTATGTGCAGCCATCTTGATGGGACGACTATTGCCTTGCTCCTTTGTCAGCTCTTGTGGAAATATTCATCTAATAAGTCTTGCATAGTTTATCCATAACCACTTTGTTTTGACAGATTGACTTTGATTATTTTCAGAGCATAGTTTTCTTTGTAGTGAGTAGGTATTCTCCATCTAAACCCAGATGTCAAATGCTTTTAAAGGTCCAAGATCCATTATTATCTTTTTGTCTATTTTATACAGAGCTTTTACATAATTTCAGATAATATTAACCAATAGCCTAATAGCTTTTTACAGATTGTTTTGGAAAACTCACATTCACTTGTGGCTCCACTTTACTATGAAAATCCCACTTATCATGATCAGATCCATTCCTGATGGATAAAATCAAGATCTACCCTACATATTTCCTGGATATTCTGTTTCATATTATTCGGTCCTTGGAATATTAGGTCCTTGGAACGTTGGTCAATATTTTTGTAAGCATTTGTAGTAAGAATGAGCAGACTTCTCTGTAATCAAATGGCGCTTTCATGTGTGACCTTCGCACGACTCTGCTCTCCAGGAAACCCTAACGAAACTGAGGGTAATCAGATGAGAAGGCGGGCGGCTGGCCTCCGAATCACCAGCTTTTCAGATGGAGCTCTGGTTGAATAGGACAAACAACAATTTTTAGACTCGCCTGTATGCCAGGTTTCTGAAATCCATGTAGAAACACGTCCCAAATGTTGGGTTATGTTTGATGTCCCTGGTTTAATTTCTTGTAGCCTACTTTTTACGTTTTTACTTTATAATACAGAACTCATGTTAAGTAGAAATATGGTTTATAAATGTGCATATTTTTACGAATCCATACTCAAAGGGTACTTCAGATTTTACTCCATATGAGCATATCAAACTTGGACCATGGTACGTTTAAAGCCACAGGTTGGTTTGCGAATTTTGTGGTGTTTCTGCGAGTTTCACTTATTCCATTGTGGCAAAGTCACTCTCCAAAACGTGTAATCCACCAGGTCATATATTTTCAGAGAATGGCTTAGGAGGACCACTGAAGTCCTTTAGAAATGTTTGGCAACCATAAGGAGGGTGAAACATGCTCTTGTAACTCCTGGAAATGTTTTGCTTGTGGTTGGGCGGGTTCATTTATCATGAAGTCAATTAGATAGAAGGCCACAGACTGGCTTGGTAAGTAGAAGAGACTGTAATTTAGCAATATGAGAGGCAGTTCTTTGTCAAATGCTTGCGTTTAAGTAATGCTAGTCTAACTCTCTGGCCACACAGTAGTATGTGGGTGCTGGCGGTGACGTGTGGTCGATGAATGAGATGACGTGATTCACGAGCTGTGGGGATCCAGACTCCTGACTCCAGTTTGGATCTAGTTCAGTCATTTGCTGTGCGTTGCAACCATAAAGGAGGCTGGTGCATATCATTTTGCTGTACATTTTTTGTTTTTGTGTCTCTGTGTGTCTTTGCATTCCAGCCTCTGATATGGCCAGAGAATTCACTGAATGTCTTTCTCTCTCATGTGCATGCTCTTTCTTTTTTCCTTTTTGGAAATACTTTTGATTAATGAGGTATGGTTCTGAAAGGAAATGTGCAACCTTGGGGTTCTCAGAGTGAAAAGACCAAAACAGAATAACCTAAATGCTACGTCTACAGAAACGACTGCCAGAAACCTTAAGGACCTCTAAAGTGTTTTGACGAACATAGTTTGTGTTCCTGTGTTGATGTATTTCCTTTTTAACCAAGAAGTTGGGAATCAACTCAAAATACCAACCAAAAAAAAAAAAGTCCTTAAGTTCCTTAAAATTTGCAGTTTTCTGATTGTGACAGTTTTAATTAACACATTAAGAAATGTAATAATGAGTCATTATGTATATAAATAAATATATATATATATATATATATATATATATATAAAAATATAAATATAAATATGTATGTGTGTCTGATGGACATGAACTAAAAACCTAAACTTCAAACTGGGTTCAGTGAGGTGCATCTGTTCACTGTGCATCCTGTTCAATGCAGAACAATCAATTTATCTAAATGATTTGACTTCATAGTCCCAAAATACTAACCTCTACATCCTGGCCTAACACAGGGCACTGCACACAGCACACAGTATACCGCAAGGATGAACATGTTGCAGTGTAAGTGCACATTACTTACGCTTACACATGCTCATTGAGTTGTTACAAGATGAATTTCACATGTGGCTGCACTTGTGTTGAGAACAGATCGCAGTATTGGGGATCAGAGCGGACATTTCTGTCATAACTGGACTTGTGTGGAAGGAGAGATTATTTGTCTGTTCTCAGGTCGGCTTGTGGTGAGATGTTTGTGAATGCTTGTTTGTGTTCTCGCCGCAGCTGCGTACAGCCCATATGTGCTTGTCGGTGTTGGCACGGGGCAGTTGTGTAACTTCTGAGCAGGACTGCACGTGGATTAGCCGTGTTTGACACTTCTGTTTCCATTGGCGCTGATGTTGTTTTGGTGAAATCAGGTGGCACTTTACATTACCTTCTGACTGTGCATTGCTTCCTTATTCACTTACATACTTCCATTTTATTGCTTTTCTTGAGGTGTTTACACTGGATGAGAGCAGTGCGTCACATCACTAAATAAAATTACTTGATAAAACTATTGTGCCACCATGAGCTGTCTACTCATAATTTAACAAATTCTTACTTGGTTTTACTTGCTTGGACATGTCTCGCTCTATTTTTACGTAATATTTATATTTAGAAATCAATATTCCATTTTACATTTTTAAATGTTACTTTATTATTTTTTTATTTGTTCTAAAGTTTTTAGACTCTAAACATAAACTCTTTTTATGTAAATATTCACTATTAGCATTGTGATTCACTAATAAAATATAAATTATTAATTTACATATACAATATTTGAGTACTGTATTGGTTATCAGCTTATAAATATATATAATGTGTACATACTGTTTATAGTATACATACATACACACACACGCACACGCACACACACACACACACACATACAGTGGGGCAAAAAAATTTAGTCAGCCACCAATTGTGCAAGTTCTCCCACTTAAAAAGATGAGAGAGGCCTGTCGTTTTCATCATAGGTATACCTCAACTATGAGAGACAAAATGAGAAAAAAAAATCCAGAAAATCACATTGTAGGATTTTTAAAGAATTTGTTTGCAAATTATGGTGGAAAATAAGTATTTGGTCAATAACCAAATTTCATCTCAATACTTTGTTATATACCCTTTGTTGGCAATGACAGAGGTCAAATGTTTTCTGTAAGTCTTCACAAGGTTTTCACACACTGTTGCTGGTATACTGGCCCGTTCCTCCAACCAGATCTCCTCTAGAGCAGTAATGTTTTGGGGCTTTCAACTCCCTCCAAAGATTTTCTATGGGGTTGAGATCTGCAGACTGGCTAGGCCACTCCAGAACCTTGAAATGCTTCTTACGAAGCCACTCTTTCGTTGCCCGGGCGTTGTGTTTGGGATCATTGTCATGCTGAAAGACCCAGCCACGTTTCATCTTTAATGCACTTGCTGATGGAAGGAGGTTTTCACTCAAAATCTCACGATACACGATCCCATTCATTCTTTCGTTTACACGGATCAGTCGTCCTGGTCCCTTTGCAGAAAAACAGCCCCAAAGCGTTCTTTCTCCTCCAAACACAAGAAGTTGAGTTTTTACCAAAAAGTTTTATTTTGGTTTCATCTGACCATATGACAGTCTCCCAATCCTCTTCTGGATCATCCAAATGCTCTCTAGCAAACTTCAGATGGGCCTGGACATGTACTGGCTTAAGC
>JAUMHE010000051.1:15801766-15827666 GCA_032359235.1 Enteromius mattozi | reverse complement strand
ACAATTTTGTTTCTGGTGTCCTTTGACAGCTCTTTGGTCTTGGCCATAGTGGAGTTTGGAGTGTGACTGTTTGAGGTCGTTGACAAACTTTTTCTTATTTTGTCTCTCATAGTTGAGGTATACCTATGATGAAAATGACAGGCCTCTCTCATCTTTTTAAGAACTTGCACAATTGGTGGCTGACTAAATACTTTTTTGCCCCACTGTATATTAATTTTTTTTCTTTTTTTTTCTTTTTGTATTCCTTCTGTCTGTCAGTATGTCATTGTACTGCTCAGCACAGTCATTTGTGCATAGTTACAAGTTACTTTCATTATGTTAGCATAGAAAATGTCTAGAGTTCAGCAGCAGCAGCTGGTCAGAAGACACATGACGCACTGACTCAATTAAGGCCTTATAAGTGCTTCTTTTTATATCCCTTCCCATGATGCCTTTATTCATCATTCATACCACAGACAGAGGTAATAGACAGGGTTGATGAACACACAGGTCCCAAAGCTGCTGATCTCTGGGTACTCACAAGAGTGAAAATAAAGGGTAGATGAGTTAGGAACAAGCAAAGATGGAGCGAACAAACCCTTGGGATAGAAGTTCCAGTGAACCAAGTTACAACATCCTGACACTGGGATCATTTGGATGGAGCTAATTAATTAAACACATTTACAATACACACACACACACACATAAAAACAATTGCACTTTCTCTCCGTTGTACCTAAGGCATACACTTGTACCTAATGAGGCAGAATATTCCCCAGCTTCAACAGTGAGATGAAACAAAGCTTCTTAAAGCCCTTGAACTGCTGCTGGTGATTAGCTCAGTACATTAAACTTAATCAGAAATGTGTCCTGTGCTTTTCCCATGGTGGCAGAAGGTGAAATCATGTGTAGTAGATTTATTTAAAGGCATTATATCACAGGAGCATGCACTTAAAAATCAGAGGACGTTTATCAGCTTTTTTATGGGATTTTAAACAGAGGATTGGATGATGCAAGTCTTAAGATATTATGCAGCACTGAATGTTTTTTTTTTCTCTTCAATTTCTGTGAATTTTATTATTCTACCAACAACAAATAATTAAAATAATCATTCATAGCAATTTACATTAAATTCACATGTACTGTAGGCCAGCACAATTTTTCAAATTTTCATTTTTTTAATGGATTAAAAACTGTTCTTGTAAACTTTCCATTCATTAAAAAAACTTTGAAACTGTTTTGAACACTGATAATAATTAGAAATATTCAATGAGTTCCAAATCTGCATATTTGAATGGCTTCTGAAGGATTATGAGTAAAAAGTAAGTGCATCCCAGAAATAAATGACATTTCAAATATACTAAAATAGAAAACAGTGAAGTTAATAGTCCTTCTCAGTATTAGCTTTTTACTACATTTTTGAATTAAATCTGTGGTGAGAATTCTTGTAAAACCATTAAAATAATGTTAGATGGATGTCTCAGAACCCAAGTGACCCTTTCATATAATTTCATGCGCTCAGTCGCTCTGAATGCAAGAAAATATCCTGTGTTGTATGGCTGATGTAAACTGAAAGTCAGTGTGTACAGTTGCTGTCCTGACTCTGACCACAAGGTACTACTCAAAATGCCATCGCAACTCATCAAAAAATTAAAAATGAATGTTTTGAATTAAAAAAAAGTCAAATTCCCTTCACCCCACCTGATTGATCATTGATGTCACTTGCTAATACATATTTACCTTCCTACAGAATTGTGATGAAACCTTGTGGTTTGGTAAGGATTGCAAAGCTGACTGGAAAAGCATTCAGGAATCCAAACTGAACACTGGAAAATTGACTGGAAATTCTTTCTCATAGTTGGGTAAATGATGAGTCAACTGCCAACAGGGCAACTTTTCTTTAAAGATGATGGAGGAGAACCACAAGAATAGAGTAGAAAAAGAAAAAAAAAAGGAGGTGCAGGGTAAGATCAAAGTCATTCCACTTGATGGTGATCTTGGAGAGGCTTCTGGCCATCTGTTTTCTTTGTAGCTAATATGTATTCATGTACAACTCCCGTATAAGTAAACCATTTGTTAGTATTTGATAATGCAGTAATAATGTAATTTGCTACTGTGTCTCTTTTTAAAACATGATTGGCTGTTTAAAATGAAAGGTGGGACTTAAATTCCTAAATTCGCCATACTAAGTGTTACTTTTAATTTTCATTTATTTTAGTTTCAGCAAAACCTGCAAACCTTACAGTCTTTTTGCATTAACCATCTCTCTCCCTCTGTCCTTGTTTCAACTGTTAATCATGTTCTAAATATGCCTTTGTCCTTCAGCTTTGAGTGAAGCGCAAGAATTCCCTCCAGTTGTTTCATTACTGTCAGATGTTTATCTCTAAAGACATCACCACATGCAAAAACCCACATCAAAATGTAGCATGTTGAACTTTATAATGAAACACAATGGGTGTGATTGAGTCACGGTGAGGGTTAAAGCTGCTCAGAGCTGGATAAATCATCATAATCGCACCAGATGTCCTGCTCCAGCCTCTACTGAACTCCAGCCCAGCATTCTCCTCAGCTGTTCCACTCAACCCGGCCAAACTCTCCGTTCTTTGCTTATCTGCTCATATCGGATTCAGATTTGAATCACTGCTCACTTGAAGCCAAGCTCAGCTGCTATTCAGCTGGCTGTGTGGTCCACGGTTACCACATTGACACGCAGCACAATGGACCACCAGTGACAAAGAAAGATGCCCAATTTGCTGCCAGCTAGTTGATCCAACAGACAGAAGATGTAGTGTTTGAAGGATTGACTGTCTCTATTGGGATTTACAGCATTTCCATTTGATAAAATGGAGAATTTTAGAAAAAAATTAACATATTTGATTGAGTGTTATGTCTACTTGACATTCAGCCATGCAGTGCAATGTGTGTTTGTGGGATGCTTTTTCAGTTCATTAAGCAGCTGTATTTTAGTGCACAAACCTAAAATTATGCTGTACTGAAACAACGTGGAATAGTGAGTACGTGCCTCTTTTATATATAACTTTGGCTCACTATAGTTTTTCCCTTTTCACAAATCTCACTGATATTTGTTCAGAGCAAGCAGACATAGTTTTATTTTATTTTTTTTAATTAAACATAATGATTTTATATAGTTATCAAGGCAGTAGTCATTTTAACTTTATGTATGTGCAAATAAATGACATTATCAGCAAGGCACAATTAATTATTGTTGAGTTCTGTGGTTTGGATTTAGATATCACTCATTTATCTCTTACAAAGGAAAATGCTGGTTTGCTGGTTTTTCCCACTTCTCTGGCACAGAAACAGCTGGCACAGTGCTAACATTTCCCCACACAGCTGTGCTTCTCATATAACAAGGGTTTGTTTTTGAGTTGTTCTAAGGTAAAGCCAATAGAGAGTTACTGCAAAATGAGTTTGTCATTTGGCGCCTTGAGCTCTGCACATGGAAAGTTTACAGACAGGTTTTGCATGGGTAAGCAGCACTCTCCAGTTCCTAGTGTAAAAATCTAGTTAATAATTCTAATTATTAACGAGCAGGAGTATTTGGTCAAAGCAGATTGCTAAACGGCTTATAGTCAGGCGACACAACACGTTTCCTTGCATTTGTTTTTCTGTACAATTTCTCTGTCTGGTTTTTATTTTCTTTCCCTTGACTGAGTATGAGATTTGATTCCTTTTTCCTTTGTTGTCTTGGATTTATTATTGTTTGTTGCCTTTGGTAGGATTAAATATTGCGAAATATGCTTACATAAATGGCTGAGACCAAATTGTGGAAAATTAGACATCAAAAGTGCCTGAACTGAACAGTCCTCCACCTCTATGGAAGACGATGGGCCCCTTAAAGACCACATCAGATGTCTTCAGCAGGTCAGATGCATGACAGGTCAGACACATAGGCCCTTGTGCCAGCCATGTGTTGATTCACAGATAGCCTTTCTGTCCGACAGCTCAAAAAAGGGTCATACTTTGCATTCTTGCCCGGAGCCTCTGTTCTCTGAGGATGACCTTCATGCTATCTGTCTATCAGAAGAGGCCTGAGTGCCAGTGACGGACGGGAGGGAGGTTGGGGGATGTAGGGGTAACTCGCTGACCTATGATTCTTGCGCATATCTCAACCATGAGCTTGTCACAGAGACTTTGAACAAGAGAAGAAAGACTAAATGTTGTTGATGTAAAGCAAAGTCTTGGGCGTTATGCATGGAGATGTCATTGAGCCTTGTCCCAATGGACTGGGCAGAGGTTCTCCAAGCCAAAGAGGAAGTGGTTTGTGGGGAGGGGAAAGCCTAGTGGGGCTGGGTCCACTTCAGAGCCAAGCCTGGCCCCAATGGGACGTAGCAAGTCCGTTTGATGTCCTGCCACAAACGCAGGTTCTCATGATTTTCGCTGCACGTGCACACTCATGCAAACAGCTGGATGGAAAATAAAGCAAACGGAAATGTTTTGAGCCATCAAGCATAAAGCTTCCACATAAGTGTCAAGTCCAGTTTATTAAATCAGGCTCTTAGCATCATGCAAATAAAACGAAAAAATAGAGAGATTATGCGTCACTGTACTGTTGCAAAGCCGACAGGCTCGCCTCCAAATGACTAAATGTGACGTTATCACATCTAAACAGAGGGAGTGGGAACTGAGCTTTCATGTAGACTGTCTATCTCTCTTAGGAATCAAACCTCATTCACTTTCAAGAGGTTTGAGCCTACAGCAATGAAAACAACATGGGAATGGAAGACCTTTGTTAGTCACTATTTCAACTTCATGATTTTGCAGATGTTCATCAGAAACTGATTCGTCAGATCAGCAACAGCTTCTTTTAGAAGATCATTGATGTTCAGATTGTTTGAGTTTCTTAAAACTCCTCTACCCCCATTATTCCCGCCAAAGCCTTTAGGTGTTCCTGGAGGTCTTGTAAACCCTGATTTGCTAACATGCTGCAGCTAATTGAGAGGGGCTTCTCTCCTTGTACACAATAACAGCTGAGGTCCAGAGATGTCATGCCTGCACTAATCAACATCAACTGCCTGCAAATTACCAACACATGCTGCCCACTTAGTGCTGGAGGTGGGACCCAGGCAAGTGGCTATAAGTCACACAAAAGGCTGTAAGACACCATAAAGTACTTGAACTGGAAAAGTGTGATTTCCGTGTTGGCTAGGCCCTGAATTAGGCCTAGAAGTTTCCTTCATGTAGTTATTTGTGAGTTAAGAAACTTGGCCTTTTTAAAAATGTATTTATGTTTAAAAAAGTGTGCGCTTCTCATTTTTATTTCAACTTTAGTCTGTCCACATTTTTAAAAGCACTGAAATATGACACATCAAAAAGTCAAAAAACTGAATGATTTGTTCAGATAATTATTTAATTTGAAATCTTTATAATTTTAAAGATTGATACAAAGATCAATCACATTCAAAATCGGTTTATGTAATATGTGTTTTGGTACTGTGTATATTTATTATGTGTATATATAAATACACACGCATACAGTTTATATTTTGTATACATATCCATATTTTTCCTAAACACATACACGTGAGTTTAGATACTGTATACATAAAAAATATACACAGTACACACATATATTATGTACACAAAGACTTTTATTGTGGATGTTATTAATCAGGATTAATAATTTGACAGCACTAATTAATACACTTTGAAAATTTTTTTAATGTAATGTTTAATATTATGTAATTTGTTTATTATTTAGCTCATTATTACTGTATTTGGCTCTGATCATGGACCAGATGAGAATAGTCCAGTCATCTTCAATACGTAATTCCTCCACATATGGCCAAATGTTTGGGACCTTCAGCCTACATTAGTGGCCGCAAAGCTGTACACCGTTAGAAAAAAAAAAAAATAACATCCATTTATGTTTTCCTAATTAGCAACTTACTGTTACAGACATGATTTAGATTCATTCAAAAATTCACCCATTCCCCCCTCAGGAACCCATAAATCTTGCTGAACAGTCCAGCCATCAGTGTGAGGAAAGGACATGAAGCATCGACTAATTCACACGCACAGATTACTGCCTTTAATTTCATTAGCAGACCAGCCTCCGCTCCGTCTGTTGCAGGCAGTCACAGCATGGACTGGAAACATAACATGTAAATGAAATATTTAGACTTTTTTTTTCCTCTTATTTAATGATTTTCACTTTTCTGATTTACGTATCTGTTGGGTTGACATCTCATGTGTTCTGACTTTGCCAGGCTCAGTAGAAGGCCTGAATTATGACTGCAGTGGTTTACGTCCAGCTGGAGCTAAGACAGCTCTTTGCTTAGAGGCCGAGTCATTTTTAATAGAAGAAGCAGATGATCTTATTTTTGGCTTTGCTGTAGGTACATTAACATCATTTATTCCAGGCTGTTTTTATGCCTTTTCTGGTGGGTGGCCTCTGTGTTTGAAGCTCAGCCATCTTGGACACTTAGAAACTGACCGAACACTCCACCCAGCAACGTGATTTATATGAATTACATGCTTGGGTGAGAGGATGCATTCCATATTAGCCATTAAATTATTTCTTATGTTTACATTCTTTTGTGTTATTGTTGCTCTGTTTCTTGACCTAAATTCAGGGGCATTTGCATCGATTTGGTTGCGTTTACAGCTATAGGGGAAATCAGATTTATTTTGTTTTCTTTTTCTCCCTGTTTTTCTTTTCTTTTCTTTTTTTCCTGCTCATATTGCAGTCACTTCCACATTGTTGTCCAAAAGTTCACCATATATCACACTTCAGTAGTTAACATGCACTACTGAAGTGTGATATATGGTGAACTTTGATAAATTGATAATATTTCTCATGACCGCACTATGCAAATCTGAAAACCAGACGTGCGCCATTCAGAATTGGTTTAAGAATGCCTTTAAAATAAATAGAAATAGAAATTCATCTGGCTAGTTAACAACTAGAAAGCAAAGTCTATCAAAACTACCTTGAAGAAATTACCTGAACAGGATATTTTATCAGAGTAAATATAATAACTTTTGTAAACCAGGGAGGAAGAACTTTGGATCAGCCTTGTAAAATTCTAATATTTTTCTTTTGGGGTCCCCGGGAAACTTGACAATGTATTTGAATAGGACAGGTCAGGTTTTGTAAAAGGTGCCTCTCTGAACAAGGCCTGAACTATGTTGTCTATCATGTTCTTGAGATGTTTGAGTAGAGATGACATTTGAACTGAGGTTACAAGGTGAGTGTACAACAGACACTGACGTTTCATTTCTTTCTTTTCGTTTTCTCTTGTTGCTGTTGCATTTCAAACATTCAAACCCCCCACTGTCCGTTGTAAATGGATGACAGAGTTAATTTGTCACTTACCAGTGTTGACATGAATACTCAACTACCAAGAGTAGTGTTTCTAAACTTCAAAAACATCAATTATTATTATTATTTATTTCTATGAAATTTGATTGGCTAATTACATTTAACTGCTTTTTGTCCAGACATTAATATCCTGTTCTTAACTAAAATGGATTAACTGTGGATTGATGTAAGGCTAGCCTGCTAGGACCAGTTCCCATGAGTATCGGTGTTAAAAGTGAGATGGATATTTGTTCGACCTAACCTATGGTTTCTCGGTGCCATCATGTGCTTTGATTCTCCGCCTGGCATGCACGCTATTTCATCCACATTAACATATCAAGGTTCTGAGATGTGTAATTTATCAGGCTTCAGGTCTTGTCATGGAAAACAAGCTACTTTACCTTCAAGTCTCCCAGTAGCAGTCACCAATGCTAGAAAGCCAATACGGTTGAAGAGGGCACACTGGCACGCCGTGTAATTTTATCTACATGCATGCCTTACTTTGTAGATTTATGCTGATAACCACCAATGATACGGTTCAGTCTTTTGGCATGGCTGACGCTCATGAACATCTGAGAAGCCTGCTGACTGCTCATTAACAGATTTTATTATTAGCCGACCTCGGTTACTGGCATGTCTTCAGTGGGTCTGTTCTTCTGACATATCTAACAAATCGCTATCCGTTGTTCTAGCGAATCCAATCACTTTGACTTGGACCGTATCTGCACACATGCTTAACTACAGCTGTTTTCAGAAAGTTTAGAAAAGCACAGTCTTCTGGGAAGGACTTAACCATGGTATAATGCGAAGAGCAGAGCGTCCACATGTTGCGTCTGTCACTTTTCTGAACCCTGAGCTCCATTCTATGTGGTTAGCAGACCCTAGCTCAATGGCTTTTTGACTCGGGTTCTTGTGTTTGTTTACAACATGTGTTCTTCACCAACGGCAGGCTGCTGCAAACCCCCAGCCTGCTGCTTGTGACATGGGGTTTTAATTATGGCCAAGTCTGTGAACAGTTTTTTTTTTTTTTAAATGTCCACATTCATGCTAGCCAGGAGCCTAGCAGACCCTAGCTCCTCACAGAGGCCCCGAACAGAGACGCTCTTGTGCGGCCCCTGTGTGAGTGTGTCAGCTCTCATGGGAAAAAATGTGAGAAATGTCTCAGACTCACAGTTAAGACTCACTGTTTTCTGCAAAGGACATTATTGCATCAGAAATGTGCAAAAATTTTACCTTGTCACTGCCGCAAGACTTTTGTACCTAAAGGTAGTGGTAAAGTTGGGTATTTGAAAGGCAGTTCAGTTGCAGTAATAAGTATTATCTGTTAATCCTGATGTTCAGCTACTGCATATCATATTTTTAAAAGCTCAAAAGACAAGCCAAATGGCACAACCCTTGCTGACCAAATGTGTTAGACAGACATTCTGTCCTTTGGCTGATCTTTAGTCAATATTGTCTATAATATTCTGTGCGATGAGATATTTGCACGTGTCAACAGGATTCTTTCTGGGGACATTTGATCTGTTTCCTTTTGGACAGATGTCTTCTTCACCTCATCAATGTCGCACTGTTTTTAGGTTCTGTGTCGTGCTTTGGAATGGCACTAATCGGAGGCAGGATAGTTTTATAGCTCTATTTCCCTGTGGTCTGCAAAAGTGATCAGCACCATCCCTCCCCACCAAATCCGCAGCTCCAGAGCACACATAATTCACCATAATGGCCGCATTTTATCTAAATCCATTGTCCGAATAGGATATTTTGTTAACCGACTGCTTGGACAGACCTGAAAAGAGCAGGCAAGGACTGAACGGAAGAGATGGAGGAAGGAGTTTGAGAAGGATCAGCACAGCTGTATTTGCAGTCTATGGACTTGATTGGCTACATCTGGCATCATTACAACCACATTTAGACCACGAAAAGCGGACATCCTTTTCAGATTGCTCTTTTAGCCAGTGTGTGAATCTAGCTCTCTTGTATCCATCAGAGCAGCTTGATAATTTCTGACCCTTCTCAACCGTGCTGGTTATGTGATCCAGATGGAGATAGCAGCCTTTTGCTAGCAATGCTAGATTTAACCAACGCAACCTTCTCGTGACATGTGGGACCTGGTTTTCACTGCCCCTCACCCCTGTAGGCAAGCGCAAGTGTGAAATGTGATACCTCCCAGACAAAGCGTTTTTGGCTTGAACCCTAGACCTGGAAAGTCTGAGAAGATACAGAGACTGCTTGATGGACTGTGGTCCTGACCTGGAGAGAATGGGAATGAAGGAGATACATAGAGTCTTTTGAAAGTGGAAGATGTGGAGGTGTTTTGGGAGAGTAGATTTTGGGAGTGCGCCATGGCTTTGGATCTGCACCCCTCCCCCCAGAGGAGCGGCGTTTCCTGCCTCAGCTCTCGACTGAAATCAGATTCCCAACCTTGCTCGGGCCTTGTTTTTCTTGGCACGAGTCACGCACAGACACTCACAGAGAACTGCTGTCAGAGTCTTCATCTCTCATTTTCTCTTTCTCCCTTTCCTCTTTTTCATCTGCGTCTTCTCCTCACCCACCTCCATTTTTCTCATTCGCTCGAAAGAAACAGCATCCCCAGTACTCTCTCACCAGGTTTTTTTTGGACGTAACCTGATCTGTCCTCACCCTGCACACATTTTAATAACATTTAAACATCTCCAGATGCAATTTGAAAATAAAGCGGCACAAACGTTTGCTGGAGGCTTTGCGGTTTCACGCTCTCGTTTTTTTGAACATCGACTGTTGAGCCATGTGAGATCATTCGTCATTCTCTGCCGGCAGTTATCTTGATGCGCTCCATTATTTAGATACAGGACCCAAAGGAAAACACAGCTCGCTAAAAAATATTCACCAAAACCTAAACACATTGTATTGTTTTCATTGTCCTACTTTACCTACCTCATTGTTAAGGTGATGTTGGATGTTACTTATGTAACCATAGGAGAGTCTTAAGGTTATACCAAGGCAGTACTAGACAATTTGGCCCCTGCTTATATGTATATATACATATATATATATATATATATATATATATGTATGTATTTTTAGATTAACATTATTGTTGCATTATAAAACATACTGTGCTTTGTCAGCGCCGGTTTTATTTATTTTTTATATACATTTTCTGTCTGCTGCGGAAGCTTAAGAGCTTGGGACTGTGAGAATTCTTCTGCTGCCTTCAGCTAAACTGCATTGTCATGACATAGTTTTTCTATGGTTCCAGAGTGATTAGTCACATGGCCTTTTATGAATCAGATGATAAGGTCACAGTCATGTGGTTCCCATGAACACAGATGGCAGATCTGAGTAGATGCAAGTAGATCTTCGTCAACAACGTCCATTGAGATGAATGGAAATTATAGCTTTATCCTGAATTTGTGCCAGTATATTCGGCATATCCGAATAATTTTTGCCAGTTTCATGAATTTATGCATTGCAGACTGCAGTTGGCATACCAATGGCCGCCTCTCAGCCTCTGACTCAAAAAAAAAATGACCACCTTTGTGTTTGAAGGGCTATAAAAAGGGTTTCTGTCTATAACTCCCTGTCAATGGCTCTGAAACTAAGGGTGTCTTATTTATACTAATGCACAGTCCAGTCCTGCAAGTGTGTGTGTCACTTTCTCAAGGGGAGGTGCTTTTGAAACAGACTGAGTTCATCAGGACAGTTAAACAGTCCCACATTTGAGAGAGTCCGAAGAGAGAAAGACTTCTGGGATACGTTTAGTGTGTGCTTGTATGAAACGAACATGCCACTGAGCTCCTAAAAAGACTTTTATCACGTCGCTGGATATCTCGTCCTCTCTTACCTACAGCAGAGCCTTAAATTAAGTCCATATGACATTTGACGATGTTACCAAATCACACAATTACACCAGCGTTTGGCTTTCCGTGTCATACGCATGAAAACTTTTCCATTGTTTTCCAGCAGTTTGTGTTTAAACGGAGAGATGATGTGGGGTGGGGGGGGTTAATATTTCGTCACATCATCCATTTAACCACCTGACTGAGTGATTATACTATTATGGCTGTTTATAAATAGACAACAAAACCTTGTTAAACTATTGGCAGACCACATTCCCAATCTCAAAGAATAGTCGGAAAGCTAAGACATTTTGGATGGATAGGAAACCAGAAACAGTCGCTTCATGCGCAGCTGTCCAGTTTGACTTTAAGAGCGCTCATTTTTAAAATCCCTAACACATACAACGCAATTATTAACCGCTGCACCGGTTGAAACCGTTGCTGTTTTGTTGTGCATGACTGCTAAAACTAGTATGCGTGGGGTAGTGGGTCTCAAGGCTTTGTGGGGGGTTGTAGTGAGTTATATGAGAAGGTACGACAGACGTAACAAAACAAAACATGCACACACAGCAAGCAGAGTGCGTGTCTCTACAGCCCTGGCCAAATTGAAAGCCTCTGTCCCTGCATTCAGTACCAATTAAATGCTCCCCTTTGTGGCCAGGCCGAAACAGCTGCAATGACTCCACTGAGTCTGTTAAGACCAGGCTAGAGCCAGGCCCCCTCTGTGCTCCAAAACACACACGCTCACACACAGGGAGAGCGAAAAGAGAGCAAACAGCAAAGGTTAGATAAGAGGCAAAAATCACATCCAAATGTTTACGCAAGAGACAGCGTCGCTACTTCACTCACCTTTATCTCGTCTATATAATAACGTACAATTATAGAAGAGATTGTGGCACACTGACAACAGGACGGTGCTGCAGGAAATGAGAAATGGCTAGTAAACAAACACTTCGGAGGGTGTGCTTTGATGTAAAACATGAACCTCATAAAGGCTCGGAGACGTCTATTGTTTAAGATGACTTGGATTCCTCATGTAAAAAATGTTATCACTTGGTGGGCATCTTGGCATCTTCATTATACACACTTTTTACATTTAAGTTCAAGCTTTCTTTGCAATTTGAAGTGTTCATATCTGGACATAATAACTGGACTTCTTCTCTTTTTGCAAAGGCGATGTTTGAAGTATAATTTGTCCAGTAGCGTCTCGTCCAGTGGAGATGATAATACTCCTTTCAAAAGTCTGAGATAGACTGATCCAGGCTAAATTTAAACCCGTGGACAGACATGGCGCGCCAGTGGTGCATGTCTCCATTCCGCTCTCAGCTTGCTATGTGACTCTGTACGTTTCTATAGGCTTATGGTACACTGCTCCGTGTAATATTACAGCAAGTTAAAGGTTTTTTGGTGCATTTCAACACGGTTACGTAATTTGCTTAGAATTTGGGAAAAGAGGCAAAGACTTTACATTTCCAGACCTTTTCAGATCAGTACCAAATGCAGATTTCAGATTTCAGTAACAAATGCAGTAGGGGAAAAAGTCTGAAAAGAGAAATGTTGACATTCTAGTTTTTTAAAAAATTATATTATATTAAAATATTTTTTATAGTGGATATATGTTATTGTAGTTAAAGTTTTTTGAGATTTGTCTCTATAAAGTTATTTCAAAAAATATATTAATTTTTAAAAAGATGTATTTTTTAAATAAAACAAGTATTCTATTCTATTATCTGTACTCTATTTAGTAATTAAATTATTTGTGCTAATTATTGTATTTAAAGTGAAAATGATTTAATACATTCAGCCAATATCCATCTAGTTATATTTTACTTTAAATAAATTGAATTGGCTGAAAATTGCTTAGTATGAGTACATAGTTACATGTGTTTATATTGGTACAATTTTGCATGTCTTTGTCCATAGGTGATCTATGTTCTCATGCGAGAAATAGTGTTGAAATGCAGTCACAGAGTTCATTCAGTTCAGTCATAGTATAACTAGAGAACATAAACTGCTCATCAGCTTTTCTGTCTGTCTTTGTCTCTGTCTCTATCTCTCTCTGTCTCTGTCTCTTCATTACGAGACCCCTAATCTGTCTCTGAAGATGACGACAGGGATTAAAACAGAACCCTGTGGTTATAACATCAGTCACTGGTGTGTGTGTCTAGATGGGGGTGAGTGGGACAGAAATCCAGACAGACAGAAGCTTTTTTACTTTTACAAGTGAGCTTGCTGCAATGTCACATTTATTGGGCACTATTTGTTCTCTGGTTTTTATCTTTTTTAGAAAAAAACCAAATGAACTTTGCAAAAGTTCTGTTTTGTCCATATTAAAATACATACTGTCACTAATTATGCTATGTCTTCCATTGTTTGTGTGCTTAGAAGTATCAGTTCCTTCTGGTGCAGCACACTTCACTTTTACAAAAGTCCTACACATTCCCTTTCTACATTATTTGACTATGGTGTAAATATATTTGACTAACAAAGAAAACAACCGTTTAAGAGAGTACTGAAAACCTTCATGTCTATTAAACAAAAAGCTCAACAGTAATCTGCAGTCACCGCATTGACCCGAACGCAGAGTGTTACAGTGCCTTTATCGTCTTCATAGAGTTAGCTGTTAATGTGACATCTGCTGACATGCTCCATTACATGTGCAGTCACCTGCCTCAGTGTGAGTGTGTGCACTGGAATGCTAATAGTACATCTGCAAATTAATATACGATTCGCATTTGCTGGTGTTAAACTGTGTTGATTCCCAGAGAAAAGTTTTGTGGCTCAGGAAAAAAAACAATGAGAATTACACTGTCTCCCGAGTCTTAAAAGAGCAACATCAAAGTATCATATTTTCCTCAGTTCTTCAGGAGAAATAAAAATACACACAGTTAAGACGTTTGTTTACATGCAGTAAGAGTATAGAGCTAGAAATGAAATGTAGACACCATAGCTTAGATTATTTGGTCTTTTATAATTTATTGGAATCTGAGCGCAGTTTGAGATCTTCTGTGAAACTGTAAAGGGTCTTTTACTCATGAAAAAAATCTGAGTAACGGGATACTTGATTAAAGCCTCTATTTGCTCTGTCATTTTATTGCTGTATAAGAGTAATAGTAGAGATCTTTTCTGTGGGATGTTGCGTAGCATGTATATGTTATATATTACTGTGAGAGCAAGTAAGTATTTCACAAGATTTACAATTGACAAATAGAAAACCTAAAAACCTCTGTGTATGCGCATGCCTTTCAGTGTAGTTTCCCTCGGCCAGCTCTGGAAAGGCCAGTGTCCTTCATTAAACACAGCCAGTCATCCCCAAATAAGGCAAACACTGTGCCCTTCATACTCTTCCAGCCCCCTGCTGTACTGCCAACAAGCGTGCATTTAACACCAGCATAAAACCAGACCCTCCAAATACTGCAGCACACTAATGCTTTACAGTTTCAAGAGAAAAGGGCTGTTGTTAGTGGCATTTGCCAAGGCAAGATTTGCTATTATTATTGCTAATATCTTAGAGATATTGTTGAAGTGTTTTGTTTTTTTGTTGTTTTTTTTTGCTTAGCAAATTTGAGACAAAGCAAAAAACAAAAGAAAGAGAGGGAAAAAATACACACATACCAAAAAAAAAATCACTCAAGTCTCATAAATGAATTAATAAAATAATTAATTGAGACAAGATATTTTCAGCTCCATTTATTGTCATCATCAGAATGAAACGACTCTGCTGTTGCTCATGTATTAAATGCAGTTTGCCTTTTTTTCTGGTGTTGCTAAAAATAGTACTTAAAATGATGGTAATTATTTAAAAAGTCCAGTAAAATGTATGTGTGATGGGGATTTCACATATCATTACATAAATTACAGTATATGTAGTTATTCTCAATAAATAAATATAATAATACAGCTACAATTAAAAGAATATATAAAAATGAATAATAAAATATTAAATAGTATATTGATATATAATAAAAAATAAATAACATTCAGAATGTGACAGAATGTGTGAGTAAACCAAGGTTTTCTTCTTTTTTTTTGTCAGACTGTACACTAGTCATAATGTTGTTTTTTTTAATTATGTGTATTTGTTAATTTTATATATAAATTTATTTTAAACTTAATACATTTAAATATTCTTTTCTAATATTGAAGACAGGTGCTTTAGAGGGAGAAAGTGATGTAATGTCATATGTTTGGGACCAACAGACTTGAAACCATTACAGTCTGTCAGCCAATCAGAATTAGGCATTCAACAGCACTGTGATATAATATGCTGTAATGCTTTGTAATTTGTTTATTAATCTCTTTATTTTCTCTCTCTTTCTGTTTTTCTCTCCTCAGGTAAGACTTGAAATCTGAATCCTCTCACCTATAAAGTGTGCAGCCCTTCATGTAAGTAGCTGTGGAGTTTCTGTTGCGCTTTATTCATCCTGCAGACGTGTAATATACCCTGGATAATGTTGTTTTGACAAACCCTTGGGCAGTTGTGTCTTTTGAAACATCGGGAGCTAAGCTTTCCCTCCCACCTCTCCGCTATCTTGTAATCCCGCTGTCAGGCAAACAAAGCCCCTTTGCGGACGTGAGTTGATACCATCTTTTCTCTCTGTTCTTCTGCTTTTTGCAAAAAGGAGCCATTTAACCAGTTGTAATCTTTCCCGACCACCATTGGCATAGCCATAATAGATCCTTAACCTGGGTTGACAATCTCGTTAGCATAATCAGCAGTTAAAAAGCAACTTCCCATGGTTTTTTTTGGAATTGCCGTCAGAGCGATACGGTGGAGGTAAACCATCAGGGGAATACTCGGGCTCAATGAAAACGATGTGTCAGGATTTGAGGGATAAAAGAAAGAGAGTGGGCCTTTTAGTCAGGGCTTTGAGAGGGTAAGTGCGCTTCTCGCTTCTGGGGCCAAAAGGGACAGAGTGAAAGCCGTAGTTGTGTGAGTCTGAGAGGCCGGTGAGCAACAGGTCATGAGGAGCATTATGTTGAGCACTTAACCTCAGACTCGGAGACCTTCGCCCCGCAGGCAGCTGCACACGCGCTCACAGCCTGGCTAGCGTTATCTCAACCAGACTCTACCTGGGAAGACATGCTTGGCTGGGAAGCAAGACAGATAAGAAACCTGCAGAACAGGGAGGACAAAAAAAAAAACCACATCGTTCTGCTGTCTGGAGGTGGACAGGAGAAAGACAAGAAGGAGATGAGAGTAAGACTTGAAGATCTTGGGTCGTTTCTCTCTTTGTTGCTAACTAGTGCACATTTACGTTTTGGTTACCATGAAATGTTAACTTTTTAATGGAGATTTCCGTTATTTGATAGGTTTGTCTGTTTGCTATTTTTCTTGAATCCACAATTGAAACCAATTTCTGTCTTTCTGAATCACACAATGGAAATATAATGGGGTTTGAATGCTATTTCATGTTGATTTTAACCATGTAATCTAATTTTGCTTTCTTCAGTAGTGTCAAATAGTATTTTAGGAAAGTTAATTTTGCCATGCAGGATATGTTCCTGAATCAACAGTTTCTGGGATTACATTCTTTATAACTACTCTTTATACCAAATGATAGGTTGATAAGAATTGTTGTTGAAGCCCAAACCTCAGCCTTAACCCTAACCATAAAACTTAACCCTAAAATCTGATTGAATAATGTTGTTCCAGGAAAAACAAAGATGTCGATCCAGGAATATGTCCTACTTGGCAAAGTCACAGTAAGCTTCAAGAAAGTTCCACCTCTTTCTCTATTTTTCTGCTTAATTAGTTGATATGAAATTAGCTAGAATGATAGTGAAATCTGCCAATATTTCTTCCGTATTTTTTACTGACAAAAGCCAGCTACTTCAGTGAGCCACTTGGAACTTCATATTTCAATCTTGGATGAGAAAAGGCAGTTTTCCTGTCATAATGGCACAAAACTATCACTATATCACGCCTCGCCCCAGATTTATTTTTCTTTCCAAACCTAAATGCATCTAAGCCAGACCAAAAATGCTTAGCTAATTGCTGTTTTTTCATTTCGGTTCCATCGTACCAACATTTTTTTTTTTAAATTAATGTGGAATTTAGTGAAGTTTTCGCAAACTGCACATTTCACTCCACAATATTTACAGACATTTTAGATTATATTTGTTTAAATAAATGTTCTGAGAATAGTCATGGTCAGCCAGTTTGGCATAAACATCTCATGCAGAAGAAAAAACATATGGTCGCCTCACCTAATTGTGTTTATAAGGTTTGGTCTGGGCCATGACGCTGAGAATTCTGGGTAACAAAATGAAATGGCCGAGCAAGATGATGTAAGATAAGTAGTGGCAACTAAGTAGTAGTTTTTGGAGCTGTTCTTGTTTCTCAGAGAGCAGGGGTTGATGGGAGAGTGCATGAGTGGCATGCATGTCATGCATGTGGACTTCCTGCTTGCACGCTTCTCTAGATGTGGCGTTGAACCTCCAGTACTCTGGGTCAGGACAGACATAAAGACATGTCTGAAGCTATGTGTAGAATTATGATTGATTCGGTCGGGTTTATTAAGAGGAGAGCTCAAGAGTGAAAATAACAATTCATGGGGCGACTCTGCAAACTTCAGAGGAGTTTCAAAGCTCCAGGCAAACAGCCGAAGAACACGAAGAGTCAGCGGGGTGGAAGATGTGAGGCAGCATTTGTATGTAGTGAGAAGAGATTGAATAAGAAGCCAAGTGGTGCACATTGTGAAGATAATTAACTTGCTTCGTCTAGAGCCATCTGCTGCCATAGTGCCCTCACATGAACTTTCTTTTCCCGACTTTCTCTTTATCTTTTTATATAGTCAGTGTAGTGCAATAATGATATATAAATTCATACATGTATAGATTCATATAAAGAGTTTATTTCAGTCTTCTCTTGAAATAAAATCTTAGACCTCTTAGAAGTAAGTATATATGTCTCAGCTCAGGTAATATTTTTACTCTTTTACTGTAGCTGGCTTGGGCAGCTTTCACGGACAGTTTCTTCTCTGACTGACGTGAAACTTAAGTCAGCTGGTTTTCCTTACATGTTTTTCCACTGGGCCCTCAATCTAGCTTTGCTCAGACCAGCACTTCTGATTTCCAAGAACAAGTCCATAGCATCCATCCTGTTCTATTTCTGTACAAAGATGGTAATTTACAGTGTACAGGAGCGTGCGGACTGAAGATCGTAAATGCGAAGGGAAACACAGAAACCGAGCAAGGCGTCAGTGGAGTGGAACACCATTGGAGAGGCTCTCTATGTCTTTGGCTGGGCTCTAATAGCTCCCTATCTTAGCTTTATCTTTCTTCTGTCCAGTTGAAACTAATTTGTATTCAGCTTTTTTCATGCAATGACTGTGTATAGAGACCAAAAATTGTCTACAACATTAAATGGTATCAGCTATGTGACCGAATTTCGTGATGGCAAAGCAACAGTATGCGCCATATTTGATATGGGAGATGCATACTGAGTTGCATAAACAATGTGATTTGAGAGTGACTTTTTTAGACAAGCATGAAGGTGAATGAAATGATGCATTTAGGTGGCAGATGTGAGGCTTGACCTCTTCTACAGACCGAGTGGTCGAGGCATATGGCTAATGCAATCATTTGTGCATTAATACAGCGCACATATGTCTGTGTGTGCAGGCAGTCCAAGTCAAGTAAGTTAATGCTTTGTTGGGAACGAGAACTTAGGACGGAATTTTCTACGTTTTCTTTAGAATCCCTGGTGGATTGTTTAAGGTTATTTAAGATGATGTGCTAGTGTTACAATTTACATTTCCAGCGATATACTTCTGGTTATGGGGTATGTTCTATTACGGTGGTCTCTGTGGGGTCTTGGGTTTCCCTCTGTTTTTGTACTGTTATGACCTTCTGTGCCAGCTCTGGGTTTTTCTTTGGCTTTGTGATATTTCCCTTCTCTTTAGATTTTTTTTTTCTACTTTAGCCTTTCTTCTTCTCTCTGAACTTTATAAAAGAAGTTGGATGTCATCCAAGAAATAGTCTTCATTCAGAAATACCTGTATGAGCACATCAAAGATCTTGAGATGTTCTACAACTCACCCATTCTGACGGTAATTCAATTAAAAGCCAAGAGACAGGCAAACTGAGACGGGCGAAATTAAGAGTTGCAGGGGGTGCAAAAGGATCTGCTAATCCCAGACGTGCCTTATCAGGCCTTGAGTCAGGTCTAGAGTCAGGCTCCAGCCCCCCTGGATCTCCTCCATCAGTGGGAATGCCTTTTATTCCACCCCACTGATCTGACTTCAAAGGCGGTATGGGGCCCGTGGTCCACCCCTGCTGTATACCCCAGCTTTCATTAGAAAGCAGATTACTGCTAATCTGCTGGAGCACACCTGACGTTCACCCCGCACTGCCGGATGGGAAGGGGCTGTAGTTTGGGTGTAAAGGGGGATTACTGTGATTGCGGAGGTCGTGGCATTAACTGTGCACAAGACGTGATCAGAGATCAAGGTGCCTAGTGGCTAATTTGTTAATTGGACACACGGGGAATTAGAGAAGCGAGAAGAAGGATAAGTAGCACAGTAAGATGCAGATAAGTACAGTATTAAGGTATCATTTTACATCTATTGAGCATTACACAGATAGAAGGATTGCATCACTTGTTATTTCACATTGCAGTAGTTCTTTGCAGGAATGCATGATATAACAGGCATATTGATATTGGTAGATAAATGTGGCTTTAGTATTTATTTATTTGTTTGTTTATGTATTTATATTTGTTTGTTCAGAGCCCTTAAGATTATTTTAACTGTGACACACAGACCTTTATTTATTATTTATTAGATATGGGCAAGTAATATTTAAATTTTATGAAAGAAATTAAGAAATTAATGAACTAAAATATTTACCTTTTAAACAATAAAAATAAATAAATAAATGAAAATAAAAAATACGTTTCTGCCATATTTAACATTATATGGGGTAAGTGCATCTAAATATCATTAATTATAATTAACTTTTCATTTTGCAAAAATATAATATATAATTTAAAATATTATTTTATATATATATATTACTGTTGATTACACCTTAGAATTTTTCAAACTAGCAATACAAAATCAACATATACAAAAATTAAAAATACAAAATCAATCTAAAGTGTGTAATTCGTCACGTGAAGGTACGTGTTCACAAAGGTTGTATTTACCTCATGTGAACATTTGGCGTTCATGACTAGAATCATTAGTGTCCACACATTTCCTGTTTCATGTCTCTGAGGTGATTTAGATCTGCACTCTTCTTTACCGCAGCAGGCACATTGGGTATAATCTTGTGTTAAGACTTAACAGACTGATCTGGATCAGACATTGATCTTTGCCTCTTGCTCGTTACACTCATATGTGCTCACACATGTAATGATCCACACCAACCTTTGACCCATGTCAGCGAGAGGCGATATAATCACTCATAGCTGATGGACATGTATATAAGGTGACCGCTGCAAGAGCTGAAGGTTTGTGATTATTGCACTATCCAGTGTTAATCAATCATCGCAGCAAGTAAAAGGTGTTTCCCTTTGAGAAACATTTGGTTTACAAATTCTTGACTTCACCCAGAATGTGTCTTACTGGATTTTTCCACAATGAAGTGAACAGGCTTCAATTGTGATTTTGCTTTATCCAAAAAAAAAATCCATTGTTCTCATCAACCATTGGTCGGTGTCTAGGATTTTATGGCTCTCTTTAGGTTTAGAGGGAGGTCTGTTGTCAGGTTACTGCATGTGCTGCCCGTATTAACCTACATCACTGCAAGGAATGGCTAACATCAGAGCCTTTTTAGTTAGAGAAGTTATTATTCCAAGTTAAAATGTAACCCAGTCCAAAGCAAAACATATAGGTAAACTGCGGGGAATTGCAATGTAAAACATATGATGTATGCCTTGTGTAGGCAAAAATATTAAAGTAGATCTTTATATGTTATGTAGATAATGTGTTTTTTCCTTAGTTTGGATGTGAGGTTGTTCCTGGAGTCTTCATGTTGTTGTTGTTGTTGTTGTCGCCTCCTTCCTTTAATGTCAATAAAATAGATTTGCCATTTGATTTTAATGTTCATGAGGTGAAAGTATACAGTAATTGCTTAGAAAAGTAATAGCATACCTCAAGTCGACTAATGTAAGGTATCATTTATGGGTAAAGCACAAAAGTGAAATATTAAAGTCAGCATGAAATGGAAATTCACCCCATCTATTTTCTAAATTTGTCTTAATGGTTTTATTGTGAATGATTCATCCATGCATATGGTTCTTTTTTATTGACATCAGAATTTTTAATCAAGTTGTCATAACTTGATCTTCCAGTAAAACAAAACTTACTTGATGTATGCCAGACTTCTCAAATAATTTAGTTCTGCTTAAACCTTGTCTCTTAAAATTGACTGCAGACTGGTTGACTCGGCCTCTATCCAGTCCCGTTCTACATTTATTTGCAAGTATGCAAGAAATGATCTGTTGCTACTTCCTGTACTTCATAATTTTAATACTTAAGCTTAGACGTATGTTTAGATCTCTATCTCTCTAAAGCATGAAGAATGGGAGTAGCAAGCACTGCTAATAAAATAGTCTCAAAGAGGTAGTGATGTCACTGTGTGTGGACTTAAAGTTAAAGAAAACATTGTTTTTTCCGAATGGTCTTCATAGCTCTTGGCTCACACATGAGAGGTATTTTCAGAGTGTGTGGTACTGAATGTTCTTCCAAGAAAGAGAAGTTTAGCAAAGCTAAGTCATGTATACTTAGCCTCCCTCCTCATATAAGCATGCAGTAACACTCACACAGCTCCGGTTGTCATTGTGGATGCTGTTTTTTCTATGCCACAGATGGCCTGTCTTCGAGGTGGTGGGGATTACTGGTGTTTAGGCAGGCCGGTTTGGAAAAGAGCTGTTTACTGTAGGCTGCTGGACTCTGTGCTGCCACGGCCACATTTGGTTCCCTTTCCTGTCTCCGTGAGGCCAAGCCACACACCATACGGCAAGTAGGACACACTTACGCACAGACCCACACTTGTGCAGCGGCTGAGTTCTGATGCCACACAGACAGAAGAAAAACAGATATTAAGGCTTTATTTAGCCTGTTAAAGGAATGGTTAATGCAGAAATTAGGATTTTGTTTCATTAGTCATTACAGACCCGCATTCATTGTTTTTTATTTAGTAGAATGTTAAGGCTGCTCTTTTCAATGATTTTTTTAAAGATTGCTGTGGCTGTATGAAAAGCTCATACACTATGTTCCAAGTCTTTTTGGATAAATTGCTTCCTTAAATCATTGTTTGCTGAAAGCTTCCCTTCCTTTTATAGCTCTCAAATTTTGTTTGCGCATATATAAACATGGTGCCTGAAACATCACTGGTTCTGATGTGTTGTAATTGATGTGTCTGAATGTTCTGAATAGAATAAAAAGGAGGAATGAGAGCTTGAGAGCACCTCTTTGGTGGACTTTTATTTACAAAGTATTTACATCCCACTTCTTCAATAAAGGTATAGTTTCCACAAAATTGAAAACTCTGTCAACATTTACTCATATATCATGGCAAAAGTGTATGAATTCCTTTTATAGAACACACAACAAAAACTTTTGTTTCTCAGATGAAAGTCGTAGGTTTGCGGAGTAAAATGATGACAGAATCTTTTGCGTGAGCTATCCCTAATATGTAATTTGACGTTGCTAAAAAGAACTTAAGCAAAGTAAAAGTAAAAAACTTATTTTCCACATACTGTACATTGTTGTTGCTCCTCTCTGCCACGCCTTTCTGAAACGCTGTGTCGCTGAAAAGCGCAGAGTGCTCTAATTAGCCAGCTATCCAGTGCGCTGTGATTGGCCAAATACTTCAAGCGACTGAATGAAGTCTTACGCCCTTACCATATTCAGAAACACACAGCATCTCCATGACATTGGGGGCAGCAGCAACAGTGAGAATAAAAGTTGTGCCTTTTTTCACTTGTTCCCACCCAGTGATGTAGATTTGTGGAGTCGTGTTTGAATGAGGCGTTTTACACTCTAATAAATGCTGGGTTGTTTCAATCCAACTTTGGGAAAGATATGGACTATCTCAACTTTTCTGTTTATCCTTGTGTAATAAAAATGTAAGCCAGCAGCTGGGTTTGACACAAAGTTGGGTTAAAACAGTGTAGGAAGGGTTTAAGACTTCAATATTTGCAACTTTACGGATCTTACATATGCACAGACAGCTTTATGACCCCTTTAATACCTTATAGTGACTATACAGGCCACATTTTTGAACATACTGAATAGGTGTTGCTGACATCTGAATGTGGTTGGACGTGTGAATGTTTTTATGTTGTGACGTCATACTGAGATGTTTTTGCAACTTAGCTTCAATAAAATGGTCTTTCTTTATTGGCTATAAGGCTTTGAACTATAAACCTTTGTGGGAACAGCATGTTTACACAGTACTTCAAATTATTTCTAAAAATTGATGGAAAATTTAATGTTTTCAACTTTAAATTTGTTTTTAGTTTGAGCTATTTCATGGATACACATGCAAACTCACAAACTGCTTTACATATGCTAAGCTCCATTGGAGACAGAGGTGTCTCTGTGCAGCATGATGGGAGAGAGATGTTTGTGTGGCATGGCATGGCTGGGTAAGTGTACACATACACACAAACGTTCCAGCTGCACTACTGCTAGAGCCTCTGCACCCAGGTGCTTCCTGTCTTTAGTTGGAGTAAGAAAAAATGTAATAAACCTGAAATGAACTGAGATGTAAGCTGGACACACTCTCATAGTCTCCCGTATGTGTTGGATATATTTATAAGTATGAATTGTAATGTTTATATTTAGATTATTGTTCATAATTTTGTTTTTGTTTTTATTATTTCGTTTTTGTTTTTATTATTTTATTTTATTATTCAGCTTTGCCATCACAGAAATAAATTATATTCTAAAAATATTATGGAATATGATTACTTGTATATTAAGTAAATATGTATTGTATGCAAAGTCAGAATATTACTCTTTTTAAACAGTAGTGTAAATATTTAATATTCTATACCAATGTATATATGAAAATTAAGTCATTTATTAAGTTGGTTTGGCATTAAAAACTGCAAAAGAAAAAAAGGCAAACAAGAAGTCCAAGAAATTTTTTTGTGGACTTCTTGTTTGCATTTTTTTTTTCTTTCTTTCACTCTCAAATCTTGGCAACATGTTGTGAATTGAATAGTTTTGAACTGATTACAAGCATGAATGAGATTTAAGAGCTTCTCTCTCTCTCTCTCTCTCCATATGTTGGGTCAAATCATTGACATCAGACTTGTCACTCGTTTATGTGTCTGGGTTCATGGTCTTAAAATGCTTAAAGAATGTTTGTATCCTTGAACGAAGCAGTCATTTTCCAAACAATGGTGAAGCTTCAATCAAAACTGCTCATGCTTCATTCGTTTTTGCTTCATTTATGTCAAAACACAAACACTGTTAGTTTAAGCATTATGGTGGCAAATATTACATTACCATGTGTAATTTCCAGCAAAGTGCATCCAACTCTACATTACACAACTGTTTCTGTCAGGGCGCGAGGATTTACGGGCTGTTAGGTGCCAGGTGTGCCGTTACTGTAAAATATTTATGTGCTCACTGAAAAATGTGCTTTGGCGCTTAAGTTGGGCTGTTGTCTGTTGAAGCAGGTCTCTGTTGACCTGTTACAATGTCTTGTTTTTAAGAGACTGAGGGAATGTGATGTTGTTTGCCCTGCCTTTGGAACCAGCTGGATTCAACCACTGCAGTGGAGGTGAATTAGACAGGAGGAGAGGAGATCCCTCTAGTGGACAAGTCAGTGCAAATTATTTTCCAGAAACATTCAGAGAGTTCCTTCTTTGCAGATTTTATTACATTTTGGGTATAGATATTTTGCTGAATTGTGATTTAATGACAGTATTTAATGTTGTAACAGATTGCAGTCTTACGAAAATATAAAAGTGAAAAAAATATTTTTAATAATATTTATTGTTTTATTTAATATTTAATTTTTATTTTATATTCAAGTTTTTACTTTTAGTAAACATTTACAAAAGTGAAATAAAAAAATTTATTCATTTATTTAAATAAGGATTTTCAAAAGATAGGACCTTAAATTTGTACTCACATTTGCTAATTTGTCGTTGTATGTATGCCATTTGAAGGTTTGTGTTTGCCAGCACTCATAATCACCTCCCAAACAATTACTGTGGTGTTGCCATGTATTTAAGGGAAAACCCATAATAGTAGTCTTTTGAAGTACATTGAAGTGCCATATAAACACCATGAATGCACAGTATTATGATGATCCTACCAGTATTGTGTTATGGTACCACTGTGTTAAACATTAAAGTGGCGGAAAGATAATGGAAGCTACAGTGGAGCAGAAAAGTTATTAGTCAGCCACCAATTGTGCAAGTTCTCCCACTTAAAAAGTTGAGAGAGGCCTGTCATTTTCATCATAAGTATACCTCAACTATGAGAGACAAAACGAGGGAAAAAAAAATCCAGAAAATCACATTGTAGGATTTTTAAAGAATTCACCAAATTCATTCATTATGGTGGAAAAAAGTATTTGGTCAATAACAAAATTTCACTTCAATACTTTTTATGGTGTTCTTTGGATGCAAATCAGCATTCTTTCTCCTCCAAACACGACAAGTTGAGATTTTACCAAAAAGTTATATTTTGGTTTCATCTGACAATATGACAGTCTCCCAATCCTCTTCTGGGTCATCCAAATGCTCTCTAGCAAACTTCAGACGGGCCTGGACATGTACTGGCTTAAGCAGGGGGACACGTCTGGCACT
>JAUMHE010000051.1:15748274-15782754 GCA_032359235.1 Enteromius mattozi | reverse complement strand
ATATAAATAGAGAGAGAGACTGATGGATACGTATAATTTTATTTAATATTTAAAAAATAATAAAATGTTTATTATTAATGCTATTAATATTTATGTGCTAGTTATGCAAAGTCTAAATTACAACTTATTTTATACAACTAACTATTTATTATTATTATTTAATTTTAATTTGAGATCCGTTACAGATCTAGATCTAATTACAAAAGTTTTTTTTTTTTTAAACATGAAAAGGCCATGAAAATATTTATAGACAATATGTATATAATTTATACTTAATTCTAACAGTTACTTTGGTTAAAAATTACTCTTTTAGAATGTGATTACCATTGAATTTTTTATATGTAATTTATTTATTTTTTTTTAAACAACTGGAAAAGGCATAACAGAAATTGTTCAAAAAGTGCAACAACCACAAACAGAATGACATTAAATTGTATCATGTATATATTCTGTATGTTATTGTATTGTCTGTGTGTTATAAGATAGTATTGTAAAATCAGCAATCCTGATGTGAAAGTATATTGCTCATATATAGTGCAGATTTAGATAGCACAGACAGATAATGGAGTCTTTGTGATGTCCGATCGGTCCGGCTCACACAGACAGTAGGTGCCTGAAGAAGTATGCAGCAGAGGGGGTTGTTGTTTCGTGGGGTAATGTTCAGAGTGCTTTTGGCTGGCGTCGGGGTCACTCACAATTAAGGCCTGTGAGTGGCGGCAGGATGTCGCAGGGCTTTAATGAATAGAGTGAAAGACTCGTTTGAAGTGTGAAAGTGATCTGTTGACTCATCCTTTCCCAGGCGCCCGCTTACCCATGTGTCCAGCTGGACTACGCTGACCTCTTTAAAGCATGTGCGTAGAAACATGCGTGCTGTAGGTTGCAATTTGGAATATGCAATGGATTGATGTTGGTCTTGGGGATTTACAGCTGAAAATTATGCATTATTGGAAAGATCTGGAGGTCTGTCAGAATGCTTATGGTTTGTTGGATGGCATATACAGGGGATCAGGCTTCCGACTGGGCCTGTCCCTAGATAATACACACAGATCCTCTTCATTAGGGTGTCTGGCACTACTTCTGCCCCTTTCTCTCTCTCTCTTTCTCTTCCTGTCCCTCTCTCTCTGTCTTTTAGAGCTCCCCAGAGGCTGACTGATACAGAGGGATGCCTCCTCCTCACATGAACTCACCTAGAGAGATTCATGAGCACAAAGAAATGTTTTCACAGGCCCATGTGCTCCAGGACACAATGCTTATAACTCTAGAAGTAGAATATAAAAAATTAGTGCGTTTATTAATGCTATTCGAATTTTGATATCAAAGGATCACTTTAATTGATTTTTTTTTTTACAGCACATGTGGATATATGTGAATCAATTTGCAGCCCAACTTTTGAATTAAAATGCCATTTATTACTACAAAACTCAAAATAGAAAAGTAATAGATTCATAATAGATTCAGTGAGAATGTCAAAAAATAATTTGAGCATCACAGTTGTCATGCAGGTAGAAAAAACATTCATTGTAAGTTCTTAAGTCACCAAATCAGAATATTAGTAATGTAGTAGTAGAATACTATTACTTTTGATCAAGTAAAGGCATACTTGGTCAGCATAAAATGCAAAAAAAAAACATTAAAAAAATCTGACCAACCCCAAGGTTTGAATGGTAGTGATTCATTTTAAAAAAAAAAATTGTGCTAAGCATTCATCGTGGAAGAGCTGCTTAGCTTCCACTGTGTTTTGTATTGCATTCTGGCAACATTTGCCAAAATCCTCTGTTAAAAAACAGTGGTTCAGCTGGCCTATTGATTTCAATGTAGCAGCCCCATTTAACAAAACCGCTCACAGGAAAAGAGAATTAGTCCCTGTAAAGCTACAGGTCGAGAGAAGGTCATTTTCCCCTTTAGTTAAGATAATTAGAATGGAGAGAGGACGCAGCGAGCATGCCTCGCCATCCCCGAGTAAACTTGATCTCTCTCTAACTGTGCTGAACTCTGTGCTTCAAAGCAGGAAAGGTATGCACCATGTGGAGATCTAGTCTCTTTTGTCCCTGATGGGCCCATGTTGGCCGGCTGGTGGAGACTGTGTTTGACAGCTCCGTGGCTCCTAATCTCACTAGAAGTGGCCTGTAATGGCTATGGCGCCTGTCTGCACCTCATTTAAGACCTTCATTTTAATTAGAGTATCACAACAGTCAGGCTGTTGAAGCTTGGACCCATTAGGTTTGTGCTGGATGAGTGATGGTTTAATGCATTTTTGCTAGTAGATTTACACACTTAGGCAGTTTTTCTTTAATATGTTAGCAGAAATTAAATGTCTCCCATTTGATCCAATTTGAATGATAAACCAAGATTTGGTATCACGTAACATTAATGAATGAATTCATAACTAAATAAATAAATAAATTGTCTCATATATAGTAGCAGTCTGTAACTACAAAATGAGTACACCATGAATCCATTTTCCAAACCGTGTTTTTGGTTTGTCCTAAATCACTACAGTACACCTATTATAAGTGTTTATTTTCGGAATATTTAGACTGGTTCGTACCGCTGCAGAGTAGCCCAGTACCTGCGTGATTCATCATAGACAAACAGAGAAGTAGTTCCGGCTACAGTGTTCTTCCACAAGATGCACACAGTTCAGTTTATTAACCACTAGAGTGCCAAAAGTTACGAAACGCCGCTTTAAATATATGACTCAATAATAATGCATTTAATATATAATACAAATTATTTATTTATTCAATTTTTTTTATCTCAGTCTCGATCAACTAATAAGATTTTTTCACATTTACTGCAAAGATTTAACTGTTTTCACACTCACAATCCTTTTTGCTGTCTCCCTCGTCCCCTAATTAGTCTTTACAGCCTTTTGGAAGCAAAAAGCAAACGGTTTGCGCGTTACTGTTGGGAAATCAACTGAGCACAGTCTAGTTAGCTTAATCAGGGACAGGTCCTCCCCACAGCGCCTCCACAGCTGCTTCACACCATAGCAGGTGGCCAGCAGCCATTCGGGAGAGATCGCTACCCTCCAGTCTGCAACACTCTCCTCCGCTGCCGCTGATGGGTAGACAAAGCACAGAACATGACAAAGCCATATGCAAAGCGACACGATACAGATGGAACGAGACAAATGGGCGGATGAAATACAGACATAACACGTCAATATTGATGTCATTGACAATGCTGTAGACACAATATTGATTTTTCATAGCAAAATAAAGACATAGGCCCAAATGTTTAAGCTGCTTACAATTCGACTATACATGTTAAGGTTTAGACAAAACATATTGAGCATGAAGAAGCATAGTGTCCATTTGCAGCATACTGTAAATATCCATGTCCGTATAAAAATATCCATGTTTGTTTTCTCGGTAGAGAATATGAATAGATTGCATTTTGTCATTAGTCTCCATAAGTCTGGCGCAGATGTGATAGACAAACACAGGTGTGCCTGCACATTTTTATGGACCGCTTTATTTGCACAGATGCATAAGATTCTCCGCAATTAAAATGAAATAAGACCAGATTAAGTGTCCCAACTGTCTTTGTTTTTCACTCGTGATATATCGTCTGCCATTTGTTCTTTCTAATGATAGGGGTCAACTGTTTTTGCTGTCTGTTTCATAATTGCGTAGAAGGAAATAGTAAAAGCATAGCATGCCAGCCTTGATCCATTCTAACCAAAGAGATGACTTGATCATGAGTCATTTATATTAATAGACCCATTTCTGAGAAGCTAAACCGTTATTACCATTTCCATCAGAGACTTTTCCACTCCAGAGACTTGTTATTCTTTAGAATATGATAAGACACAATTGAGCAGCATAAAGTATCGAGTGTATGCATGTTGGGGGGGAATGGTGACATGCTTCCCTGGTGTCCATGCTGAGTCATGAATAAAACATGCTAACAAAGAAGTTTGAACTCGGTAGGATGGAGCAGTTGACTGATTCCGAATGCTGATGATGGGCCTGTTATATCTCATTTATATTCAGAATGAGCACTCTTATAGTGGTTAAATACCGCTTGCTGTGCAGCTCACTTTAAAAATACAGAGCTGTTGTGTCTTAAAAAACTGCTTTATACATTCATAGGTGCTAAAGGCTTTTTGTGCCTTTTGTGCATCACAAGTGTGTGATGATGGCATTGTCAGCATTTTCAGTGGTAGCTGTCTTTGCCCGGGTGGATTTATATATGGTATGCCATCATTTGTCAAATACATGTTTTGTAACTAATAGGACTGGAACAATGAGTGTGTTTGAGATACCCTTTCTGTTTATTGTAACTCTGGAGAGTTCTGTGAGAGCTGTGCTTGTTTGGGCCTGGTTATAACCTCAAAAGCTGCTAGTAAGGTATGAAAATGCATCTTTTTATGTGGTAGAGTGTGGGAAACTGTACTTTCCTCAAACGGAAAGTGACGGACAACTCATTAATAGGAGGAAAGCAAGGACACAGGAAGCTTGAAGGAAGTGATTTAGCCTCCCACTATTGATCCTCTGTGGATAACAGAAGGTCTCATGCTTAAACAGGATTAAGAGCAAGTAAACAGCGGCGTCTTTTAGCAGGCGTCCATGCTTATCAGAGGCATTAGTTTCCCTCTGTTTGCTGCTTAATCCACACTGAGACGGCATGCCGCAGCGTATAAAGGTTGCTGTGTTTCAAGTCAGCCAGAACTGTAAGGAGGTTTCCTGCTTCTGAATGAAATAACACGCATACATACACATCGAAAGACCATATCCATCCCTGCCAAATTGCACCCAATTTTTTCTTCAGGACTGTTATGTTTGGAAGAAAAGAGGAATTAAGTCTCTTGACGGGACTCACACATAGTGAGAATGTTCTTTGAGGGATTCTGGGAATAAAGCCTTAAGCTTAAACGTCATCTGTCAAGTTTGAAAGATGCTTGTTTTTTGTGCTTTTCTTCTTAAACTCATAATGCTTGGAGTATAAAATATGTGCCTGACTAGAGAAGACAATATATAATGGGAAAGACGGAGAAAATCACACGCTTCTCCTCTGCTGTTGCATCTGATATTTCTATTGTTGTGTTGAGTTGTGTCTCCCAAGGCATATTCAGTCCTGACTTTTTTATTAAGTTTTTTCAGAACCATAAAGTTCTTGAAAATTATCTGTAATGTTATCAAGAGAGCATATGCTAACTTGTGATTGACGTTAACATCACATTATGTAGGTGGCAGACTTGTTGAAGCCCAAAAACCAAGACCCAGCTCTAGATTAAGAGCAAGGCTGTGCATTCACAGTTCACTGTGCATGTCACAGTTTCAACAAAAATGTTAAGCAGAACTGTTTTCCACATTGATAATAATAAGAAATGTTTCTTGAACACTAAATCAGCATATTTATGATTTCTGAAGGATCATGTAACACTGAAGACTGGAGTAAAGGCTTCTGAAAATTCAGCTTTGCCATCACATGCATAAATTAAAATAATGTTACAGTAGTTGTTTTAAATTACCATATATATATAATATGTAATTAAAAATGAGTACTACTGATAATTCTCGCATTGAGTGGATTCCTATTAAAATTCCAGTATTTTACCCAACAGTGGTAAATGTGACCTTAAGTATGATGTTTCTATTTTTGAACTGTTCTTTCATATTGTAAGAATATTGTTTCTGTCCATTGACTCGGTCAGTAGACGTCAAATGGAACAACATGTGTCAACTTTGAATGGCCGTTCCAGCAGCTCTGTGTTAAACAGAGGGTGAAGAGGCTCAGTTTGCACCGCTCTGCTGTGTGTACTCCTCAGAGAGATGTGTCAGAGGTGAGCTGTGTGAATGGGGGTCCTGCTTCCCCCCCTTCTCCTCCTTGCTGGAGAGGCAGTGAGGCAGAACGTTTCCAGGGTTGAGGCTTTGTCTCGGGGTCATGGGCTACGAGGAGGAGAGGGATTCCTATGCACTTAAGTCCTACTGAGAACCAGACAGACACACAGAAAGGGTTGATTGTGTTATTGACCTAGCTGACAGAAAGAGAGGGGAAATTAAAATCTACACAGGATTTTATCCAAGCAAGTAAAGGTAAAAAGGTAAAAGAACAGGGGCACTTTACTTTAGGGTCTCTTAACTAGTTGCTTATTAGCATGTATAGTGCTAAAATATTAGCCATTTATGATGGCAATACTCTGGTACTTTGAAATATACTTTGGTACTAAAATTAATTAATTGTAGTAGTGTCATATTATCATCACATAAATACCATGATATGTAAATATTTAAGGCAAAACTACCTATAAAATGAATGTACATTGGTTTTTCCTTTTTTTTTACAATTACTGTACATCAATTTGGCAAACATTCTCTAAAAGGCTTCCACAGTGTTCCATTATTAGAGATGGTGAATCTTTGTTTCGGTTTGAAAGTTACAGAATTTGGATTCATATTGGATGTTCCAATTATCCCTCAGGCTGGGATTAGTTTTAATCCTCTTGGTTATTAGTTAACATATTCTCTCTTCAAAGCTGAAGTACTCTGATCTTGCTGGTTTGGAAATCCGAAAATGGGATCCAGCAGCTTGTGAATTAGACTCTTTATGTGTATTTCTCACGAAATATATAGAATGCTTAGAGGATTTGAGTGGATACATTTCTAAAAGCTGCGTGAGAGCTTCGATTCTGTGATAAAGCTGTGGAAATGTATGACATAAAAATATGGTATACAACTCAAATAACCAATCATGGCTGCTCAGAAAATGAATTGAACTATTATTTTAAGTATTTATATGTAAAAATATGTGCGCATGCATTTGTATGTATTCACTTTGCGTGCACTAATAAGGCGTTTGTGTATTCTCAAGCATTGCATCACCCAATTTCTTGTGTTTTTTCCATGAATTTCATCACACCCTTACTACTGTAAGCCTGTGTGTGTGTGTGCACGAGCAGGTTTGCATAAGTGGATGTGAATGCCTCAAGCAAAGATCCTATCAAAGCTGTCTCCCGTCTAGAAATCAAAAATGAACAAATGGGGAATGCTTTGTTTGTTGAGACGAGCACATGGGGAAAAGCTCTATAAGCCTTGAGATAAGTGAGATGGTTTATCCAAGGTCAAACACCCTGTTAGTTGACACGCTAACAGAAACGCTCATGCTTTTGCATCATAATGAAAGTGTGTTAGCTACTGGCTTTAGCTTTACATCAGCCTAACCAAAACCTTTGTAGTGAACATTTCTTTTTTACAAATAATTTTACACACCAACATTAAAAATAAGTTAGACAATATTGTGCTATTTGGGCATGTATTTGTTTCATTAGTGTTACAGTGCATTTATTTATTTAGTAGTAGTAGCATCATTGTTACCTCCATATTACTTTTTTGTAAGGGTAGCAGCAATTCCAATTTTTATAAACGTAATTTGAGTTCGGCATAAATCCGTTTTAAAATTTTCCTTTATACATGCAGCTCGGATCCCATCTGGCCTTGGTTTTCTGCACTAAAAGATTGCTTTGAACCTCTTCTTTCTCGTTCAGCCCTCATCAACAGAGCACTGCTCTTGATTGGTGTGTCATTCTTCGGCCCTGAAGCTCACATTCATTTCCTCATACATCACCCACATCATCTTCCAGGGAGGCCCTCGTCTTCAAATTACTTAGCTAAATACATTTCCCTGGTTCAGTTTGTTTAATGACCCTGATTAATTAGCAAAAGAGCACTTTCTAATTTATGTTGTTGTTTTGCTAAGTCTAGCTTTGACCCCCTGAAAGCAGCGAGAGGCAAATGCTTTGTTTTGTTGTAATGGTTGTTTTTAATGCTTTGCTCCCTTGGTTTTCAATTTCAATGAGTTTGTCATCTCGGTGCAGCAGGAGTAGTTTTTGTCTGATCAGTTATGTGCAAAACTCCTCATGCAATAAATGCTAATACCATCTTTAATGTTAGTGTTGTTATGTTTGTGTGTTTCAACAGGTCAATGGAAAGGACTTGTCAAAGGTGACGCATGACCAGGCTGTGGAGGCCTTCCGTACAGCTAAAGAGCCCATCATGGTCCAGGTGCTACGCAGAACTCCCAGACCCAAACCTACTGGCCCAGGTGGGGAAGCACAGGTAGTAGACATCAGCACCCAGACGGACATCACCTTCCAGCACATCATGGCCCTCAGCAAGCTGCCTACGTCCTCCCCGCCTGTGGATGTGCTTGAGCAGTACCTGCTACCAGAAGGGTGAGTGACAGTTCCCTGGACCAATCACTCTGCATATCACAAATTTCAGTTATGATTGACACCTAATCAGTACTGGCATAGAAAGTAAAAGCACGTTATAGCAATTATGTGCCATTGCACATAATTCAAAAATTGCTCTACCAGACCATCTAAACTTTAATATAGTTGTATAACTAACAGTGTTTTGGCCCAAGGCACAAAATTAAATTAAATTGCTTTCATTTATTGGGATTTGCATTTTCCCCTTGCGCAATATTTGTCTACTAACGTCTCACTTCATGTGTCCTCAGGCTTTGTCTTTCACATGTTACTGACAGGAACTTAGCAACCAAGAGAGAATAATTTAATTATTTTGAAAATACACTAAAATTAAGCTTTCTAATTTCTGCAGATGCTTGTTTTTACCTTAAGTCTAATATTTTGTAAAAGAGTTGTTAAATATATTTTGACTTGTGCTTTCCAATAAAAAGTATGGACACATATGTTTTTTAAAAAGTGGGAATCATACAAATGTATAAAATTGATAGTTGCAGCTCTGAAATAGCTATTTTATTATATAATTTTATATTTATCTGAAGATTTATTGAATTTATTTAATACTACTACTCTATACTACTACAATAAATAATAATTTAAATATTGTTAATTTAATATTTCTGTCATTTATCATATACTTTTAGTATACATTTTAGGGATAATTATAAGACTAAAATGTGATGAAATTGTCAGTTCAAGCTGGTAAGATTTCATAGAACATATTTATAACATTTGAATACATGGTTCATTGAAGTTAAACACAGTCATTCTATAATGTTGTTCTTTATGCTATGATGTGGTTTTGTTTTTATGTTTTTAGACACTCTCCTGCTCATGAATACTTTGACCCCAATGATTTCCTAGAGGGCATGCAGCATGAGATAGAAAGAGAAGAGCTGGAATATGAGGTACAATAATGCCACACATATTCTCTCTTTTTACTCCGTCTTCTTTCATCTCTAAAACGTGAATTAAGACATGCTGACGCCAGGCCTCATGCAAACTGTCTCTGCTGATCTATTGGTGAATTGACCAACCACATCATCTAAAACCTCAAACAGGCCCTGAAGCAGTCAGCTATACTGATATAAAGTAACCTTTTTAGCCCTGCTCCCTTGAACAGATGCGAGGCAGGGATATCATTATTTACTTTAGTCATTGACTTATATCGGTGAAAAGAGATAATTGGATAGGTTGGAATTAGACTAAGAACTGGCGTGATGGATCTAAGTGTACAATAAGAATAGACAGATTGCGCTGTAATGATAGTGGTGGGCATTGAGTCATGAGGGGTCACCAACGAGTCCATAAAGAGATGAAGTTCAGAGACTTATAGCAGCAGATGCTCTGCACGCAGCACTCTCAACGACCTTTCATTGACCCCTGAGGGCCTCCAGGTGCCGCAGTGGGGGCCCTACAGACAGAGATCAATGACCAGGATGGGGCCAATCTGAATGCCCAACAACTCCACCACCCTCCTGCCCTGTTTACCTTGATTAATGCTTTCCTTTGGACTTCAAGGACAAAGGAAAGAGAGTTTTAGATGCTGAGAGGTAGAAATGCACTAATATGCAGTGTTTTCTTACCATAGTGCAATGTTAGTAGTCATGTCATAATCGTATTATGTAAGGAACTAACCAGCTTATCAAATACTTCCTTCAATATGGTCATAAGCAAATTCACACTCAAAGAAAGGATCAAGGTCTGAGACATTTATTATGGATAATTACTGCTTGGGTCCATCTCATGAAAACTGTCAAGCATGTTGCCATAATATTGTACAACAAAATCAAAGGAAATAAAAAGAAATTATATTTTTGCAGTTCATGTTTATGTATAGGGTCATTTCGATGTTATACTTTTGGACATCATTTTTGTCACAATGAAGCAAATTTTCACTACAAATTCTCTTTACCACAATGCAAAAAAAATATTAATATTTAATCTTTAAATAAATATTTAATCATGTAGTGTTTGATAGTGTACAATAAATGTTACTTGAGCACTAAATCGGCATAAAAGAATGATTTCTGAAACGGAAGACTTAAGATTGCTGAAAATTCAGATTTTCAAAAAATCAATTGGTAAACCTAAATAGAAAAAGTTATTTTACATTGTAATTATTTTACAGTATTACTGTATTGTTCAAAAATACTAAAATTAGTATATAGTATATATGTAATATTAAGTATTTCCTTATCTGGATATATACAGTACCCATGAGATTTGCCTGCTTACACTGACTAAGATTGATGGCAGAGCATTTGTTGGTTGGTTTAGATTACACCAGGTTTTTGCAGTTAGCTGTTTGATTGCTCAATAACAGCTTCGTTCATGGCTGCTATGATACCAGCCCTGTGAGAGCTGTGATCTCCATATGTATCTTGTAGATTACAGGTGTTGACACAAGACTGAATGAGACTCAACTCGTGTACATGTTTGTGACAGGATGTAGTTCTGTCACAGCACTCTGTAATCTGGGCAAATTATTCAAACATGTAGATCAAGACAGCAGATTGTGTACATTGTCATGATTAAGCTGCTGTGTTTGCACTGTTCAGCAAGTCGACTTACAAATGACTTATAGTCAGTGCTGTGCATTAAAATATCACACTCTTCTTTCAGGAAGTGGATTTATACAGAACTAATATCCAGGATAAACTGGGGTTAACCGTGTGCTACAGGACCGATGATGAAGATGAGACTGGGATCTATGTCAGCGAGGTGAGTTGTATTATAAAAGTAGCCATTTTTATCCATGCTAATGTCCGAGGTATGTTCTTTAAAACCTTGTGGTTTGAGTTATAAATTAAAAGCTGTTTAGATTCATTGTGTTTATTGTTGGTTACCAATTTTCCTCATTGTGCAGATTGATCCGAACAGCATTGCTGCAAAAGATGGACGAATTCGAGAGGGAGATCGAATCATCCAGGTTTGCAGCATATCATTGATCTCATTTGTCTTATTCTGTCACATTTAGGCATTTTTCTAAACAAATCTCTATTTCACATCTAAGATCAATGGCATTGAGATTCAGAACCGTGAGGAAGCAGTGGCTCTTTTAACCAGTGAAGAACACCCAAATGTGTGCCTGCTATTGGCTCGACCAGAGATACAGGTGAGAGACGCAAGCCACAAACACACCGTTCATGCAGTTCACCAGCTTTGAAGGATAGCTTTTCTCATTTTTTCTCTGGTTGTTTTAGCTGGATGAAGGCTGGATGGATGATGACAGAAACGACTACCTGGATGACCTCCACATGGATATGTTAGAGCAACAACACCATCAGGCTATGCAGTTCACAGCAAGCATGCTCCAGCAGGTACAGCAAATCCATCAGAAAGTCACTCTTGGAGTCGGTCAGGAGGCATATCAGTCAGTCATAACTCAACCTGTCATGGCTTGACATCCTTTACATCAATCATAATTCTGTGTCCGTCGCTGAGCGGGAGGTAAAGCAGTCAAGCCAGGACTGTGGTTTATAAGAAAGCATGACTTCTTTAGCTCCCATTTGCACCTGGTATTATCATCCTTTTCAGTTGATCAGATTTGAAATGGATTGTGCAATGTACATGTGTAAACAGGGTCCAATGCTTCTTGGCATCTAATTGAACCAATTTGGAGGTGGTCAGATCTCATATGGCTGCTCTGAATTTGTAATATAAATGCTAATGTGTTCAGATTCGCCCTAGATGGTATTGAATAATTGGTTACTTATTCATTATGCCATAGCTAGAAACTTTGCCATCTAGTTTTCAAAAACATTCTCTATGGACTTATCCACACGAAGTCAGAGCCTTCCCTATCCAATCTTTTTTTTTTTCTCCCCTGTTCTAAAAAAAATTACGTAAACATGGCATCATCTCAAGAAATACCCAAGTACACATGAAACCACTGAAACAGACTCAAAACGATGCAGTAAACATGCCACACCAATATGTGGCGCTATAATTCTGCCACGAATATACACTAAAAATAGAGAAGACTTGGAGCATGTGCATAAACCTTAAGCGCTGTATACAAATCCAACACAAGACAACTTTTGCTTTAACTTAAAGAGCAGGTAATATGGGTTTTCGAAAAAATATCTTATTTACAGTTGTAATGTAGCTGTCCTTCAATGTAAACAGTCTGCAAATTGTAAATCAAAAAAGTGCATGATAAAGAAAGATATTGTATCTCAAAAGGAAGAGTCGACTCAGAATTGTTACATTTTCGAATCTTCTGCCTGTTTCGATTTTGAAACGTGCAATGGTCATTTATTTAATGAAGTCAAAGCCTTGATAAATCTATTTGTAGCAACTAGTCTAAACAGACTTGGCCAATCAGAATAAAGTTGGCTTATGGAAGGGAGGGGTTTACAGACCTTAAGATCCATATTGATTCAAACGAACCGTATCAGAATCATTGCTAAATGATTCTATTATTAAATGCATATTCTGAGAAAATTACAGTGTTTTCTGACCTTAGATGTATTTAAACCTGTTGTAGGGGACTCCAACACAATATTAGGACACTTTAAAATACCATATTACCTGCTCTTTAAACTAATGGACTAAGTAGTTTCGGCACCTCAAACACAAGCATCTAGTTTGCCGTTGTTGTTGTTACTTGACGTAGTGTTGTCTGACTATGGTCAAGATGTGGGGTGATGACATCATCGTTTCACAGAATAACGACTTTTTGAAAACAGAGGTTTCAGGCTCCCAAAATGCTGTATCCCTCTAGATGAAATGCTGTTACGATGCAAAATTTTTACATATACAATGTGTACAATGTCTCAGTGTATGGTTTTAAGAAACTTTGGGAAAGCCTGTACAAACATCTACCCCCACTCCCTTAAACCAATCTTAAACCTTGCGAGTGGCTTGCCTCCTAAACTAGTTATCATATAAACCTGGCATTGTATATTAAGAATATTGTTGACTCCTTGAATAACTGCTGTTGCTCCTCTTTAGTAAGTCAGATATGATGTTGTTTGACGTTCCCTAACTTTTTTTTTTTTTTTTTAGAAGAAGCAGCATGAGGAGGATGGAGGTACAACAGACACTGCTACACTCCTCTCCCACCACCATGAGAAGGACAGTGGAGTGGGTCGCACAGACGACAGCACTCGTAACGATGAGAGCTCTGAGCAGGAGAATCTTGCCGATGATCAGACTAGTGCCTCCACCACGTTAGGCAGCCGGCGTAGGCTCGCCTACAGTCAGGACACCCTAGGCAGTGGTGACCTTCCCTTCAGCAGCGAGTCCTTCATTTCTGCAGACTATGCGGACGCAGACTTCTTGGGTGACTTTCCTGCCGATGAATGCGAGCGGTTTCGTGAGCTTTTGGAGCTTAAATGCCAGATGCGGAGCGGGGGAAGCAGTGGTACCCCAGAGCAGAGCTTGTTCTGGCCAGGTGGGGGCGTAGGTGGCGGACAGGGCAGTGCTGGTGAGGAGGGCGTCGACAAAGAGCTGGAGCTTCTGAATGAGGAGCTCCGCAGCATTGAGCTGGAGTGCTTGAGCATAGTTCGAGCGCATCGCATGCAGCAGTTGCGTGAGCAGTGCCGCGAACAGTCCTGGATGCTCCACAACAGTGGCTTCCGCAACTACAACACAAGTGTGGATGCAAGACGCCACGAGCTAGCGGACATCAGCGAACTCCCAGAAAAGTCAGACAAGGACAGCTCCAGCGCATATAACACAGGCGAAAGTTGTCGTAGCACGCCGCTCACCCTAGAGCTCTCTCCAGACAACTCCTTGCGACGTGGAAATGAAAACCAGGCGGAAGCAGGGGCAAGTAGTGGTACCTCAGGTCCCAGCAGAATTCTGAAACCTCTGCTGTCGCCTGTCCAAGAGGCTTGCAGCCCTAACAGAGTTCGGCCGACCTTGTCAAAAGAGTCCGAGGCTGGAACCCAACCTGAAATCCGAGAACGCAAATCTGGTCGCCATGCCCAGCCCCAGTCGCCCTACAAACACGCCCACATCCCGGCCCACGCCCAGCACTACCAGAGCTACATGCAACTGATCCAGCAAAAGTCGGTGGAGTACGCCCAAAGCCAAATGAGCCTAGTCAGCATGTGCCGGGATCCCATCGCTTCTGCCGACTTGGGACCCAAAATGGAATGGAAAGTGAAGATCCGCAGTGACGGTACACGCTACATTACCAAGCGGCCTGTCCGAGACAAACTCCTGAAAGAGCGAGCCCTACGGATTCGAGAGGAGCGCAGCGGGATGACTACAGACGACGATGCCATCAGCGAGATGAAGATGGGACGCTACTGGAGCAAAGAGGAGCGCAAGCAACACGCCGTCCGTGCCAAAGAGCAGCGCCAGCGCAGGGAATTTATGAAGCAGAGCCGTATGGACTGTCTGAAAGAGCAAGTGGGCAGTGCTGAAGACAAGAAGGAGGTCAATATCATTGAACTAAGTCACAAAAAGATGATGAAGAAGCGGAACAAGAAAATCTTTGACAACTGGATGACTATCCAGGAACTGTTGACCCATGGTACAAAGTCCCCCGATGGGACACGAGTGTACAACTCCCTACTGTCAGTGACCACAGTGTAGGCTCTGTAATGTTCTGTATATAGGACACTACCGATTGGGGTAGACAATCCTGCCTCGTTCAATGCGGCAACATTTGTAAATAGGAAATATGAATGCCTTGTCTGAAGGACCTTTGCCATTTGCCAAGAGAAGGTACAATGAGAGTCTCAAAGATTGAATAGAAAGGATTTATACAAGTGATGAGAAGGTGTTTTCTTATTTGCTCTGTTTATTTCTGTGTTGCCCTTGTGGTTTTGAGTATTCTATTAAGTAACTGATTCATGACCATTTGGCTTCTTAAAAGGTTTTGGAATACAATACAAAGACCACCAGGCATTACAAACCATCAGCATTTTTATTTTCTTTCAAGTAACTAACAGTCAGCAGTATTGTATTTTTTTATGCATACATATTGCTTATTAAAGTAACAGATATTTAGCTTAATGGTCATCACATATACTTTTCAGACAGGGTTTTACAATAAAAATAACTTTGCTTTACAGACTTTAAAGAAAAGGTGCTGTTTTTCCTGAAGTTCATATTTCACACAGCTACTGTTACATTAGACATGCATCAAAGTGCAGCCATTTATTGAAATCTAAATCTGTTTGTATTATTGTTGATATTAATGTCTGTTGTAGACAAAAGCCTTTTGTATAGGTGTCCTTTGTATTACAGCAAGTTAATACAGTTTAACAAATCATTAGAAACGCAATTTGATGTCTTGTAAAATGAGAGAAATAATAAATTATTGTTTTATATTTGATGAGCTTTCAAAATATTGTGGTGAGCTTTTTTTATTTTCAGTACATTTTGACTAACAAGAAATTTCAGTTTGCAACAGCAGTAGGTTGGGAATTTCTTCAAACCAATTTAAAAGCACAAAGCGTTCGTGACAAAGTCTGTTAGGGGGTTGTGGGTGGATAGTGTCCGCACTTCAGTGACCACTCGACCTCAGGGCCACTGACCCAGCCAGGCCCCTGTTTCTGCTTATCTGTCCCCAGCTGTGTGTAGCTCTGAAACATAGAGCTCAGGTCAGTGAACAGACCTTTATCTCATTACAATCACACTGAAAGGTCTGCAGTGCCACAGCTGCAATGAGCGGCTGCATGCAGAAAAGGCTTCTGGTTCCCAGCACACACACTTAACACAGTATTACTCTGACAAACTGCTTTTCTTTGCATTTGATGACAAAACATAAAATCAAGTGCGAACAGTTGATGCTAGAACTTTTTTCTTAGTCATTCCGAAGTTTGTTTTAACCAACTGGTGGATGAATGAGTCATCATATGCAGTTCAGCAACATGTTCTACAATGTTAAACAACCAGATAGTGTTCAAATATTCTTTTCCCACCTCATTTACAGTATGTAGCAAATCAATGTTTTTGTTGTAAACTTTAACTTGAAGGTTGTGTCATGCCACTTGGTTTTATATTTTGTTATCTAATGACCATCATACATTTTTAAACATGGCTTAAGGGTCCAAATTATATTGGGGTTTATAATATATATATATAGAGACACTGTATAATCTATATAGATATTTGTCAGTACAAATGCAACTATTTCATGAAGACCTGTTCAACACCTTGACACCCCAAAAAAGAAACAACCACAGTTAGAAGGTATATTGTACTAAAGCCATTTATTTGCTTTATTTAAAAAAAAAAATACCATTGTGTAGCTTTGTACAAACGTTAAGGGAATAATTATGTTAATAAGGGAGGAGAGGTAACATGCTGTCACCCTCCTCCTCTCTGTCTGCTTGTATGTAATTGATTGCTTTTCTGCTTGCCTGAAGGAGGACTGTTTGTGTGATTTATGTCCACAGAGATCTCTCACACACTCTTTTAATAGGAGATAACAGCGTTCCATGCAAAGGCAAACAAAAAGAAGCAACAGCAATCAATTCTGAGTTGTTCCCTTTCCGGGCCAGGAAGAGAGGCGAAGTGAAGATTGCTTTGATCACACTCTCCGGTTTATTTTTATATTGGTAATGAATGAAGGTGGGCAGCGTGTGATACGGCCGGCCATCCTCCGGTGTTAGTTTTGGGGCTCCTCTCATTTGTCTAAATGCCACAGCAGAAGAAAAGGAGAAGCTCTAGAGTAAATCGGCTGTTGACCGATAAGACCACTGTTTGCGTCCTTGGCTCTTGTTCAGCTTTGTGAGAGGAAATGGGCTGACAGAGGATGGTTTTATTGTTTAGAATGAGAATGAACTACAGTGGGCCATCCTTGTACAAGAAATCGGCACAAGTGAGCCTTTTGTTCGGTTGTTTTGTAATTTTTTTTTTACCCCATTGTACCATTTTTCTGATAGATCCTATCAACTGATTCAGCATTTTCTTAAAACGTAACCGCTTAACTAGTAAAATCACTCTGAGGCAAGGTTTTGAGTGGCTTTTTGCTTATAAAAAGTCAGCAACCGCAATATGATGAAAGTCATCGTTGTGTATGCTATATATCTAACTTACATTTAGTCATGTAGTAGACGCGACTTAAATGATAACAGAAGCAATCAATAAAAAATGTATACATAGAACATACAACAAAAATACAACGCTGCAGCCTACAAAACCCACAAATTCCAAAAGTAAACCCATAAAAAAAAAGTATAATAAGGTAACTTTAGAAGTTATTTAGATCATTGCGAGAGAGAGCGCGCCTTGAGAGAGAATGGTTTTGATTGGCCGCTTTATGATTGACTAGTCACGGCCAATTTTCGTGTTTAACACTGATGTTAATGTCTGCGTGTTGAAGCAACCCAAATATCGTGATATTTAGCCCATGGAATGCGACTTTTATAAGGGGAACCCCACCAAAAAAGGTGTATTTTACCCCACCGGAACGCGAATCTCCCCTCAAAAGCAACTGGGCAGGTTTTTGGTAATTTGGCGGGTTTTGCTGTGAAAACCTGGCAAACCCGGTGTATCTTATCACTTCGTAGTCGGTTAAAGCCACCACTTAGTACGGTAAGCTATTTAGCAAGCAACGTAACAGCTTTGCGCGTAAATATGTGACATGTAGAATGTTCGTCATGAGTTTGTTACTTCACGACGCCTTCAAACATTGGTCCTGTCAGAAATTATATTAAGGACTCTTCGTTTTAATGTTATATGTATCAAAAGAAAAGCTCTGTATAATTGGTAATTTTCCCATTACAATTAATAATTTGTTCACGTTTCAAACCCTGTAGGGATACTTGTTTCACTTCTCCAAGTTCCAAAAAGGTCACCTTCCAAGATGAAAATGTGAAAACTTACTGAATGTTAATTAACTTAAGCCTGCTCGTTTTTTTTTTATTTGCTATAGGCAACTGCACTTATGTCATGTTTGGTTTCTTGTGGTGTGCTGTTAATTATTTGACATTTGCAAGCTTAAAGTACTTTGTGTGCAAAAACCATACAACATTATTCATAACTGCATCGGTTCCAGCATGAGCAGTTAGCTTGAGTAGCTACTAAAACTCAGTCTCCCAACAAGTTGCTAGAAATATAGTGTGGTTCAGATTTTGATTTTACATTTTGCTATGATAATATGGGAAACAATTCAACAATGCAACATTCAAAATATTCATTTCATCAAAACAGCACAGTGGACCAGGCACGGGGTTGTTCTTACCATTTACTGTAAGAAATATATCAGAATATATAAACCAGAATGTAAAACATGCATGTTTGTAAATACAAGCTGCAATACTGACTGTATACATTTCTCATATTACACAGGTGAAATGGCATCAGACATAACAATGACAGATAGCAGGAAAATTCACTTCTATCTGATCATCCACCATAAAAGACACCCACAGACCCTCCAACATGAAGACGTCAAGAAGAACATGAAGTATGCACCCAATTCAATTAAACCTCCTCTGCTGGGCTGTCCGCTTCCCAGACCCATGAATTTTAAATAGTGACATCTCATTATTTTCAAGATGATGAAGTTTATAAAAAAAAAGCCCACTGTCAAACACTTCAATCAGCTGAAAAGTAGGACGGAGTTTATGTGCAATTTTTTGAATGCTCTCAACTGTATTGAGTTGCACTGTATAGCACTGTGGTGCATAGGCATGTAAGACTCGCAATTTCACAGTCTCAATTCAAAGGAACATAGAATAATAGCAGGTCACACGTTTAGATTTCTCGTTGGAATATTTTCGATGTGTGCACCCATTCTTCCATAGTTTTAATAGATTTCTATTAATGTGACTTTTATCAGGGGAACCCTACCAGAAAAATGTGTATTTTATCCCACCGGAACATGATTTTTACCGGGAATCCACCCTGAAAAGCCACTGGGCTAGTTTTGAGTAGCAATTGGGCAGGTTTTGCTGAGAAAACCTGGCAACCCTGGCTAAAAGTCATCACCACATTAATAGGATGATGGCTGTACGGTTGCTAGGGCTTACTGCAATATTGTATTAATGAGTATTAATAACAGACATGATCTTCACTGATCATCTTCATGATCTACTCTGAATTTTTTTTTAAGCCCTGAATTTCTGAGTTGAGGGCATGTCAGTATGAAAACATATAGCATCTATATTTAAATGAGCTAATATGAATATTAAATTTGTTAATATGAATGACTTTTTTTTCCTTTCATTCAAGTTGCACGTACAAAATGCCATAGCATACAATTACAATAGAATAGCCTATAAAGATGCAATTTACAGCATATTTGCATAAAATATAAAAAGGCAACAACAGCTATGTCATGCACTCTTTACTCATAGATGTAGAGCTAATAATCTTGAGTTTTATGTTGGAAAGGTACATCAACCTTTCTTTTTTCAGACCAAATTTATTTGAACACACCTGTTTTTTGTCGTAATTACAACTTCACAACGTCTCAAGAGGACCTGAACACATTTGATTCTATTCTGATTTCTAGATACGATTCAGATGTTCTTGCACTATCAGGTTCTTCTTCAAACACAGAGCTGTCACTGTTTCCAGCTGAAAAAGCCCACACTTCAGTCACACTGACCTTTTCTTTATCCACACATCTCTCACAAAGCTTGCACTGTTATCTTTCAGGCTCCGGGCCGTAGATGCAGTTTTTGGCCCAGTGAATTAAACTCTAGAAATGAAGTGTGGAGGACAGCTGTACAACAAAACATTCCACAAAAAGTGAGATCTGTTGTTTTGTTTATGTTTTAATGTGAAAATCTGATGAATATTTTGACAGACTTTAAAATAGATGATAGAGTTGATGGTAATTGAACCATTTTGATTATTGTTATGAGGAAACATGCCCGCCGTCTATTCTTTCATTTCTTTTTTTGTTTGAGACAAGTCCTTTGGGGAGTTCACTCAGCAATGATGCATTGCATTAATTCAATAATGTTTCAGCAGCCTACTTGTCAACTTTCTTCCATTCACACAAAATGAATGGCAGTGTTCAAGCATCACACTTCATATTCTCGCCTGGTTGATTATGGTTTTGTAGCAATATATTATCTCAAATGCTGTTGTGACTTTCACATCAGTCCTAAATTAAAAAGAGGTTCTTTATTGATCCCTCTGGTGCAATTCAGGAAATTATACAAGTCAGAAAATATGCAATTCATGCATTTGTTTTGTGAACACACAAATGCTAAAGAATGGTCTTGACCCTGTGCATGACCGCAAGTAAAATTTACCCCCACTACTCATCTGACCCCTGATCTTAGCACGGACTTGTTAGGTTCAAAGGTCTGTTAAGCCATGTTGTTTATGGCTTAGTATTGCAGTAACTCAAAGTAAGCTTTTCTCTTTAGCGCTGCAGAAGGGCTCTATTCCCATCATTTAAATTCACTTTGTGTCTTACTAAAATAAGCATACTTTTCTAATAACGTAGAATTTTCTCATGCTGTTTTCTTTTTCCACACCTGTAGGTCAATGTCAAAATATTGGAAGTGAGAGCAGTGGTGAAAGCAAGTGCTGTGCAATGTAAACGTTACACTGAACCACATGATGTTTCAGTCATGTTGGTTGCCTTAGGCACTGTTGTGTCGGAACTGTCATTGAGGTGAGAGTCGCTCTGCTCTCCTCTGGCAGCAGCAACTGTACAGCATCGTTCCATTATGTTTTCCCCGTGCACCTCGAGGCATCCATCCAAGACCTGTTTCTTCAGCATTCACTCTCTCTTTGAGAAGCTAAACATCATGTTGAACCTCAAAGGCACAGAGCTTTACATGTATTTCCTTTGTACTGCTATCAGAATGCTGTTGTAAATACACTTCAGATTTTTTTTCCCAGTTGGAAATGACTTATGCACGCCTTGGTGGGTCATAATTGAGTTTTGATGAGCAATGCCAAAAAAAATTCCAATTTTGTTAAGCAAGTCAGCAAGCCAACAGATTTTGTTTAGTAATTATTTAAGCGTTTAATTTAAGTTTAGTGATGAGTAACATAACGGAACTCTAAACTGAGATAAATGCTGCGCTATTCTGACGAATTGATAGTGCTGGATAAAAGTCGCTAGCGTAACATTTCCAAAATTGCCAAATGTTTTAAATAGAACAGAACATGCTACAAATAAACGTATTCCTCTAAGTGACTTATGTTAAAAGGTCTTTGACAGTGTAACAATGTGGAGTAGCATCTCATGTAATTTACTGCCCTTCTTTTTTTATGTTTGACTGAAAGTGTTGTAGATTTACTGCCTTTGAGTCTGTTGGGAAAGCTGGTCCAAAATGGAATTCTATGGAATCTGTGGAATGCTGTGCCACTGAAAGAGCAAGATAAATAAACTACATTTTTGTTGTGTGACAATTCAGATGTTAGTTAAATAAAAAGCACTTATTAATGTAAACTTCATAATTTACATTTAACGTTCACCTTTTGAGTATTTTTGTTTTAAGTCGAACTTAAAGGGTTATTCCACCCCAAAATGAAACTTTTGTCATTAATCGCTTACCCCCATGTTGTTCTAAGCCCTTTAAAGCTTTGTTTGTCTTCGGAACACAATTTAAGATATTTTAGGTAAAAACCGGGAGGCTTGTGTCTGTCCCATTGACTGCCAAGTAATGAACCCTGTCATGGTCCAGAAAAGTATGGAATACATTGTCTGAATACTCCCATCTGCCATCAGTGGTTTAATCGTAACGTTATAAAGTTACAAGAATGCTTTTTGTATGGAAAGAAAATGTAAATTCTGACTTTATTCCACCATTTGGCACCGTAATGTCACCACAGCGCCATTTTGGAGAGAATTCACAGGATGCACATAGCGTACACAGTTCTTGTGTCAGCCGCAATGCAAGGATACGTATTCTATGCGTATTTATGCTTTGATTTGTACAAAAACAGCATATCCTTACATTGCAGATGAACTGCACAGGCGGATGCTCTCCAAAATGGCAATACGGTGATGTTACCTTGCTGAATCATTTAATACATTATTTTTGTTTTCTTTCCACCCAAAAAGTATTCTTGTAGCTTCATAACGTTACAGTTAAAACCACTGACGGCAAATGGAGTATTCTGACGATGTCTTTCATACTTTTTTATGGACCTTGACAAGGTTCATTACTTGGCAGTCAATGGGACAGCAACAAGCCTCCCGGTTTTTACCTAAAATATCTTTAATTGTGTCCCAAAAATGAATGAAACTTTCACAGGTTTGGAATGACCAGTCCAATCTCACAGCAATTTGTACTTCACGACTTCACACTTCCTCATAATGCAAATAGAATAGCATGTTTGGCTTGCTGTCCAGGGGGGCGAGCCGGGAGCCCGGCGGACTCCGAGCCCTAGTAGTTTTAACCCTTGCGAGGGAAGAGCTCAGCGTCTGGCTCGAACCCCGCGTGCCCCCCCTCGGAGGAAGGTGAGGACTGATGGCGAAGAAGGGGTGGCGGAGGGATGCAAAAACGAGATGCAGAAGGGAGGAAATCGAGCTTATTTAAGGCAGAAACGCTTAGTTCCTATTGGGTGAACGGAAATAGGCTGATTGGGGGAATGCGGAGCCAGCCGTGGCTGATTATTCATACGTGCTTCTCTCGAAATTTGTTTATCAACATCACATATTTTATGAGGTCAAGGTGGCTAAATCTTTTTGCTAAATTGTATGTATTTTACGAGTTGCCAATTCGTTTGACTTTATTCAAATGACCAACACCTAATCCCATCTCTAAACCTACCAGTCACTGGGGTTCTAGACAAACAGTACGAGTGAGGTCGTACGAATTTGTACAAATTAGCCACCTCGTAAAATACATACAAATTGGTCATGATACTGTGTTGTAAAGAGATGGGGGTAAGTAATTAATGACAAAATTTTCTTTTTGGGGTGGATTAACCATGTAAATTACATTAATTTCTTAATTACATAAACTTAATTTAAATTCGATTAATCCGATAGATCAAAATATTTTGCATTATTTAGTTAAATTGTTTCCCTAAATTGTCCTTCTTCTTTATTTTATGTAAGAAATGTCTTTACAGTACAGCCTTATATTTGGTGGCCTGCATGAGTCCTGCGTAGCTACACTGAGTCACATATAATATGTCATGGGAGATTTGGTTTATTGACCATCAGAACTATTAATAGCTCCCTCGGGGGATGATGCAGTGCTGATGGCAGAGCCTGCAGAGCAACACGCCAGTTCAAAGACCAGCTTAACAGCAGCACAAATCCTAAATCCACTAGCTTTCTCAAAATCAATCCACTCACTGTATTTAGACGTTATTGATTTTATTGGTTTTTACTTGGTCCTTTACTACCCGCCAACCCCTATTATGAAGAATCGGCGAGTTCACATAGTTGTAATGGTGAAGATTACATCATATAATAACCTCTGGTAATATGTAGCTTGTTTAGTCACCAGTATATGAACTGCTATGCAATCACACTGGGAAATTGATTGAGTGCATGACCGCTAAGAACCGTTCAAAGACTTGTTCACATAATTGTGCACTCTCTGCAATAATCAACACTAACTAGCGCACATGCTCAAATTGGATGTCAAGATCAGTCGATTGACCTGTCGTGTATCTTGATGGTTTGGGGTTTCATTTCTCCATTGCTAAATTACAACACACAGTACCCATTTTTTATACTGATTTCTTTCTGAAAGGTTTGCTGTTACAGCAAGAGATTAGACTAATAATTGTAAAACAGATATGAAATAATTCATATAGATATGCTTTGAAGGTGGGATGCAGAATACAAGTAATTTTGAGCTTGGGCTCTTTTGACATTGTCCAGGAAAAAGCCACTGATAAAACCCTTCCAACCATCCAAAATGCTGAGCGTAGCTTTATAGTGGCATGTGTGGATCACATTTTCTGTAAAATGATCAAAATCTAGCTTTTCCCTACCAGTCAGATGTATAAAATGTGTAATGTATTGCAGAACCAAAACAACAATTGTTCCCCACCATGTTCCAAGTCCTTTTCCTCAGGTGGTGAACATAGACACACAGACAGGCACCTTTTTTCCTTCTATATCAGGGGCAAAATCACTCAAATTGCCTCTTTATTAGTCTCCCATTTACACTTTTAACGGCCTCTTGCAAAAAGCAGCATTCCCTGCACTAAATGGCTGCTAAAAGCCTAGCTGTGTAGTAAACCAGGTCCTTAGCTGCTATTAGCCTGAGAGGCCGAGAGTACATCTATAAATGGAGCAATGATGGAACAGCCTCCACAAGAGTCAATTAAAGCACTTCATTAGACTGTAATACTCCAGCAGAGGCCACAGGCCCACGAACCCTGTAATGATGCCAATCAATGTGTGTATTACTCAGAATTAGCTGCCAGCTCTCTGAAGGAGGACTAGATCTTAACAATGCTAAGATGAATAATAATAGCGTCAGAAAGTACGTCAAAATATGAAACAACTTTTGAAATGGAAATTTTTTTCTGAAAAAGAAAGGTAGTGATATGCGAAGGCTAATTGACAGTCTGTAGTATGTAGTAGGCAATCTTTTACATTGTTATACACTGTGTATATGCAGTAACATTTTTGGCATCTGTAAAACCATATGAACTGCATAATAGAGTGAATGTGTACAGTTCACATAGGAATTATATGTAAAATAAATGTTTTACAAATGACAAAAATGGTGTAGTAGACAGTATATACATACAGTATTATAAATTGTATTTGCGAACTAAAGGGTTTGCGAACACCTCTGCATATTTCACTCATAAACATATACATGATACATTATGTTGTATTGTACTGTAAGACTAAACTCAAATAGATGACCTCTAAGGGGTTTTCCTTCACTGCACCAAAAAATCTCATTAGGCAGGTTTTCATTTTCAAAATTCCAAGCCATTACAAGAAGATCATAAAAAAGAGGACAGAATGCTGTCAAAAAAAACTAAACAAAAAAACAGAGAGAAAAGAAAAAAACAACCAAAAAGGCAACAAAAGATTGACTGATTGATTGCATCTCACGAACATATGTATATATAGGCTATATATATATATTATATTTGTGAAGTTCTCACCCCCTCACATTAATTATTGAACCCCTTAAAGAGCAAACAAAAACATTAATTGCTGGCCATTTTAATGGTGTTTTCAAAACAGATGTTCTATTACAAATTAAAGTGCCAAATAGATATTAATGACAAGAAGTCCCATTCACCTGAAGTAACCATAGCAACAGTACACTGTAGACAATTTCCGTTGCGATCAGTATCAGCCAGTACATCAACAAAACATCACAAGTCCTCTCAGTATTTCTCACATTTAGATAATTATTAATACACATCACAAATGTAGCACAGAAAGCGTTGTCTTTTCCCGTAGCTCAAGCAGCAGGGCACCTGCAACAACAGCATTATGGGTTTGATTCTCAGGAAATGCATGAGCAGATCAAATGTATGCCTATAATAACATCTGCCAAAATATATACATGTAATATGTAGAGGGCTGACAATTAGAGAAGTATACTAGTGCCCTAAATGATAGATTTTGCTTGGAAAATTCTTATAAAAGTCTGATATTCATTGTATAACACTGTTTAAATCCTTTGATATTGAACAGGTGCTGCATATAATCTCACATTTATTTTTACACTCAAGGGATGATTCAGTCCAATGAGTGTGATATTACACATAAATATAACGGGAGACTTAATTATTTGTTCTGTCACTGTTCACCTGAACGTTTTAATGCAATCAGTTTCTGTCCGAATAGGTTGCTAGTTATCTGATACTACAATTAAACACATTATTATTCACAAAAAAAGTATTTAAATGCCTCTTACACGGTTTGGGGAAAATCCTATACATTCATTTATTTATAGCCAGAAACTATAGATACTGAGGTCAGTTTTTCTAAGGGTTTATACCGTAGGACCATGCATAACAGGCAAGGGACTTTACATGACAGGCGTTTTGCCACCGATTCCATCTCATAACTACCCTGTAAAAAGTTGAGCCAAGAAAATGGGCTTGGCAGACTGCATTCAATATGTTCCCTCACCTGTTTATGCAGAGAAAACAGATGGCAAAAAGCAGATGTCTGATACATTTTGCAAAAAGAAAGCAGTCATTTTTTTGTTACTTCATCTCTCGCCAATCTTCGGTTTAAGTCTCAGTAGAAATTCCAAATAGCACACATGGGAGGATTTGTGAGTTATTTTACCACTTAATGGTATTTCTTTAGATACTGAAAACTCATCTATAGGCAAAACAAGTGAACTGACTCTGCCTCATCCTTGAACATGAAGTCCAGGATGGTTTTGGTCAATGTCTGACAAGTCGGTGATAGTTCAACATGAGCCTGGGAACAGTGTATTTTTTCCATCGCACTTCTGCAACAGTCTGGCAATTCCAAGACTTCAAGCTTTGTTGGGAAACTCATCCCTCTACAGGGTATTCAAACAAATGTATGATCATCAATAGGTTTAAATGTTTAAAATAAAAGCTAGACTTTGCCAATTGTCATTGATATTACACAAGAAACCCAGTTTATTTTTAACCCAGCTCATCATGCATAAATGCAATGTAAATTTATAAATATGTATTTAACATACAATTGACCATTCTGTGACCGGTCACATTGCATGCAGCTTTTCTTCCTGTCTAAGTGGGCCGTTTTTGACCAGGATAAAGTGGAACAGACTTTAAGTAAGTCTGAAGTCTGGCTACATGACACTAAGTATCCTTTAACCAAGTTCAAAAAGTCATAAGTTTTTAGTTTGTGATTGCTCCCTCATTTTAGCTTCCACAAGCTTTTAACGGCTCTTTAAGCTGAGAGCCACGTGGGAGTCTCAGCTGAAGGTTGCATTGGCCACGGTGTCCACAGCGGTTGAGCAGTCATCGAGACTTCATGCCAGGGAGAAGGATAAAGGGGAAGCAGAACAGAGGACGACAGCAGCCCATACAGTATCTACAGCCCTGGGGCAGTCAGTCTGTCTCCTCGTTCTGGGGAGGGGTAAACCTGTTAGGCCTGGCTGGGAGACTAAACACTACCCTCTATTGGATGACACAGAGATTGTGCATGGTGAGGCTGACCCTCACTCGAACCACGTTGAGGGTTACAGCGATGACCAAGCAGTGAACTTCCAATCCGATCCGAGTCAAGCCACGTCTAGAATGCAAATGTGATAATGCACTTGAAGCACATGAGCTACTTTTCATTTTGGAATGAAATTATATAGGATGGGTTTAGAATTAGAAATTAGTTGCTTACATAGCAGAGTGTGAATTGTTTTTTGTTTTTTTTTGTTAATTTTGTTATTTGATATTTGTGAGAGAAACATGATATTCAACTTGATTTTATCCATCCTGAATCATGAAAATTTGGCATCTTTTTTTTAAATAAAAGACAATGAAGACTATTTTCTCCTTTGCAAAACCATGCACTGATAAATTGTTCACAATAAGACCTGAACCTGCATTAAAAAAGTATAGTACATTTTTATTTCATGTAAAGAACTTCAAAGAACTGTGGACACAGACTAAAAGCCCAGTGCATTCATGATTAACACACTTTTGCATTTATTATTTGGTCCTCATTACAAGATAAAGACTTCCAGCTTTAGAATAAGATCTGCAGGACCAGAACGTTTGAACACTTTTTAATAAGTTTGTCTCATACACTTTTAACACATCCTCTGTTGGAATAATATAAAATTAGACCTGCGTCTTATGAAGTGGGCATGTGGTAATTTCAAATTATGAATCGGCCTGATTGAGTACAGAGAAGATCTCCATGGCTTCCTCTGTACCAAAGACACCAGTGTGTGAATTATATTAATAGAGGAACTATATAAATGTTGGACTTCACATTTTATGTTTCTTTTTTTTTTCTCCCACCTTGTAGATGTTGCTCTACAGTGTAGAACTGTAAGCAGAGTCAAGCCACAATACCTGACCACTAATAACCTGTCACCCAGTGAATAACATTAAGACTGACATCTTGAGCTTTGTAAATAACAGGACACCCTCTGGTTTATTAAGTCTCATTTTAAGTTATTACATGTGGGTAGACCAACAATTAAGACTGCAGGAAAACATCAATGCTTCTCAAATTGAGTCAATGCATTAGCAGATCATGTTTGGCATATGGCTATGTTTTCTCATGCAAATCTGACATTATTGTGGTTTACCCTCTTTATCCTGAAGTAATGAGTCCTTGGCAGTTGACACACAATGTTTGATGTTGGCAAATGCTGCTATGACAGAAAATGATACAGCTTTATGGCTGTAATGAACAGTCGAGCAACTATATACTATATGGGTACATTTCATGAAACATGCCAAGGACTTATTTCACCACTAAATTAAAAGAAATAAGCAAATTTATTGCCTCAAAGAAAATGAATCCTACTTTTAGGTTGCTTATCGTAATTTTTGCATTGTGACACTTTCACGACAATAACACACATCTTATAGTAGTACAGCTTTTAATGCTAAGAGTTCATTTTATTTTTACTGAAAAAATTTATGCATTATGGTAATAGATGAATTTTTGCAGTGCTACTGCAAATGAAATGAATAGTCTGAAAGATAGGCTTAATTTTTATTGTATAGGACCATATTTTTATCTTTTGATTTTGGGGTAAAGATGGCTTGAACATATTGGCATGAGATTTTATATTTTAGGGCCTGAGAAGGTATTCTTTTAGCTGAGCTACTCATAAAAAAAATTCTTAATAGGTCACTCAACTTCATCACTATTAATAAGTGCTTCAGTTCCCTGTCCCGTGGATCAAATTACAATTCATTTACTTAAGACTTGTTTCTATTCCCACAGCATGCAGGCTTATTTCCCAAGAGAGGAGTGTTCAAAGACGACAGTTAAATGTAACCTCTTGCCACGCATCATGGCAGAAATCCACTTTTTATTTCCTCTGAGAGGGCTGGGTAAATTTCAGTAAACCATACTCATGCGACTCTGAAATTAGCCAGCCAGACAGGTGAATTAAAGCTTTCGTCTCTTGAAAGAACTTGCAGAAATCATTGTTCTGTGTCAGCAGGAGCCTATTACAGACGTATGACTGTGACGTAAGAAAAGGAAACTTGTATTTGGGAAATGAAGCAGAAAAATTTGTGCAAGACCTTAATAACAGCAAAATGAATTAGTAGCATGTATTCATTTGAGGAACATGATTAAGGATTATAAAAAAGGCCCGGATGAAAGCATAAGAGACGTTATATAATGATAATCCTACGATGAATGACATCCTACAAGTTAGTGGTGCTCACCAAGTATTAAACTTTGGAGTAAACCCACAGCAAATCGTAAACGTGAATGCATCAAATTGCGTGCTTGTTGACGATAGTTGTGTTATTACATCTCTATGATCAGACTTTTGATTTCAATAAAATAGTAAAAAAAAAAAAAAAAAATCCATCTAGAAACCTGAATTGCATGAAGTCTTTGATCATAAAATCATTAGGAACACCTTTAACCAGCTTTATATAAAAATCAAGTTTACATTAAACATGTCTATGGTAAATGAAATAAAACAACAGACAATGAAACAAACTTTTTGTAATTTGAGTTACGGAAACATGTTTGTTAGACAAATCAAAATGGTCTTCCAAACATTTAAAACAGTAACATTTATTGCTTCGTCTGAATACTGTATTGAAATCACACGCATTCAGTATTACACCAAAAAAAAAAAAAAGAATTATACAATTATAGATGGATGCACAAAAGGCAGTGAACACAATGCTCTACAAAACACTACTTTACAGAAATTTAAAAATTCTAAATATCAAAAACACACAGCTGCAAAACGGCAGCCAGCTGTTATCAGCGAGACAACTTGGGGTTGGACTGTCACAAATGACACCGTAATTGAGCTAGTCGGAGCAGTCAACAACCACCTGCCAAAGCAACAAAAACCAAAACAACTTCTCATAAAATAGGAGATTGAAATGCTGATATAAATTAATGTGAATCAGGAAATCAGTTCGAATTAAGAGGTAAATGTACCTGACATAAACCACTCACTTTCAATGCAGCGCAAACCGCACCAGAATACAAAAGTGAGAAAAGAGCTTTTACATCCTGTCAGTTACACACAAACAACCAGAAAGAAATGATGTTACGCTAGGCTTGAATCATTAACAGAACAAAGATAGCTATGGCTTGTATTTGCTTGGAACGTAACCTGAACAGCAGCCAGTTATGTGTCTTCAGAGAGAGCGAGACGATAAACTCCACTGCCCCGATGCTGGACACTAGGTGACTAAAATATTAATACACCAATATGCAGAGGAGACATGTCCTAGCCGACCTAAAGCTTAGAACAAGACTGAATACAGATTAAACTCTCACGAACCAAGACTTAAATACAATAGTCATGGTTAAATACAAGTTAAGCTTTAACAACAGCCATACTGTAAATTGTTATAACACATTTAGACTCGAAAATACATTTTTTTTTTATAAAGATCTATGAACAAGCAACTTCCACTTTTGCTTTATCTGACTGAGCTGGAATCATTTCCTGTAGCATCCAAAGGTATGCTACAGCTGTGTAGTGTTTAACTTGTATTTAATCACGAATATTCCTTTGACTAGCTTTAAGTGATGTCAGTTAACAGTGGGATTACTAGACATCAAACAACTTCAGTCAAACCGCTTTAAGCTCTGTGACACAACAGATAGGCATAAACCGATGGAAATCAAGGTGTGGGGGGGGGGGGGGACTGTAAAAAAGACAGTTTAAAACCTTCACTTCAGCAATAAAATCCTATGTACATCTGCATAAAGTGTCCATTTGGGAAGGTTGGAGAAGTTAGGTGGACTCTCGACCAAAAGGCGCATGGCGGTAGGTTGGATGTTGCTTTTGATGGCCTTTGTGGAAGGCCACTTCAATGTGTGTCGTCTTAATCTCCACAAAAGCACTCAGTTATTGTTGAGCCTGCAGGCTTCTAGTCCTGCTCCATTGGCTCCTCCTCTGCGCTCTCTGAGTCCAGGGCCCCTGACCCAGAGTCGCCCTCTGTGGGTGACTCTACGCTACTGCTGCTGGATGTGGGTCCAGAGGCATTTTCATCAGTGCTACTGCTGCTGACCTGCTCGCTTGGCTCCTCCCCTTCTCTCACCTCAGGGCTAGAAGACACACCTGATGGGGCTCTCTGCTCTGATTGGTCCATATCGCTGGGCTCATCTGAGGAGTCATCAGAGCCACAGGGGACCTCTCTTTCAGTAAAAGCCTCTCTGGAATCTGCAGGGGGACACTCGGGCTGTGTGCTGGAAGGCTCTACGTTAGCGAAGAACAGATTATATTAGTGCTTTATGTAGTGTGCAAACAACCTAAAAGAAGGGGGGGGGTGATGATACCTTGGTCCTCGGAGCCTTCAGCTGTTCCATGAGGTTTACTTTCCTCCTCTTCCTCACTCCCCTCCTGCAACATGGATGACGGTGATTCGGCATCCTCTGACTTATCTGAGGAGCTATTAGTCGATGTAGATCTCGGCCTCTCTACAACCTGCTGGTCTACTTCATCTTCATCCTCCTCTTCATCATTGCCATCCTGGTTGAATTTCAGCCTCTTTACTTCATGTTCCTCCGCCTCCATTCCCTCATCTTCCTCATCATCTAAGTGTTTGTTCTTTACAGAGCTGCCGAGAGGCCCACCAATCCCTGATACAGATGCATCACTGGAACACAAAGAAATACTCTCTGCTTTATATGATGTGAAAGAAAAGTAAACATGTTCATTGATTCAGTCATCAACTAAATTACAGTTTTCCGGTAATTTATGTAAATCTTGGCATTTAATTTTTGCTGTTCACCATTTCTGGTCTTGAGTGATGATCAGATGAGATGAGATGGCAGATGCTGCTATAACAATGGCAAATTTAGAATACCTGGCCGATTTGTTGTGTTCTTGTGCTGTGTTTGTTTCTTTGTTTTCTGTACTGTCCGGAAGGCCATTTGTGGCCAGTGAACTGGACATGGAGTGTTTCTGTCTGTTTAATGGTCTAGGCGTTCCTGGACCATTTACTTTCCTGTAATATAGAGGGAATTCAGGTTTATACTTAATTATTATTATTATTTTTTTTAATGCTCCATATACTTTCCTTACCTTTCTGTAAAGGCAGATGTGTTCCCTGACAACATGACTCCATTCATTCTGTTCACACCGCTGCAGCCATTCTTCCTACAAAGAGGCCAGAAATAGATTCAAGGTATCTAAGGGTGTACTCACACTAGGTATGGTTGCTGTGAACCGGGCCCCGAGTACGATTGTCCCCCCTGACGTCATGTGTCCTGCTCCATGCTCCAGCACAGTTAGCGCTCACACTAAATGCGAACCATGCCCGAGTCCAACTGAACCGTGCTCTGGCACACCTCTTCCAAGCGGGCCAGGGACGGCTAAACGAACCACGTCCGGGCACGGTTCGAAGCACTCACACTAGTCAAACGAAGCACGCTTTGGTGGTCAAACACACTCGGGCACGGTTCAAACTACCTGGTGTGAGTACACCCTGAGTGTCTAATTAATGTAGCAACTTTACATTTTAATATTAAAGAGAGTTAAATACTTACTCAGATGTAGGATAAATGCAACTGACCACCATCACATTCTGATGAAGAGAGAAAACAATTAGTATCAATAAACAATGCAAATTCATTTACAACCTCCTATATGGGAAAATGTTTGAGTGAATCTTGAATGGGCTTTAAGTGGTAATCAAATCACTTAAGCATATAAAACACAAATAAAGTTCCTCAAACACATGATAAAACCCATTTAGCAAACATTTAGAGAGACGAGTGTGTAAAACACTATAAACGATCCTCTCAAATTATAAATCACACCTGCAAAACAAATATATTTGACCATAAATCAGCGTCATAAAACAATCATAAAAATCATAAAACAGCGTGCCTTTATAGAAGCCAAAGATAGCAAGTAATAATATTTCACATCTTATGAATGGAACTTAGCAAAACTGCAATAAAAATGCAAATACAAAGTGGGAATGGACTATCATCCCTATAAGAACAGGGTGAAGAAGATTCCTCCAAGTATTTTATAGTAAGGGCACTACTACACACAACTAATCAGCATCCATTTGTTAAACACGTCTCACACACTGACCTTCTCTACCCCTCTGAGAAATTTCTCTGTCCCTGTGTAGTTCCTCTTAGGTTCAGTGAGCAGCTCGCACAAGCGCTGGATAGTGAATGGGATCCTGAATAGAGAAAAAGTTAATTAGCTGCTGCATACTCCAAAACGGTGTAGGCTAGGTTATATACAATAGCCAGAAGATGGCACACTTGCTCTGGGGTAAAGAGACAGGGAGAAACCCAGTGCTTTTCCGCAAGGAAAATTGCTGATAGCGCCACACTATGCAATTAATTAGCATGTTACTCACCCATTGTATCCATTCACTATCTTAAGAATTCTCTCCTTCATTTCTTCAAAAGGAACAGACTCTACGTTAGGGTTAGCAGGCCCTCGCTGCTCTGGGGCCGATGCTTGGAAATCCTCCATTACTTTCTCCAGTTTGAATATGAAATAGCTTTTAAACTGACACCAGGACACCCTGAAACGGCAACAATATTAAGCATTAGTAACTCCTAGACAGCTAAACTTTGTAAGGGACAACATTCGCTGTTCATGACACGGCTACAAACCAAAATAAATGAGCACAGAAATTTTATATTTGAAATAGAGCCCGACCGATAAAGGATTTTGAAGGCCTGATACAAATATTTGTTGGTTTTAAAATCTGATATTTCGATATATCGGCCGATATTTATTTTTATTTTTTTTTTAATTTCAGAAACGCGCAACAACACATTAACAGATTTACCTAACATTAGTTATTTGTAGTTATTTGTAATGAGTTTTAAGCTACCTTATAATTACAATGACTACGCATTACGTTTATTTCCAATAATCAGAGTAAGGACTTAATCGCATTATGATGTTTACATGTCAAGAGCAAGCTTTTCACTCCCGTTTACATGCTATTTCTAAATAATAGGCTCTAATTTGAAAATTCAGTTGAAGTTGTTTTTATTATGTAAGAAGCAGCCAGAGTGTTGAGAGATTTGAAACTAACAACTACGTAGGATCAGATAAACACTGCCACACAGTTCAGTGGTCATTATTCAAGATTAATTGACCACAGAACTCTACTAACTAGGGGTGTAACGATACGCGTATTCGTATTGAACCGTTCGGTACGAGGCTTTCGGTTCGGTATGCATTAGAACCGAACGATTCAGAAAAAAAAAAAAAAGAATAAAGTGTGTAAATATAATGTTTTCAGTGCTAAGCTCAACAAGGCAGCGCAAACGACGGGACA
>JAUMHE010000051.1:15730449-15748174 GCA_032359235.1 Enteromius mattozi | reverse complement strand
CGGAGCAAATCATTAATTTTTACTTTACACCTACCTCTGACTAGGCGTAAGATTTAGTCTCAGACGTAGCACTACGCTGAGATGGTGCAACGGGTATAAATTCTACGCAGGACTTAAAACCCATTTTACGTCCAGCTTAGTCTTACGACCGGGCGTACGTCCAGCTGGTGCAACCGGCCGCAGAACTGCACCGTTCTGCCCTAACACACTAAAATAATGTCTGTATAAGCATTAATGATACTTAGGCATTAAATGTAGCACTACTGTAGCGTCTGCTGTTACTAGGCAACCATGAAGGCGCTGTCAGTTACAAAATAATTTCTGTTTTGGATTTTAAACTGCGCGGACCTATTGAAAATAAAGAGCTTGTGCGCGCAAAACGCGCTGCATGTGAACATACTTTTATGTTAGTTTTAATAAATAAAAATGTGAAAATAAATCAAAGAAATTATTTTTTTATATTGTTTTTGCTGTATCGAAAACATACCGAACCGTGACACCACTGTATCGTATCGAACCGTGATTTTTGTTAACCGTTACACCCCTGCTACTAACCAATCAAGAGCAGGTATTTCAGAGAAATACATAGATTTGATATTTTGATATGCATCTGACTATGCCCTCTCACAATTATTTCATGAAATGAGAACAGTTAGTCTAAAGCTGGTCTAGTCGATACGTACAAGGTTCAGTGTGTTTTGGAACAAAACCAAAAGTTCTGTGGTAGTGCAATAAACCACCTTGTGGTGTTACCTAGAAAAGTAGTTATGATTTTAAACAAACCACTGAAAAAGAGGTCACACAAAGGTAAATGGGGTTTCAATGCCCCTCTTAGATCACTCGTTGACATCTGGAGGTACTTACAAGGTTTCCCCAGTTTTCGCAATATGGCACAAAAATTGGTCCAACACCGGAGATGACTCTTTCTTTACTTTCTTGTCAAAATCTGCAACAAACAAAATAATAAAAATCGCATTATGGATTTCATATAAACATCTATACTGGATGCAAGCCAAACAACTGCCAACTTTAAAATACCTTCAATTCGATATCTAGTTAGAATATTCTAGTTCTGACTAAGATCTGCATTCTTGAAAATAAAACCAAAAACAAAATACATACACACACACATATACATATATATGTATATGTGTGTGTATATATATATATATATATATATATATGTATGTGTGTGTGTATATTATATATGTATGTATGTACACACACATAATTATATATATACACATACATATGGGTTTTTTTTTATTTTTATTTAATTGCTATAGCTCACATTTTAATTGAGAACAACTACAGTATAAGAATAACCTATAAGAACCCTAAACATCTTGTTACTAGTCATCCTTCAAAATCTTGTGGTACTTTATGACCCCTACTTAGACCATTAAAGGAAAACTTTAACCAGTAGCGCACTGAACTTTTATTTAAGTTAAGACAAAATGCTAACAGGCTACATTTCTCTAAAACACTTACATAAGAATTACAGAAGTACAGGTAATGTACAACAAATCTGAGGTTTGTCATTAAATCACAAAAACTATTTATACCAATCTTGGTATAACGTTATATATGAAGAATTATTAACAACAATCATCAATAGTAATAATAATGTTCAAGATAGTAAGTTAGTAGAACCGAGTACAATTTCAATCAAGGTGTAAATACCAAAAAACTCGCGTTATAAAGAAAACTTCGGACTTTATTATTCAGTTATTCACTAGTTTAGCGTTAACACTGAATTACACATGTGTGTAATATACTCAAATCAACTCTAGATCATCCCAAACAACTAACTAGTTATCTTAATCTACAACAGTCTTGTTTATTAACATATTACTTAACTAACCAGTCATTTTGGCCAAAAAGAAAATTACAGAAGTCATAAAATAAGAAAAAGAAACCAGTTCATCTGCTCTTAACACACAACAGACCTCGAAAAACAGTAAAAGCCATTTAGCTACAGGCCATGCTAACATTAGCTAACTCACATTACAAGCTTATAAGCACATATAACTCCTCTCTAAACTCGCACAGACCACCTCAACACACACAGCCGGGCACCTTTAAGAGCTTCCAGAAGAGTGTCTATCTCCATGTCTGTTTTGTTGTCCCTGTCTCCAGTTGAAACGCGAGAGCTGATGGCTGCTGTTGAGCTCAGTGAAGAAGAGGAGAGGGGAAACACTTCAATATGGCGGCGTCTGCGACGTCACTGCCGGCCGCTCTTCGGGAGAGCTGACTGTTGCGCAACAGCATGGCTGCGTCTCAATTTCTTGTCAGCTGCTTACCTACCTAGGCATCGTCTTTGGGGCTTTGTGGGCGTAAAGAGTTTTGGAAATGGTCCTCGAAACCGAGTGAGCTGCCTATCTAGAGAACATTTTGGATCACAATAGGCACGTTTCGAACAAACTTTATGCCCATAAATGCTGTCAAGGCAGGTTCAGTAGGTTTTGAAACACGGCCCGAATTTCGTGTGCAGTCTGACTGGAATTATTAGCCTATTTATAATCGAACGCTCATCTTCTTGTTTATTTAAAAAAGGCTGAGTCACCTCAATTTGAACCTACTTAAGTTAGCCTAAATACACCACATATAGAATTTACTGTAGTAACCTGACTAAAGCTGTATTATAATGTATGTCAATGTTTGTAATTTAAAGTATTCAAACGTTCTTAATGGATGAAGAGTTGCCTGAGAAAATACTGTCTCAACATCAAGTTACATTATGGAAATATATTTTTATAATAGTGGTGGTGGCCAAAATTATTAGAACACTATAGTATTTTAAAAAATTTAAAAAAAAATGGTTTTAAGTCATTTATTTCTATCATTTGTTGTAGTGTGTCAGCAGGAAATACAAGTTCACATTTCCAAGTATTTATTTTGCCATTAATTGTAGTAATCCAGTGAGATTTTTCTTCACACAAGGAGTCTGACAACATGAAGAAACAGAACAAACGGAGAAGAACTGTGGAATGGTCCCCTTGGCCACCACTATAAATTTCATGCAAAAATAATTAAATACACAAAGCTAAATCAATATTAAATGAATATTTATTTATTACATTTTCGACATACTGGATACAATGAACATCGCTGGTGCATCTCTTCACACAGAGATAACATGAGATGTAGAAGAGTCTCCTTAGTTTCCAGTTAAAGAAATGTCATCACTGATCCCAGACCAGTAACAGGAGGCTGGAAACCGGTCACACATATAATTAAGCACATTGTGCTAATGAACATAACAAATTAAACACCACAACACACTCTTGCCATTTATACGATTCTCAAACTTTCACACAGAAACAGACAAAAGGCTGTGATTACACAAAATTAAAATTATTTCTGATTTTTTTTAAGACATGGGTAAACTGAGCTTACAAATTGTATCAAATTTTGCCATTTTTTCCCTTATCTTTAATTTTACTTTCTACAAATTCAGCATTTATTACAAAGTGCACTTAACTGTCAACTGTACATCTGTGTATGGTTTTCTGGTTTTATTATAGTTTTGTTTTTATGCATATAATACTGTTGTGATATACAAACCTTTCTAATCGGCACATATGATTTATTTTAAAATGATCACACATTAGCTCAATCCCAATATGGCAGAAAGACAAACCCCTAACAAACACAGGGTAAAACAACAAAATGTTTTCTTTGAACTTTACTGGACTGAATATTGCTAAAAATACATTAAACACTTAGACATTTTGCGTAGCTCCCACAAACTGCTGCAGATTACCTTAAAAAAACATTCAACCACAAATTCAACATCAAATTCATTATGACCATCAGAATAGATTTGTCGTATCATTATACAGGACAGCAGAATTAATTGGAATTCTCACAAAAGGCCAAAGGTATTCTTGTGAAATTCTCTCTCTTCCTCTCTCTCTCTATTATATATATGTATATATATATTAAAATGCAATCCCGATGACAACATTACAACATCATGCCCTTTTCTAGTCTTACTAACAAGTCATCTTCAATGTAAACAGCGTGAACCTCCACCATTAGGGTTGTGCTTAAACTGAATGTACATCTTACTGAGCTCTGCAAGCTAGTTCTCTTTGGTTGTTTCTGCGTGCTACATTCATTTCTGTGGCTTGAAAACAAAGCCTTATCTCATGCTATTAAGCAGCAGAATGCACGAACAAACTGGTGCAGCCACTTAAATACAAGAATTAGATAAAGTGAGACACAAATGCTCCAATTGTGTATTCCTAGACATAATGAACTAGATGCTGAAAAATGGTATAACATAGTTGTAAACAGTTCTGAATCCACATTTTTTGGACTGGCTAAAAATAGCTTTGCAACGAGTGTCTCATATTCTTTAAGGAACATTCAAGTGGTTGGTTAACCACAGTTGGAGACACTCAATGCGTTTGCTCACTACTCTCTCTCAAGAGTTTTGATGGTTTTGCTAGTGTTGCATTCATCCAGCATTGCCGTTTCCATCCAGCAGACCAAAACAACTGCTCAAAAGAAATAGTTCCAGCTTGGATCTCCTACTCCTCTGGCTCATGAAGCTCATATTGTGCTTAACGGACCAAATGTAGCTTGCCTTTGGCATTGCTTGTCTTCGATGAAAAAGATCACTCTGATCCAAGCAGCAGGCCGAGATTCTTCCCTGCGATACAGAAACACAGTCGAGGCTCATCACACTCGTGGTAGTCGGACACGACGCACCACTTTTTTCTCATAAACAGCCCTCATGGTCTTCTCGATCTGTTTGAGGAACACTTGTGGTATCCTTCCACAAAGGGTGTTAACTGTGTCTAGGAACTTAGTCTGAAGAGGGTAAAATAAAGACTGGAACAAGTTCTCCTCAAAAGGATACTGAAAGAGAAGATAAAATACATTACAGTTCAAAGTGTTCTGCTTTTGTTTATTTGTTGAGGCACAATGAACAAGGTCCACATATCTAACTGAATTCTGAACAGCAGAGAGGCCCATGTGACTCAACCATACAAAAGGCTTCCTCTTGAAGAGACACTTTCCTGCTATTAGCCTTCAAGGAGAGATTCAAGGAGACTGCTCTCTGAATGTACAATGCAACACTTCTATTTATTCACCCTCAGGATTTACTTTGTTTGCACTGAAAATTAGAACGTGGACTGGAAAAGCGAAGACAAATGGATTACATTTCTTGAAAAAATGAAAGTCAAACAACTAGGCTTTTACATTATGAAAAACGGTGATTGCGTGCTAGGTCGTTGCAATGTGGCTGGTGGGATGTTCTCACGTTTTAGTGTGGTGCTATGGGGGTGTTTTGTGTCCTGGTTATTACATGACATCTGGCATCAGTAAGATTTCTTTTAAGAGAGTCTCTCAGGCTCATCAAGGCTGTATGTATTTGATCAAAAATACAGAAAAAAACAGTAATATTGTGAAATATTACAATTTCAGTTTTTGGTTTCTTATTTTAATGTAATTTATTTCTGTGATGCAGCGCTGAATTTTTATCAGCCAATACTCCAGTCTTCAGTGTCACATGATCCTCTATTATGCTGATCAGCGCATGCTAGTATGCATTAACAAAAACAAAATTCAATGCAAATGTGACATTCTACATAATTGCCAGAATAAATTAAGCCTGCTTTGACCTGCCTCAGACCCTAGTATCAAAGTATAGTTATAATTGTTGTGTAAATGCATTTTGCCACATTAAACAAAGTAAAATCACCTAAATGCCACTTCAGAAGAGCTTCTGTGCCACATTCACAGTGTAAATTTGGCAACACATTGTTATCAATCTAACAGCCATTCTATTACTTTTATTTTACAGTTGTCTCCTGAAAAGACAGTGGCTGCTCACCTCATGTATGGCATCATACACCACTCTGAAGGCGGGCTGCTTCTCGTCATGGTACACACCACGGTTACCATGAAGAATAGACACCCCCTCCTCCTCCGCAGCCTTGCAGTTGCTTCCATACATGCAGTGATCCGGCCTGTAGTTCCACTGGCATGGGAATATATACAGACACTCTGCAGACACAAAGATAAATATTCAACATTTTAACCAAACCCATGCAAAGACCATGTAGTGTCTTCATTTTTGTTTGAGCTTGCTCTAGTCTTTTGGACCAGTTCCATTAGAGGTGTCAAACAAACACTACGCTTGTCAAGTGTCTCACCAATTCAGAGACCTTAATAACTGCACCTGCCAGTATCTGTCACACCTGTTCCAGTCAAAATAAGTATTTATCTACACAAAGGGTTCTCTATAAAAAAAATTAAAAAAAAAAGGTAAAACAGCAACTTTTAGGAGGGCGAGGAAAGAGAGAGCCTGAAAAGAAAAAAAGAAAAAAATACCACACTTTTTCTGTGACATATCAGGTCTTTTTGATTTTTTTCAGAAAGGAAACACACAGAACCTGGCTTCTTGCTCTGCACTAGAAATAACAATCACAGTTGGAAAGTTTACTTTAGATGTTCATGATACAAAGCTGCGGGGCTTCACAAGTAAAATAAGTAAAACTTGTCAAATTGGATTTAACCCTCCAGGAAAAAGAACATAATTAAACTAGTGCTAAGCAACAAAAATAAGAAAGTACACAGGTTCAAAGGTTATGCCAGTTTCAAAGATGCACCCAAAAACTTCTCTGACTTTTGGGTAAGAAATGGTTTCTTGCTTTTTTAAGGTTCAGTAACGGTATCAGATTGCGATACTTTCATATAACCACCGTGTGCAAGAACATAATAATACTGTATTTTGATCATAGCATTTTCATGGTACATGTACAAAACCAGAGTAATCTGAAATATACCATGGCACATGGCCAAAAAACATGGTATTAGTATAGTACATACATTAGTATGTATTTTGAAATATACCTATTTGTATTTACAAAATACGCTAAAGACGTTTCAAAGAAATACCAAGGAACATTTCCAAAAAACATCCTAAAAACCAAGGTATTTTGATACTGTATATATTTATACTGTCACAATTAACTTCCATAGCATTTTTTCCTACTATGGAAGTCAATGGTGACCAAAACAGCCAGGTTACAAACATTTCTCAAAATATCCTCCTTTGTTTTCGGCAGAACAAAGAAATTCATAAAAGTTTGGAACTACTTGAGGGCGAGTAAATGATGACAGAATTTTCATTTAAATGCATCTTAAAGAATACCATGGTACCATGGTTTTATTAGCATGTCCAGAAAACACTAAAACCCAAGTTTTTTTTGATATATTATATATATATATATATATACTGTTGTATTTACAGCATACTCCATGGTACTTCAAAATAAATACCATGGCATGTGTCCAAAAACCCCACTGCTTTTTATTTTTTGCTAGTGTTGTCAAATTACACATCATAATCAAGCATGTCTTTTACCTGGATTGTAGTGGAAGATGATGTTGAGGAGGTCTTGGTCTCCCCATGTGATGTGGTTCTTGTATTTCTGATAGAGAGGGTGAAGCAGATTTTCCCATGACAGACCGCTGGCGATCATGCTGTTCTGTAAAATCAATAGTGGCAGGTTATTTTCCTCAACAGTGAGTCTGGCAGCCACTTTTCAGACAGTTGTTGATATGGAAATTGAGGGTTTTTTTCAGAAGAAGAAATTTCCTTTTTGTCCCCTCAGACAGCCTTGGAAATGTGCTTGGGTTGGAAATTACACTTCTAGCTGAGTTACAGAAATATGCTAATCCAGACTGCTGTCACCCACTCGCTCTCGACGGATGGCAATCAGTAGACTTCCATCACTGCCTACTAAAAACAGCCCGAGGTTAAAGGGGTTTAAATGCGCAAAGAAACCTCAGAAGACATGTAAACGCCAAAGCCTCAGCCCACTACCAAGAGATATAAACCACACAAGGAAATAATCTAGAAATAATCAAGCACAAAAACATAGTAAAGCAAAAATATGTGAAATCTAAAATATTTGCAAACATAAAAATTATTTTCCGTTTGTGTAAAAAGAAAAAAAATACAAATATGTAAATACAAATATGTATTTAAAAGAGATGAATCCATTAAATAATAATAATTATTTAAGTTAAACAACCAATAAATAAAAGATTGTCTTAAATAAATAAAAAATAAAATCACAAAAACTATAAATCAGTAATTTGCTATAATAACAATATAAGGTATAGTGTGAAAAATAGATATTTATTTTATAATTACATATACATATACATATAAAGATTACATTTCACTGTTTAATAATTGTTAGTGTTTTTAAAAAGTAAATTTAGGAGTAAATATCAGCTGATATTGATAACTGAATAATATGTCTAATATTTGTTGAAAACTGGTTCTGATATGTAATGCGTCTCTTTAAACTCTGAACTTTAAAATGTAGATTTTGGACCCCTGAAATTTTATCATAACACACACACACACACACACACACACACATATACATATATATGACTTTTTTGCAGTTTGTGAGTGTATATATATACATATATATTTATTTGTAGTCAATTATATTGTTCCTCACCCTGAACATAGTGCTACGAATCCGTGTGAGGTTCATTAGCATGACCCCTGAGTTGACTCCTGTGACTCCATAAAAGGGGTGTCTTGCAAAGCGGCTATACCAGCCGATCTTAGGGATCTCGTGCTCTGGGGCCATGGCAGCTAGCTGAGTACTGTTGAAGGCCTTCAGAAACTTCCAGATATCATCCATAGGCCGAAGAAAGAGAACATCTGTGTCCACGTACAGCAGCGAGTCCACATCTTTCAGGATAACCTGATATCAGAGGAAATACTTGGTTAGAGTCGGTGTGTTGAGGTAGAAAACAAACAAATGAAGAGAGAACAAAAAGCAGCAATGGGATCCTACAGGAAGAAACAGCCTCTGGGCAGCACATGGCTTGAAGAGTTTCTTCCATTCGTCTGCATTCCCCACAGAAAAGGTGATTGGATATATGCTGTAGTGAAACCTGGAGGATACCGTCTGAGGCCACTGACTGAACTGTGAGAGGAAATTGAAAGAATCAGTCAATGTCATGGCTGTCAGTCTTCAGTATACCGCACATCTATTGCTTACAGGTGACAGCGAAGAGAAGTTTGTAAGGAAACCTATACCAATTCTTCAAAAAAAGCAACATTTTTTAATATTTGTAAGAACGGTGATTTATAGAATGACATTTTGTTGCATGTGTGAATCCCATATTGTTAGACATAACACGTTTTTAATATCTTGAAGATCAATTACCCCACTGTCAACTTTGGCATGAATGTGTTTATATTTATTTTATTTTAATTTTTTTTGACAAATTGCACAAAAAATAGCAAATGTAGCCATTTTGCATTCATTATATCTAGGTAAAGAATAAACCACCTCATTCAGGCTTTAATTCAAAACTTTACTTTAGACTTTACTTCAAGTTACTTCTGCACAGTTTAGCAAAATGCAACACATGAACCAAACACTTGGTAAATAAATAACAAAAATGAATAGAATGAATGTTTCCGGTCCTAACCAACCATGATTTTACAGTTGGTTGCATTTTATTATTCTCATTTGGCATTCATTTTTCCAGCCGTCCACGACCCCATTAGAACAGACCTGCAATCCATTTTTGGGTCATAACCCCTTGGTTAAGAACTACCAGTTTATAATATCCTGCTGACAGCCAAATAACTACAGCTGAAAAGACTGCAGAAAAATATTGAGGAAACCTTTTGAATAACAAACATGACATTGCATTCCTTCTCTATCGCTCTTAAAAGCCTTCAGTTTCTTTATCTCCAGCAATACGGTGCAGGAGTAGATCAAGATCAGTATAGGCCAGAGGGCACTTCTCAAAAAGCATCGGCTGTCTAAACGTAAAAAACAATGTACTGCTTTTTTCAATAACAGTCTCTCTGTGGATAGAAACACTGCAAACAATTAGGACTGTGAAGAAATGTGTTAAGAGCAAGAGATCGATAGGTTTATGCATCAAGGTTTCTCACATTACCTTTCTTACCAGACTGGTTTTCAGGGTTAGCTTGACATTGTCTGAGGGTAACCACAAACCACTAGTACATTAAAATTGACAGTCAAGGTTTTTGTCAAAGGCCCGCTCAAATAAAATAAGACATCTTGGGTACAAATTGTATAGCTAGTTACTAAGGCTGTAAAAAGACATTTGTCAAAATAATTGATTAGAATTACTATAAACAATAATAATTATCACATGAATAAATAAAACTACCACCTGTACAAGAGCAACTGTGATTTGGCTGTCATTAAAGGTTTGCAAATGGTCCATAACCCCAAGTATAAGTGGTAATAACTGTGATTTTGCATTAGCAAAGCACTGAAAAAACTCAAAGCAAATATTTACAACCCTATTAGTTATACTGGGATATTGCATCTAGACTTTAAAAGGAAAAGAGTGAAGCAATCATCCACAAAGTGATGACTGGAATCTGTGCCAAATTTTTTCGGTCCAAGAGAGCTGCATAGTTAGGGAATGAAGCTTTGTCTGAGGTAAAATATAGCCCACTGCAGAGATTAAATATCTGGAGAGCCAGCAAGATGTTCTTTTCGGTAGTAACTAAAATTCAGTTACCCATTGCACTGCTTTCTGAGAATAAAGATACCCCTTAAATAAGTATAGATACTCAAATCACTGTTATAAAAAAAAAAAATGTAGGTCACCAGTCTGCTAGACATTACCATCAACTTCAAAAACCTCAGGTAGCCATAGAAAAGATGAAAGAATCATGGGACACGCTCTCACCCCTTTTTCAAATTGTTCAGCCAGGTCCTCCTCTGCAAAGATGTGAAATTTGATCTTCTTTATGCTGAAGAGCAGTGCTGATTTCACCATGTTGAGCGTTTCATCTAGACGGTTCCCACAAGCCACAACTGCCAGGTGCATGACATCCTCTGCTCGTGTGACCTTTGACCCAGGCCGCCCCACCTCACTTTTCTGCCTAAAGGTAAAGAAAAAAAACCTTAAATCCATCAAAACTCATCCAAACAGTGACATCAACAACAAAAACATCTGGTACAAATCAGCTAGATCAAACCATGAGACAACACACTGGTGAAATATTCCATATGCTGCACACGGTTTCTCTGGCACATTGAGAACCTCATTTAAATGATTCAAGGGTAAACAATTTCTGAGTCAGTCAGACCAGCTTGCAAGTAACTTGATGGAAGGACACAAGGGCAAACTTCATTTAATGAAAATAAAATTTTAATTACTTATATTAAAGATAATTAAAATGAATTAAAGATGTCACCCGTAGAACCATTTCGTCTTCACTCTAAGAAATTAAAACTTTGAAGATAACAGGAGACGTTAAACATGTAGACCGTAGCTCTCTTGTTCGCCATGACCCGGTGTTTCACTTGAATACACATTTCTTTGTCTTGAATCACCAAAACATAATTGTTATTGGTGTGGTGTTTGCTTTTGTGATTCATGTTAAGTCTCCATCACTCCAGGGAAGCAAGCTTCTCTAACCCTCTAAGCTCTACCCAAGAGACGACCTCTGGGAAAAAAGTCCTCCATTTATCTTAGGCTTTGGTGGAGGAAACAAATTCATACCGCAAGAAAAGCACGCAGCCTTTCAGACAGACATCAAAGAGCTTCCATTAAGCCAAGGACGTGCAAACACTCTTGCTCTTATTTCAAGTGAACCACAGACCTTGATATGAAATGAAATAAAGAATAGGAAAAACATGGAAACACCTTGGGCTTTTGACAAAAGGGATATTTTCAGACCCGAAAGTTCATTTTCAGATTTTTCTGACTAGTATCACAAAACACTGTAGAATCTGCTTTGACGGCTGTGATTTCCTGTGGAAAAAGCTTCTCTTGTTTACAGCACTGCAAATTAAGCAACAGGAATTGCATCAATGGTCTGACTGAATGATATCAAACAATTTATTCTTTTCATTTTTTCCAATCACTTGTCCAACACTGAGAAGCTTTTACCTTCATTACGTGACCGACACACTATAGAATTTGGTACCATTTTTAATCAACGTGAAATGTTCATAGTCTCTGAACTAATAAAAATTCTTGCAGCCTGTGTGGACACATCTGGAAACATTTAGACTGTGAGAAGGCGATTAAATATTTGCGCTCCTTATTGAGCAAAAGTTCCTAAAACAGTTTTAAGGCGGATACTGATGATTCCTTGTTGAGCGACACAATTGATCATAGACCCAAAAATGAATGAAAATTAAAATGAATTTCTATTGTCTACGAGGGGGAACTTCATTGTAAACTACAAATATACATTCATATATCTTCCCTTTAGTTTTGATTATTTAGCCTAATTTGTACAAGAACAATAATTATATGAGCAAATAATTCATAAAATCCTTTTTATGCTTGGATGCATTCGATTTAGTGCAACAAATTATGCAAGAATGACTTTAATTCTTACATAAATTGGCTGCACAATTAATTATGCAACATCAACTAAAGTAACTTTGACATTACTGTCATAGATACTTGCAATATTTATAATCAGTGCTGACAGTATTTGTTATTTACTCCTTACTTTAGTTTTTTTGAAAAATGTAATTGCTTTAATATTTTGTGAAGCAGGCAAATGTTTTTCATCCATTTATCTGTCCCACTGGACTGCATGGCATGAACAGAAAATGATAATAAGTTGGCATAAAGCAGATCTGTTATGTGGATGATGCACAAACCACTAAAGCTTCCCCCAATCCTACAATCCAGCATGAAGTCCAGCAGAATTTCAATTAATCGTAGGCTAACAAATCTTATGCTAAAACACTACACTGGAAATCACCAATGATAGATCTAAAAAAGCATATTTAGAACAAATAGGATAGCTGATTCAACCCAGGCCTGTCAGGCTGCGTGCATGGAATTCAGTCAGTGCTTATCCTAGAGCTATGCACCGCACTCCATAAACTGCGTCCAAATTATTAGCACTTTTCCCCTTCTTCATGCCTGTCCTAGCAGAGCCAGCTGTTCCATAGCACTCCGACTGAAGTGAAACGTTAGAGTGCTCCAGGCTAGAAGATAAAGATCGCAGGGGAGGAATCAACATATTGAGAGGCAAGAGTGACAATGGAGAGATATCGGTGTTCTGTAGAAGCTGTGATAAAAAGGCTAGAGAAAAAGACACACACAAATGAAGGGTTCTTAGTCTTCTTCCGTGACATGTTTATGGTTTCATATAATGTAGCTGCCACACGGCAGTTGCCTCCAGTCATAGCTGCATTACAGATGACAGAGCGAGCTATTCGTTTGACAGTTAGCAGACACTTATTCCTAGGTGCTGCAGGAACGTGTGCAACGGTGTTTTGCGGTTTTGGCAAAATACAAGGAGTGTTATAAGCACCCAGCTTTCCAGTAAAGCAGGTTCTTTTGGGAAAGGGTGAAAAAAGCATGAACGTACAGCTGCACGTTTGTTACCATTTTGTGTAAAACCTACACAATCAAAGTCAATAAGGGCCAATGTTATTTTGATTAAAAGAGTGCAGTGATGACGTATTTTTGTTGGCCAACGTGGAAGTTCACATCACCCTGGTTCCCTCAAACAAAAACCCAATATATATTTTTCCATTGTTATATTGTTTCAACTCAGGGAAAAGAATTGTTAATTTGATTTATCGTAGCTTCCCAAGCATGGACTGTTTTACCGATGTCCTTGCTATGTTTCTGGGACTGCAATGTCAGAAAGCTCTCAGATTTCACAAAAAAAAAAAAAAAACTCTTTGTGTTCCGAAGACAAATGAAGGTGTTGCATTTTTGGAATGACATGAGAGTAATCAATTAATTTTGGGGTGAACTAGCCCTTTAAGTGTAATTTTCACTTGTTGGTGATCTGTTCTTTTTATAATCTACCTTAGCTAATAATAAAACAGAAAAACTAGAAATTAGAGATTGGGATCAAAAGGTTTGTGTTTGTTAGAGCCCTTGGGACAAAACATCCCCTCCGGGCCCCCCTGTACGTGATGAAACGTATCATCAGGGACATATTTGTGTGTTTTGCAGCAGCGAGGCAGGAAGCACGTCTGGAGGATGTGCTTACAAAAGTAAAAACGTGCGGAAGAGTTAATCACTTCCAAATAAAACAACAGGTCATACCAGACAAGACAGTTTTGCCCCTCCTCCTTCCTCTGCGGAGATGGATAGGGAGCCAGGAATTAAACGCGTAGAGCGTTTTCCAAATCACACCCTCTCATCCCTCCTGTTCGTACGGTGGATCTGTTTAACTAATTTCCCTGTGGCTGTGTTGCCCCTTTGCATTGTGGGTTTATCAGCAGAGAGCAGTCACAGGGGTGTGGACATCAAGACGGATCACTGCCGGAAACCCAACAGGAGGGTCAAAGGGTTGAGATATCTCACAACTGCAATTAGTGGCGTTTATGTGAAGCTGTCAGAGGGGTGATAACATATGCTTGCTGAAAGAGACAAGCAATGAATATTAAACTCATCCTGGGTGCAGGATTGATTTTACACTATTAAAAAGACATCTGTCTATAGTTGGCCGACCTAGACATTATTGATTTTACACTATCAAAATACTGACACAAATGAACCAATCACCAGTTGACTTAAAGGATGAATGTGACAGCTCCTTTTAATTATGTCTCGGAGAGGGCTGATCATCTTCATGAATAAACTACTCCATCCTCCACTCACAAGGGAGCGTGTACATTCACGAAGCACAACCAATCATTGATTTTGTCCTCTGTTGAGACCCTTTGGGAACGAGGCAACTGCATTCAAGGTGACCTTTTTAATAAAGCCATAATGAAAATACAGTTACAGAGATAATCATTGCTGAGATGCACACAGGGGGCTCTTGGATTCGGCTTTGCAGAATATGCCACGCGCACTGGTCTCTGTAAGATTTAAGACATTAGTGCATAGTAATCGAGATGTGGATAGTGCAAAAATTGTGTCATGCATGGTTTCCTTCTTGTTACATTACGATTGCACAATCAGTGCAAGACATTCTTGCCTAAATCTCCACTGTCAAAGCAGGCATTTGACAGCAATGTCTGGTTGGATTGGTAGTGTTGACAAACAGAAAAAGATCTATGATTTATGGATGGGCATTAAATCATGTGTATGCATTGATTTGCAAATCACACTGAGGTCATAAATGCCCTTGAGAAACTAAAGCACTGATCATGTGCATAGAAGGGAGTTGAAAGGATACCTATATATCAACTTCAGTAGAAGGAAAACATGCATTATATTATATAGTATTATATTATAACCAGCTAGAATATAGGTTTGAACACATATTTTTACATTCTGCTTTGATCAAACTGGTTGTTGATTATGATGTTGCACTTGAAGAATTTTCTTACCGAGTCTTTGCGATGACATTCCCTCCTCCTCTGCTGCTTAACTTCGGCTCTTTGCGGATTAGTTTCGGTGGTTTTTGTGGCTCTTCGTTGGTTTGTTTCGCTTCTTTAGCCGGTGCTATATCCTCGATATGATTGAAGGATTGAGTATGTTTTTCTTTCGCAACTTCTTTCAGAGGCGGCTCGTCCGTTCCGTTCCCCCCGAAAAAGTACAAAAGTAGAAAAACTCCAAAACATACCGCGATCGCCACGATCTTGCAGTGGATCCTCATGGTGAAAAGGTCTTCTCTCCGCTCGTAAGTGTTTTAACCATGGCTCTGGTTAAAACAAGGGGACATATTTGTAGTGTGCAGCCATACTTCTTCATTTGTACTGTGATGATGAAGACGATGCTGCTGAGCTTAGCGCCGATTTCACACACGTAAATGAATCTCTGAAGGCGGACCTTACACTCCTTACCGTAATACATGTAATACCGCTGTCATTCAAACGTAATACCTTACTGCTGCCGTAGGGGAAGCACTGTACCAAAAATTAAGTACTTTTCTGGTGTTTAGTTTTTAAATATAATAATTGTGTTTATGAAACTTTACGTTTGCTCATATTCTTCATATATTGTTCATATATTAATATTATATTAGTGTATATTGTTATGTTTTTATATAGCCATGTCTGGCAGCCAGGAGGGTATTGACAGTGTCTGACACAATGATGTTATTTTGTATTACAGTACTGTATATTAATTATATATTGCTTTATGCTTATGATCAATTCGTGAATCAAAAATAAATAAATAAACAAATATATATATACATGCTTTTTTATTTATTTTAATTTCCAATGCATATTTTTCTTATTTTTTAACTGTTAATTATTAAATCGATTTGACTGCAGTTGCTATGTGTGCACTGATCTATTGCATTTGATTTATTTTAAATGAATATTGGTATTTAAAAATACATTACATTACAAATCACATTAACTGCAAAGTATTTAATCATCTTCATGTAAAGTGAGTTTGTAGTCCTCCCTATATGAGGCATTACGGTAAAACATGGCCAAGTCGAGAGAGCAGGAAGTAGTCCATGTGCTGCGTATGTGTTACTGATGTTGTTTAGCGCATGGACGTCTTCACAGAAAAGGCGTGAAGGTATCAATTATGCTTTATAATGTTTATATTGTTTGTCATTGCCTTATTAAAATCGTACTACAATTTTAAAAAAGGAAAAATACTAAATAGTGCGTGGAGTATGTCCTGTGTGTTTTATGTTGGCGTAAACATTGCGTGTACAAACAACAACATAGGCGGGCTTTTGACAGCTTCTCTCCTGAATTGGGCTTTAGTTATAGTTTAGTCAGTTATTTTTGAGTTTGGTTTATCCTGCGTGCACGTATCATATTAGTATAGCGAATTTGTTTACTTGGGAGACATTTAGCAAGGTGTTAGTTCTCAGTATTTTAAGAATGTCTGCTGAATAACAGTGTTGAATTGAAAAAGAGTAAAGTTTAATTTGAAACTAATCACATTTCAATGTTTGTAATGTGCTGGTGGACAAATGGGTTGTTCATGTCTCATTGAGTTCAAATGGAGTAGCCACAAGGTGGAGTTGTAAGCTGCCCTATTTTTCTGCTCTTCAAATATCTATTTGACTTCATGTCAAACAGACCAGGGACTAGATGAGCAGACTTTTTAAGGTTTTCACTTCATATTACATTGTCAAGTAGTTGGTTTTCTGTTTAGAGATTTGCCCACAGTTAAAGTAATGAGAACTTAGGCCTACTGCGTGTTTTCTGTGATGATTGCGCTGTTATTAGTTGATCAGTGGCTCTGTGCCAAGATTACATGATATGTTATATTATATTATGCTATATTTTCATTGCTGAATCAGTAAGATTGCTCAATAAACTGAAATTTGACCCAGCCGGTTTAAGATGCCTGAATAACTGTTTGTGTTTTTTCTCCTTTCACTGCAGTACTTTGCCGTGTGTAATAATGATAACACCAGCGTTTGAACTGAGTCAAGATGCTGATTTCATTACTATGGTCATTCGTGTTCCCTACACCAGAACATCTGAGTTTGAAATTTACATCCAGGGAGAAGATTTCAAGTTCTATGCCAAGCCCTATTTTCTCAGGTGACTCACCTGCTAACACCATGATTGGCATTCAGTTAAAACAGGAAAATACTCATAGGTCCTTACAAGATGTTTACAACTCTTTTTAATTGCAAATAGTAAGACAGAGACCCAAAAAAGCAATAGAACACCTCATCGACACTAATTTGCGTTGCAGGTGATTGCAGAAACCACTAAGACAAGCTGTGAGGAAAAAGTTGAAATAATTTGTTTGTAGATACCATTTGGTTTGGTTTTCTAAAGCATATTGCATAATACACACACACACACACACA
>JAUMHE010000051.1:15716097-15726625 GCA_032359235.1 Enteromius mattozi | reverse complement strand
TAAACACAGTTGTGGCCAAAATGATTAGGTCTCTTGAAACATCTTAGAAACTTTTTTTAATTCAAACATTGTTGAATTTTCATTTATTAATAAATGAATTATGTGTGTTATCATCTATTTTAAAGGTTGACTCTGCCTGGGAGAATAGTTGAAGATGGCAGAGAAAAAGCTTCATTCGATATTGATAAAGGTAACAATCACGCGCTGTTATTGTTTCTTCTGCAACTGCCTTAGAAAACCTATGCTGCTGCTTTTTAACCACCCAGTACTTCAGACCATTTTTTAAAGACAAAACATGAACAAGCTTCAGCAGAAGCAGCAAAACTGACCTAGTCTTTTAAAAATAAATTTCATTAAAGTTTCCCCTCTATCTTTACTTACTAACTTCTACTTAAGGTCTAAGGAAAACAGATCATAGCAATTAAGGAGTATTAGATGTAGATGTATTGCCCGAAGTTGTCAGTATTTCATAACAATTCTGTGTTACAATGAACTGCTGCGCAGCTTTAGAGCAATTATAGTAATTAAAAAAAGGATAGTGAGAGATAGACCAAGATCTCTAATTAAGCAATTATGCTTCAAATGACAAGGTTTAAACTTGTACAGGGCAACAGACATTCATTTGGTTTTTGGCTAACATTATATACAGGACAAAAGCACTATTGATTATAATGCATAGGAACAATAATATTTAGGCTAGGGATGGAGTTTGGATTAAACTGGTTTTGGTATAAAAAAAATCGTACATACAAGATACAATATACCAACCAAAAGTACATCTTTATAAAAATAAATAAATAAATAAAAGAGAAAATATGAAGGAATTTAAGGCAGCACAGCACTAATTGACTGCAAAGTATTTGCTTTTTCTTGCAGTTCCCATGAAGTAGATTTTTTTTCTATTATTGTTTATACATGTCTGTGATTTTACAATTTCCACAATAGCTCAGGCTGTCAAACTGCTCTCCAGATAGCATAAAGATTTCCAGTTGCTAAGTAATGGCCACAGAAAACCTGTTTCTGACGTCTCGTTGGCCTCATTTCAGCATGTCTACTTTGATCGACAGCCAGTTAATAATTTAGCAGTAGTCTATCATAAAGAAAGCCTAATTACTCTGTGTTTACAGAGATTAACAAGTAATTATAAATCATTCACAAATCTGAAATGACTACAGTGAAAGCAATTACTGTCATTATAACGCAAAACCGTTTTAGTCTTGTAGGGTCTAAAATTATAGGTTGTTTAATGCAAGGTTGTCTCAAACACAGATTTTGAGATTGTCGAAGATCAAAAACCATTATGGCTTAGCAATCAGCACAACCAGATATTTAGCACATGTGAGAAGCGTGAGTTTGAAGTTATATTCCTTTTCATAATTTTCCACCCTCATGCTTTGTGCGTCTTCAGTAAAATAAAATAATAAAAAAAAGAGTTAAAGAAACAGATGATTCATTATGAATTCTACTTTTACTGTGAAGCTTGAGAAGATATTTTGAAGAATGTTTGCAACCAAACAGTTTTGGTGAACATTGAGTTTTATTGTACAGGAAAAACGTGAAGCCATTTCTCAAGTCTTTTAAGCCTAGTCCTAGACTAAAATATAAATCTGAGTTGTTTTGTCTTAAGATGCACACTAGTAATGCTTTTTTCTAAGGCATGTTGACTAAAATGACATAAATGTCCTAATTGAACCAAGTCCTGTCTATGTAGCCGGGCTTTAAAGTCTAAGTTGGTTTTTTGCATGTTTAAGCTGGGCTTATGTGGTTTAAGATGGTCTTTCAAATTGCTAGCCAAACTGCTTTTATCTGCTAGTCTAGCTGAAAACAGCCCAAGGTTGGTCCAACTAAGATCAGCAAACCAGCTTAATTAAAATGTTATTTGTTTTCCATTTACGAGAATAATGTACACAGTTTTAGAAATGGAGATCCTCTCTTTCTTTCTCTCTTTTGCTGTCTTTTGTTCTGCAGAGCGGACTTAATTATTTCACAGAACACTCACATCTAATCAGTCGGTTGAGCTGTCAGCATCATAACGATCCATCTCAATGATTCCATCAGTCTCCTCTTTCTTTACTGTGATACACCTTCACTTTGATTATACTGACTCATTCTCGCTCGCTCGCTCTCTTTTGTGCAGTGCTTATCAATCTTTCATTCAGGAAGAAACAGCAGAAGCAGCTCTGTGATTGTGTCTGACCGATCTGCCGTAGTCCCGACCTGTCTTTTAATGAGCTGCCTATTAGCGCTTTTAATTATACCTAATGGCCACGGGATCCTCTGCTTGACATCTCATTGGCCTCGTTTCAACGCGTTGTCTTTGATCGACAGCTAGTGAATAATTTAGCAGTCGTCTATCATAAAGTACCTCTAATTGCTTTCTGTGTTTACATAAGAAATTATAAATCATTCACAAATCTGCAAGGACTATAATCAGGGCAATTATTGTAATTTTAAGGGTGGTGCGTGCAGTTGTAATGGTTAAAATATTTTCTCCTGTCACTGCTTAATAAGTTGAGACAACTATAAGTAAGCCACATGTAGGATGATTTCACAGAAAAGGGTAAATATTGTGGCTGCTTTCAAAACATTCCTCTGTTTGTTTAAGAATCAGAACCAGACCTACACGGCAACAGTGGCTTATCCAATGGCATGAGTTTGGGGTGGGACTGTCTGTTTGCTAGACCAATGGCAGCTGGGGAGAGTGTTCACAGGACTATTTTTCTTCTGTCAAACACAAAGAATGATATTTTAATGAATGCTGTTTTGTGCACCACTTACTTTCATTGTATGGGCAAAAAAAAGATCTTTTGCATCGCACAAAAGAAAGAACTGTTTTTTTTATTTTTGGGTAAACTGTCACTTTAAATTTGTGATGTAACTGAAATATCAACAGATCTGTCCTTGCATATTGTGACATACATCTGTGTGAAAAAGAAAAAAGGGGAGGTCAGGGATTTGATTTGACACTTTGATTAAACATTGTGAATGTGAATTTGAAATGTGCATGAAAGAATCAAAATATTCTATAGAAAATAGAGTGAATTTCACGCCAGCTTTAATGAGTGCACTTTGTTGTGTCCCACCGTTTTTTTTTCAGTGCCAGTGCAATATGTAAAGTTGCTTGCCTAATGAGCTATTTAGCGATTTAAAGGTGAATCGGATCATGTCTGCATCATTAGCAGTGGAACCAAACAGAATTGCAGGAAAACATTTTTTTTATCAAACTCTCTTTCTGGAGGGTAAAGACAAGCAAAGAATAGACACTCGTAGACCTGGTCCAGTACATACGGGTAACAATCACTCAAAAGGCATTCAGAAACTGCTTTGCAGCATCTTAGTATTATGCAATCATTTAGCTGTCTTGAACTCTTTTCTTACAGTGCAAGCTTGCATTCAGATCTGATGAATAGAACCATTCATTTTTTTCCCATTTCAATAATCTTTTTCACTCACAAAACAGTATAAATGAATTGTCTCCAAGTTGCACCACTTTTAAGTATGTGTGTACGTGTCAGGCCTCTTCACACTGCGTGTCCCTAAAGAGACGGCCGGACAGCACTTTGAGGGTTTGGAGATGCTCACCAGTCTTCTGGCTCCTAAGGGATCAAGGTCAGCCAAACCACTGGTGGAGGACACAGGTAAGGTTTAATTCTCCCTTGGGAATGAAAAGCTGATCGTCTTCCAGCACATACCTCTGGTGTTTATTTTAATTTCATGTTCCACTCTGTATTCTGTATTCACTGAATGGCCCTGTTGGCATTCTCTCAGAGGCTTGTGGTGGAGGATGTGAGGAGGAAGATGAAGAGGAGGAGTTTGATTGGCAGATAGAACAGGAGGTTTACACTGAAACCCCGGCAGAGACGCTGAAAGAATACCACAAGTATGGCTTTGGAAACCTTAGGTCTGGAGTCTTCACCAGACTGCAAGTAAGAACATCTGTCCATGATGAGACTATAGACATGGTCTTTTTACAAAGTTTTTGATAAAGACGACACAACACATTGAAAAATAAATTACCTGGATTTATTGTGGACAACCCATTGTTTTGCTTTGTGTCAATCAGGAGGAGCTGAATGAGGTGATCGATGTGAAGGATCCTGACAATACTGCTCCCGAGCTCAGGAGACGCAATCGACTAGATGCAGAGACCACAATATTTTGTGCAGACCATTACATGTAAGTCCACCATTTCTGTTCCTGTGCTGACTTTTATCAATTTTTCTACATTTACGAAAATCATTTAAAATATTATTTTCTTTCATATCTCATCCGCGACATCCACATTGATTTTTTTTTCTTGATGCAGGGTGAACTTGTATGAGGACGAGGTGGAGATCAGAAACCTGTTGAAGTTTAAGCCATGGTGGAGAGACCTGAGCCCGGACCCTTCAACACACTCCGACACCTGTGAGACCTTTACCTATTCAGATTCAATACATCGCTTTGTTCTGTCTGTAGAGAATAAAGTTAAACTCCCTAAATGTATTTACACATTCAGTGCGTAATTACCGCTTTGTCTTGTGTGTCTCTCTCCGCGTGTCTGGATGAAGAATTAGGGCGGGTTTAGTTAAGGTCGCCAAGTTTACAGTGTAGTCCTGGAGTATTTCCAGAAGTGCTGTTCCTAGTCTTTGCCAGCAGGTGGAGCGCCTTTGCAGGAAACCGATCATCTTGGGAGACTAACATTAGACTAGCGACCGCGTCGTGTTTTCACTTTGCACTTAGGGAGAGATTTGAAGCTATTTGTAGCCTCGCACTGCTTTAACACTCTTACTTTAACTCTTTGGGAGATTTATATGTGCTTTTGTCATTGTTTTATAACTGCTGAGTCATATTGATGAGGCTGTCTGTGAGTCACAGAGTTAGTTTAGTCAGCGAGGTACAAACCACCTCTCAGCCCACTTTTGTGCCCACAAAGCAGCTTGTGCTCTGGCTGTATTTTCTTTCTTTCTTACTATTATCTGTCTATCATCACTTTGTCTGTCCATCATTATATCTCTCTTGTCATTGTTTTTTGTCTGTTCCATCTATTGCTCTATCATTATGTCGTTCTGTCTATCTTTATATCTTGCTTTATAACTATTCCTTTCTTTCTTATTTCTTTATTTTCTTTTCAATCTGTATGTCTCTTTCTCTCTGTATATCTTAGCGCTATTTTTCATGTAGCTATATAGTTAACGTTCTGTCTGTCTGTCTTTTTCTTTCTTGGCACATCTGTTGTAATAGCTTGTACAATCTCGGAAAAACCTATCTGGCACGTTTAAAGTTGCATGGACTATTGACGTATGTGAGACGCGTGTGTGATAAAGCGGCACAGACATGGACAGCCGAGAAGCGATTGTGTCCCACACCAGCATGTTCTTTATCACTAGTGTAGTGTGCTAATTCCTCAGTGCCCGATTACAGAATGAGGAAATTACTCTGAGCATATGTTGGTGCAGGGGGGACGGGGGGGTTACACAGCTGGTCCTATCACAGAAGAAGAAGATGGAGAAGGATTAAACAGAGGGAGATAGAGATATTTCAAGATATGCATTCTATCTCTGCTGTCAATCAATCAAATAACATTGTGCAGCTAGCACACAGGCACTTCTGTACGACTATATTTTTAGTGTTCTCATCAGTATGCTGAATGCACGGAGTAGATTAATTGCTGCTAATTGCTTGGACAGACCATCCTCAACGCCCTGAGTGAAATGCACACAAATCGGTGCCAAATTATCTCCTCCTCACTGTTTTCTTAGTTTTTCCTGACTGTATATGGCTCATTAAGCCATTAAAGTTAATTAGGGCCTTCGCTCTTTGGGTATTAGGATGAGCTTGTTCATTTTTCACTATCGTTTAGCTATCATTATATATGAGAAACCAGGTAGGCTTTATTTCTTTGTAACGGTTTGAAATTAATGGTTGAAAATCCACAGCCTACTCTCACCACTGAAATAACACAATCCATGACTAGTCGATAAAGAAGCAACTGATACATTGTGCTACACAGTATAATTAAATAATTATTTAATCATTCATTTTTGGCTATTATTAAGAAGAATAGCATCTAATACGAAGGCCCTAATAAAGGCCCATAGCAGAAATCACATAGTTGCATGCTTAAATTTTTATTTCTCTCTGCTCATGTTTAATCACCAAGTTAGCCATGATTTCCACTGTACCCCTCAAAAGACAAGATGCAATTATGATTGTAGCAATAGAGAAACTCATACCCAGACATTTTCTTTATGTACTAGTCTGTACGTTCTAATTGTAGTTCACAGATTTGTAAATAGGCTAGCCCAAAGGCTTCACTCTTTCGCTTTGTCTTCATGATCTTCATGATGAGAAACCTTCCTGCATGACAGAGATCACATAAAAAAACACGTTCTGTTTACTGCTTGAGATTCTAATTTAAGATTTCTGCTTCTTCCTTGTCTTCTCCCTTTGTTTTGTGTGTGCGCGCTTGCTTTCCCATGTGTATCAGGTATCTTCACACTCTAGGTCCCAACGGAGATGACAGCCTCACTGTATGTGTTTATGCTTGTATGCACTCCATTATTCCACTCCCCCATCTCACTCCAATAGCTGCTTGTTTTAGTGGTCTGGGCACCTGTGTGGTGTCAGATGTTGGTTTTGCAGATTTTGCCATTGAGTGAATGACAAATTTATAATGCATTCCAAAAAAGAAAGCTGTTATAGCCCCAACAAGGCATTGCCAGTGTTTGTACGTTAGAAATGAGTAAATACCCTTAAAAAAATCTCTCTTTACAGGGAAAAATAAAAAGGTACTGTAACTGTGTGAAAGTTTACAGTGGAGAAATAGTCTGTTAGATGTTAATGAAATATAAAATGTTTAAAGATCAGTAAAGTCACAGTTACCTATTTATTTTTTAATTTGAAGCTGAAATAGGCTTTCATAGCCTTTTGTCATTCCCCAGATTAATTTAATTTTTTCTGTGGAGCTCAGTAATTATCTAGCAGAATGTCCAGGCTGCTCTCTTTGATCATTACAAAGGTTGATCTGCACTTACGTCTTTTATTAAAATCAAAGCAGGAGATAAAATAGACAAACATTTTCTACCTTCATCAAGATGACAAATCTTTGTTTCTCAGTGATTATATAACAGATGACGTGCTGATTCGTTATAATAAACCAATCAGTCCACAGACTCCACTTTTGATAAAACAAAAGTAAATAGTGACCAACTTGAGTGCTATTTTCCTTTGTATCATGCTGTGTAATCCTTCTGAATACCTTTCTGTGAGGAAAAAGGCAAAATTTAACTCCTAATTACTGACATTGACATATGTTCAAATCTGGCGTGTTCACAATACATGAGAGCTTTTTTTGTTCGCATACAGCCAGAAATGCAATTCACTCCACACCAGAAGAGGAGGAGGTGACGATTCTTAAGTGGCTCTCGTTTGTATTGTCAATAGAGCAGTTTTGAAATAAGACAAGTTTACGTTTCATGTATACTACCATTCAGCTACCGTTAGAATGATTTCTGAAGAACCATGTGAAAGCTGAAGACTTGAGTAATGACTGCTGAATATTCCACTTAGCCATCACAGGATTTAATTACATATCAAAATATAAATATCAGTTCTTTAAAATTATCCTGATAATTCACAATATTACTGTATTTTTGATCAAAAAAATGCTTTGTATTCATATGGCATGTCAGTATGTGTCACATTAGGTTTTTCTTTAATGCAAAACTTGGTTTTCATTTCTGTTCTGACCAAATCTGAGTATGCACATATTCATATCACACAGCTAAGATTTAAATCAGTGAATAATGAATTCAATTTCAGCCTGTTTCTCACACAAATCTATCGTATGGCTTCAGCAAACTTGGATATACTGCACAATTTTGCTTTTATTTACATTTTTACTACATTTATCTCCTTTTTGGTGCTTTTTTTATTGTATCTTCACAACCCAACTACATTACAGGTTTAGAATGAGGTTGAGGTTGATTATAGTATGAATATGATATGAACTTTTTCTTTAGAACACCCCTTTTCTCATATAGAAGGAATGGTTTTGAAATCTTCATCCTACCATATAACAGTTGCACAAGTTCTAAGAGTTCCTTTATATCAACAAGGAAACAAAAAACTAAATCTGTATTTGGTGACAGAAATGGTTTAATATAAAGAGAAGGTGAGAGCTGAAGTGGAGCTGAACTCCCTCCTTAGCTCCTGGTTTTGGTCTCACAGGAGTCAGTGTTTCCTGCCAGGCAGAGGCAGCTGTGTTAGAGGGTAAATCAGGTAGAGAGAATGAGAGAGAGAGAAAATGGGGGAGCTGTTCAGTCGTCATGTCGCTGGAATCCAGCAGCTCCCAACAGAGCCAGAACTCGACCTCTGCCAGCACTAGCTTTAAGTGTGTGTGTGTATATGGACATGCAAGCATGCACACGAGGGGCTCTATCAGGGGCAGCGCTGCAGCCAAGAAGGGGATCACTTTCAGCTGCTACTAAAGTGCTGACTTGCCCTTTCTCTCTCTGTCTCTCTCTCACTGCCCTGCCTTCGACTTCTTCCTCCCTGGTGCAGTATCGAGTCAGTTTAGGGCATCAATCAAGCTTTGTAACTTTGCTCTTCCCGTGCGGTAACTTTACTATGCTTCAAAAGCCTCGTCTCCAACTCTGATTTAAAAATAATTGCGGCGAACATGCTTTTGTTTCTTAAAGCTCTCAGCAGAGCAGAGGCATCCATCATTCCCTGCTGGAGCCCTGCGTTCATACTTGTTTTTCGGGGAGAATTTGTCAGAGATTGACTTTGACTGTACCTCCCTGAGATAACTTGATAAACAACACTGAATGTCTCTCTTTCTCTCTCTCTGTACTTCCAGCAATAACTTTCACAGAAGAAGAAAAAAAGCAGATGAGGAAATTCACAAACCGTTCATACTTGCTGGATAAGAAAGCACGCTACCACGCCTGGCTCGGTTTGGTGGACATCGTTCTCGCGTATGTCTATGATGTGCGCACTACAGAGGGAGAGCACAATGTAAGTGTACTCTTGTTCGCCACAGACATTTCTCTGCTAGTAAGTGGCTTTGGCGTGCAAGTCCTGGCATTTTCACGTGCACCAAAGCTCCAGAAAGTTGATACATTCCTGTAATGTTTTCCAGACAGTCTCAAGAATCTTTTTGGAGGCCACTTCACGTGGTAGTAATTGTAAAATTAGGTTTGAAAAATATGAAAATCATGGTTATGTTTAAAAACACGGCTTCTGAAGCTGAAGTACTAGAATGTTGCAAGGGCTTCGGTTGTGAAGAGCACTGCTGGATTGACTCCAAAGCTTTCAACATATGTTAAATGTACAGTCAAAATCTGGGCTTTGGTTCAATCATAATAGCTAGAGAACATATCAAACCTTCTTAAAACTTTCTCTTGTCTAAAGTGATTAATTTAGCCTTGGAGCTGTGGCTTGGTGGTTAGCGCTTGTGCTCACTGAGCCATGGTGCTCATGTGACTGACGTAAGTTTAAACCCAGAAACATTTTCCCCTCTTTTTATCATAATTTCTTGGTCTTTCACCCCTCTTGACTTAATGAAAATTGACTAAATAGGGATATACAATATTATGTTTCTAACAGATACCACAAAATATAGTTTAAATGTATATAATTAGTGTCAGTAAGATTCAGTTTTTTGTTTGAAAGAAGTCTCTTTTGCACACCAGAAGGCTGTATTCTTTTTTTTTTTTTTTAATTAAACACATAGTTTTGTATAGTCTATTTTGTATAGCGTTGAGTTTTGTTTAGTGTACACAACATCATTGATTACAGTATCGATTGATGTTGTTGTGATTTGCAGGTAGAGTCAGCCTGGACCATCAGGAAGCTCAGCGGTACTCTCAGCTGGCTGGAGGTATGTGGTACATTTAGCAGCTTAACAAAATGTGGCATGGCCTTGAATGCACAAACAAATGAATGAATGAGCGAGTGATTTTAACTTACGGAGACTCAGGCTTTTTTCGCATGAGCTGTTTTTCAGATCCGATCTTTAGGAATGACTGTCTGCTTTGCCGTTCTGCATGTGATTAAATCTGATCTGTTTGTTCAAACAGTGTAGTCAATATCCGGTGTATCTACTTCAGTTGCTATAGCAATAATGTAAGCATCTCATAGTGCCAAAAGACTTTCTCATACTATAAGTGAGAGTAGCTGTCTCTCTGGAAATAAAGGTTGAAAAATATGGAAATTGTGCCTTGCTCATGCCTGTCATTGTGAACTCTTGATAGACATGAAGATTTTACACATGCATGGAGATACCGCTGACTTGATTATTTGTTCATGATTCCCTACATGATGTATGCCACCGTTTATGTCACAGGGTTGTATGTCTTATGTAAATATGGCTGAAGTTAAAAAAAATAGTTTGTTTTAGCAAGTATAGCTATCATTTTTTATGTAATGTGTGTGTGTGTGTGTGTGTGTGTATATACAGTACAGGCCAATGTGTTTTCTTTATTTTCATGACCATTTACATTGGTAGATTCTCACTGAAGGCATCAAAACTATGAATGAACAC
>JAUMHE010000051.1:15687465-15709553 GCA_032359235.1 Enteromius mattozi | reverse complement strand
TCAATATATATATATGAATAACAATATATATATATATATATATCTATATCTATATATATATATATATATATATATATATATATATATGTATATCTATATATATGATATAGTGTATATCAGTTGTTTAGAAGTTTTACCAGTGACTGAATCTCTTTGCTGTGTTCTGAAATGGAAATAGAGCCACATTTCAGGCTCAAATGATTGCTAATGCATGCACTTGATGATTTATTTTTGAAATAAAAGACACACCTTTGATGTCCATAAAAATGGGTTTAATTTTTCCTTCTTTTGACTTTTTTTTTTGGTTAAATAAGACCTAGACATGTGTTTTATACAGACTTCGTGAGATTGTCCTTTTAAATATTGGCACCCCATGGACCTTTACCATCTGTATTTCCAGGGCCTGAATCTCACCTTGTCACCCCATTCCTCTTCTCTCTCTTCTCTGCTCTCCTCTCTTCAACTTCTTCCCCTGAGACGCCTGATTGCAGCACATGATTAACTGGCTCAACATGCAATCTAAGCCCAGCACACACTGCGCCGCATAGTCCCACAGCTGGTCTTCAGAAGAATCTAAAGCTTACTTTTCCTCCACTCTCCCAGGGAGAAGTGAAGAAAAGTAGAAAACCCTTCAATTATAAATGGATGGAGGTCAGAGAAAGAGAGAGAGAGAGGAAGAATGGGGAAAGACAGAATACGATTTAAGTTCCTGGAGTTTTTCTCACATGTCCTGAAGCTGGAAGCCACGACGGCTTCTCTGGGTAAGAGCTCCAGCTTAAATGGGAACCAAATGTTTGTGTAAGGCTTTCCTCGGTGCGAGTGCACTGTTTGTTTTGTAAGACGGCTGGAATGTCTCCACCGGCTGCCAGGCTATTCTGTGGGCGGCTCGAGAATCCTCACGGCCCTTCTTTCGCTTCTTGACTGAGCCCGTTACGTTGCGCTGAGGGGATATTTTTGCACCTTATTTGAGAGATGGGTGTTATGACAACAAATATCAGAGCTGTGGCACGGTGCCCTTAAGGTGTTTGTGTGTTTGTGGGTGTGTTTTGTAGAAGCATCTGCCAGAATAGAAAATACAGTCGTCTTCCTGAGTGCTCAAAAAGCATCGGTTCAGCACAGATTTTCCCATTTGCACCAACAAAAGTTTCATGATTCATCACTAAATAAGCTGTCTTAGCTGCTAAAAAAAAGCTTTTATCTGTATTTTTGTCTTGTTTTCTGATAAATAAAAATCCAATAATCCTTGAAATAGCACACATTTGTGACCCTGAACCACAAAACCAGTCTGAAGTGTCAATTTTTTAAATAAATTATGTTATGATAGGATAATATTTGCCCAAGATGCAACTATTTGAAAATCTGGAATCTGAGGGTGCAAAAAAAAATCTAGTTATTGAGAAAATCACATTTAAAGTTGTTCAAATGAAGTCCTTTGCAATGCATATTACTAATCAAAAAATGATATTTATGGTAGGAATTCATGGAACATGAGCTTTACTTAAATTCCTAATGATTTTTGGCATAAAATTCTATAATTTTGACCCATAAAATGTATTTTTGGCTATTGCTACAAAGATACATGTGCGATTTAAGACTGGTTTTGTGGTCCAGGATCACATTTGCCATTTCTATCTATATCAAATTGTTTTCAGAGACTCGTTGCCCCATTGGTTTCAGCATAAGCCTCACTAACTTTTCTTAGATTTATGCTTTAAACAAGAAAAAGACTGATTTACTGCTTGTTTTGTTTGTCACAGGGAAGGCCTGTGTCCTGAAATGTCTGCTGGCCATCCATAAGATCTTCCAGGAGAACAATCCAGCCTATATCCTCAATGACCTCTACATCACAGACTACTGCATCTGGATCCAGAGGGTCAAGTATGTTCAAGGGGTCTAAATCTTACAAAATCATGTCCAGGTCACATTTCGCTAAATTCAAAATCAATAATCTATAGTATGACAGTATGACAAAAATTATGACGTTAAAAGTCCAAACTATCAATTTTATCATCTTTTTTGTTGTTTTTGTTTTAGTTCAGTCTCTGCTAGTTAAACAGAACCACAGTGCTTAAGTTTGATTCATGATGAGTGGTATTGCCATCATGTTTTCTGCTCGCCATTTTTTGTAATCACTTCCACGTTTAAAATGCAAGCTACAGCCGGTGCATAATTCAGTAATGAGATATACTCTGCTTCCCGGCTGGCATTCAGCTAAAGTCGTATGCTTGTCTATAAAGAGTCCAGTTGAAAAATGTGCTTCTGAAGTTGTAGGCCCAGTGCCCAGACACGATAAATGTCCTGCGGGGATTATGCCGAAATTTTTCAGTCCTTTGTTTTGCCAAAGTGTAGATTTTCTGGCAAGAACGCGGCCTTGACAGCTAATTAATAATGGATGTGTAAAATGGCAGAGTTTAAATGTGCCTGTTTTCTCAATGAGACAAAGGGAAAAGGTGAGGGAGAGAGACTGAGGTAGGTACAGAGACTCTTTGTCTGTGGTCCTCAGAGAACTGCACAGTTCCACCATCAATGTGCTGGAAAGCTTAATCACGTTTGCTGGGGTTCTGAGTTAAAAAGACAAATTAGGCGAAGCGCTATCGTGTCTTTATTCCCTCTACTTCTTCTTTAAATAAAATAAACATAAAATATTAAAAAGTGTCCTTAGGGTGACTGTGCCATCGATCACTAAATGCATCATCTGAGGCATCAGTAACATTGACCTGTGAATGAACGCTCGTGTTCCTCTGTTCCTCTTCTTCTTCCGTGCTTTATTGAACAGAACAAAAGAAAAGCAGACCGGAGAGCTGTTGAAAGGCACAGCTTGCAGGATCTGTGACAGCGCTCTAGTGCCGCTGATGTATCTTAGTCATACTTGCCTTGAGGCGTTTGACATCTCTCAACATCACGCTGAAAATTGATTTCCAGTTTGCATCCTTTTAGAGTATCTTTAGTTGTCTTGAAACACTGCTGCAAACTTTTCCTTTGAGTTCAGACAAAGCCCCTCTTGTCATGGGAAGTGACTGCAGGAGACTTGCTCCTCCTTTTAAGTGCTGGAGCGTTTGATCAAATCCCCACTGCTCTGGTTTGTGTAGACAACTCCCTGTTATCATAGCAGGTTTGTTGTGACAGCGTTTTCAACATCTGACATATCCTCTGTCAGATTATTTAAACAATTCTCTCTTCCCAAAAAATCCTCCCAGAAGGATGCCCCAGTCCAGTTATCTGAGCACGTTATCTTTGGCTGCGTTCACACAGAGGCAGAATGCGCCTGTCAGTCTTTTTTTAGAATTCTAAACTGTCGTTAAGTTCACAGCAGGGCTGGGCAAAATCTATCTATCTGTCTATCTATTGCATATTGTTATATCATTCCCTCAATCCATACATCCATCTGTATATTCTGTAATTCCATCCCATTGATCTGTCCATCCATCTATCCATTCATCCATCTATCTGTTGCGTGTTCTATCATTCTATCCTTCTAATTAGCCTTTAATCTCTCTGTACAGTGTATTTTTTTATCATTCCATCCATTCATCCATCTATCTCTGTATTGTTTTATCATACCATCTATTCATCCATCTGTATATTCTACAACCATTCCTCCTTATATTGTTCTATTGTTCCATTCTTTCCTTTTGCGCATTGTTCTATCGTTGTTCTAATCTGTTCCTGTGGGTTTTTGGTGTGAAATGTGACAACTGTTTAGTGAATTAACCTCTGACTGTGTGAAAGTAGCCTTTGTGAGATCTCTAGATTATAGATGTTATCCAGACTCGTCTGTGACAGCAGTTCCTCCTCAAATCTGTTATCGGCAGTCAGACACGATCAGCTGCTCGTGATGAATGCTGGGATTAATAAAAGCTGCCCCTGTGGGCATGATTTATACTGTCTCTCTGCAATCCGATCGGCGTTCTCACTCTTGAAGTCCTCCCGACTGCAGGAATGTCGTGCTCAAATTTATGATGTCTTAAAGACTTCAAGTGTGATTTAAATCTCTGTACGGGCCCCCGGATCAACAATGAAACAAAGTGGATTGAGTTGGACACTCCTCTTTCTGGCTGTTTGACTGACATGGAACCATTAATTCATGGTCTGTCATGCTGATGGCAACATGCCTGACAAGTAGCCACCATCACTTTTATGAATGGTCGGAATAATGTCAGGGAACTTGTTCCATATCCATCTGCTATTGCAGAGGATCCAAACTTTCTTGTAGCTAAACCCATAACATCTAAATTATTTATAAAAAAACGATTTACTCGTCCTCATGGTGTTCCAAACGTAAATGCTTTAAAATATGGAATCTTCACATGCTTTTTTCCATTCAGTGTCAATGATATAGTTATCAAAATTCAGAAAAACACACCATAAAAATTTGGTTTGTTTACAAACTTCTAATAAACTTCTATCAAACTTCTGATTGTTAACAGGAATATTTAACATTTGGAAATGAAAACAGACCAATAAAATAGTTTCCTTTTTCTTCGTATCCGGAGGTTGAAATTTGTTTAAAACAGCAGACTTGCGGGAGACAAAGCAGATTTGTGTTACAAATTTCTGGTATGGAATGATGTCATCCCTCTAGAGAGACTAAAATCATGCAAAATGTTGCCTACAGACACTAGCTAAGTTGCAAAACTTGTATACAATATATACTTTTGTTAAAAGTTGCAAGCCAGCTTATAGCAACTCTGCAGTCAATTACGGCTGGTGCAGATGAAGTTCAATTACGCATTTCAGTGTGGCTTCAATGATTCCGAGCTCTGAGATTCAGTGCAGACTACTGAGACCACTGGCATTTTATCGTTTCTTCCCCGCCCATTCAGCATTCAGAATCACTCCAGTGATTTGACTCCTCACCCAGTTAAGGTGTAACTTACTGTGTTTCACTAAGTGCAGTGGCACTGTTATCTGACAGAGCCTTGCTTTCCATTTTCCCTTTGTGTTCAAACTCCTTAATTGGGTCAGTCGGATTCCGAACGGCAACCATGGCAACCCGTTAAAGGTGAGCTTAAGGGTTTATCTTTTGACAGGATGAGAAAGTTGCTTTCTCTGACATTGAGAAACGACACATTGTCAGAGTATTGACGCTCAGCCAAGTGTTTTTCTCCAGGGACTCGAGCCCCTGGCTTGAGGGTAAGGAGGCCTCCAGGGGCCACATGGGTCAGGGGTTTCGTAAAGCTTTGTGGTCAGTTGCCCCAGAGTGGACGTTACTGTTGTCAATTAGTGTTAAATCACGAAAGAGTAAAGAGGTGTGGGAAACCGTTTTCACTTCTTGCTTCAGTAGCTAAGTGAATTGTGAAATCCCCCTCTAGCATTGAGGGAAATCAGGCTTAAAATATCTGTGTGCATGTTAATAGCGCTGTTTAGGTTATTAAGGATTGCTGTCACTTCAGTTTGGATGGCTTTGAATTTGATCGTGACCTTTTTGGTTTTGTTCTCTGACATTTCACTAGCTCGAGAGGTTTACTTCTGATCATACTGATCAGCTTTAGTGGTGTTTGGGAAAATGTGACTGCATTCTGATTATGAAAAGGAATTAATATTGTTGGACTGGACTGACAATTTTGGGCCTTAGCATGACACACAAGTTTTTAGCTACCAATGCCAGTGTAGAATTAACTACAGGTACTTTTTTATTATTATTTATTTATTTTTTTATTTTTTTTATTTTTTATTTTTTTTTTACCCAGGACTGATTTATTGTTGAAATTGTTTACAACTAAATGTCAATAATAAGAATGATAGTTTAATAATGAATTAAATTAATGTAGTATTCCATAACCTTATGCAAAAACTTTTTATATAATTTTATTGCAATTGTCATCATAAAAATATTGTCATTTATTAATCTTCAACAATAACCACATAATTCATTTTATTTTATTTTTTAGCTTATTTCAGCTTAAAATATTATGTCAAACATTTCTGTTGCATCGTAAGCATACATGGCTTTTATATAAAAATATAATTAATTACAGCATGTAAAAATATTAATTTGTCTGCTGTGTACTATTTTTTTCCTAGTGAGTGCACAATAGTAGGTGATATTCTGTTTACAAGCCCACAAGAATGTATTTACTGAATAATCCAATAATTATGTAGATAGTTGGTAATCATGATATTGATATATTAATACCCAAGTAGTGTTTTGATGGTAATGTGATCACAACATTATCATAAAATTACAGATTTAATTTAGGATTTATTGACTTTACTGAAACGCTTAAACTCAATACTTTTTTTATTATGTAAGTTCTATGACAGAAAAGTCCTGAACATTTATACTAGCCTTTCTCTCTAGGACATAGTCTCAAAGACTTTTGAGAGCGTGAGAGATAGAGAGAGAGAGAGGGAGGGAGGATTGAAGTGTCCCGCTGGTGTGAGGAAAGTGATCCTGGTCTTAGAGCTCACACAGATAAGTGGATCATATTCCCTCTCAGTGTGTGGTTTAGCGGCATTTGAACACTTCAGCTTGTAGAGTCAGTGTGAGCAGTGACTGCTGTCTCTCCTTCCAGTGTCCCAGAATCATCTCTTCATGTAATATGAAAAGGGCTGATTGAAGCGTTGGCACAGTTTTGTACAATGTATACTTAGAATACATCGCAAGTCATTTTGAATGAAAAATCAATGAATGTAAATGTAATAAGGGCTTGACTGAAATGTGTCCAACTCATAGTTAAGCCTTAAAGTAAATAACTGATGTTTCCACGACACACCAAATTGGTGAAAATACCATTTTAAATGTTCTTAAATACTAATTATCTCCTTGAAAAGTCAGAAGTATATTTCATCTTTGTGTGTCCGTGATTTGTATAAGAGCTTAATGTAGATACAGCTCGTGAGCTTTGTTTGAAGCAGACGAGCAATTCACCGCAGGTTCGCCCCATCTCTCTAGACATAGAGGTCTCTACTATTTTCTCAAGCTGCCTCTGGTGTGTCTTTGTTGCGGCAAGCTTGTTTTTATTTCCCCCTTCTCCCAACCTTGAAAGCCGCCCCTTCTCGGTTAATTAAGGCGAACCACAACAGTGCCATCGTAATGACTGAATTGTGTACAACATTATCCTTCGCCCCAAAAGGGGCCTTTGTTTCCACCGCAAGCTTGCATTCTCTCACCGCAGAAGTGAAGGAGGAGAGGGAGAGATAGAGACGGAGAAAACAAGCGAGCCTCTACAATGCTAACTCAATAATGACTTCCCACGGGGAGAAAACGAATATGGCAAATGTTTGAAGCACCGCCGCCACTGCTACGGGTCTTCCACCAATCGCATTACTCCAGGAAGTGCCTAATGGTTTTATGGACCTTCTTTCTTTCTTCTGAGAGCACATGGTGCTTTTCAGAGAACTTTATTTGTCTAGGGTTGGAAATTAACTAGGGGTCGGGTCAAAATAACACTAAAAATGTTTGCTTCTGGTTTGTAATCTGATATTTGATAATATTATAGTTATGGACTTCTGTAGACACTGCAGTGATATCTGTAGTTGTAGGTGTTCTTTTTGCTTATAGGAATACATGAATTAAACACACGATATGTATTCTAGCAGAGAATTTATTATGTTTTGGTCTAGCCAGTTTATAAATACTCGTTTAAATATTTGATGTTGATTTGATTTATGTAAAGAACAGTCATAAGTGCTGTGATTGAGTTGGTTTGGGGAGAAATGCCCTCATAAAAATAAAATTAAATGCTACTAAAATTGTAAGTGACATATAAAGTTAGTTTCAGACACTGGACCTCTCTTGTTTTATTTATTTTTTCTATCTTTTGAAGCTAGTCATATGATTTCAGGTGTTTGATGGCAAATTCTTTAGAGCGTAAAATAGAAGAAACTGTAAATTGATTTTGTTAGTAGACATAATCACATTGACCAGTTTGGCTGGTTCATTCATGCTGAATTTCTTATCAATATTAAAAACAGTTATTTAATAAAAGTTATTTCCTATTTACATTTTTCAAGACATCTTTATCAGTGACATCTATAGTATTGTAAGGGCGTTTCATGTGTGGTATTCTCAAAAAATAATTTCCAGCACCTTCAAGGTCTGTATGAGTCATTTATCTTGTAAAGTCTCTAAAATGTGCCCAACCGGTTTTGCTTCTCCATCTAACCGTGACTTTTCCTCGACATATCACAGACCGCCTCTTTATCTCAGATAAGCACTTTCTGAAGGCGCCAAGCATACTTGTGACTAAAGCGTTGTGTACACAGTATCCTCCTGAGACCGCAGCGCTGATCTCCTGCTAGGAATCCCTGTCCTCCGGCGGTGCGGGACATCATTAGGCCTACACCGTGATAACGAGGCATCTTGGTTCTCAGCGGTGGGTTAATTGAAGCACAGAGTATGGCGAAGCACGTCAATAGAGACGGGGCGGGGCGGGGCGGCTCAGACTTGCAAGCTTTATCCTTTTTGTGAATTACCACGACCTCGAAGCCGTCAGGGAGCGTGACACCCCCCCCCCCTCGCTGATCACCATGGTGATGAAGGGTTTGAGCAGCACACTACTCTGAATAGTGTCCACTTGAGTTTTGGCAGCACCCGGTTGCATTTGCTACATGAATAATGTATGCCCCCAGGCCCCTTGTAGTACTGGAATCTTTGCATTGAGTGTATTGTTGCAATATTTTTTTTTTCCTGCTGAATGCTTTGTCAGGTTGATTTGCATATTGCTTATCCCCAGGGGAACTTTATGGTGGCATGCGATATTAGTGAAACTCAGATTGATGTATTTATTTTAGTGTCCAGACTTTTAATACAGCATGTATTACTTATTTTGTGCATGATTTGCATAAGGTCAGTTTTTCTTAGTAAAAGAAAAAAGGTTGTGAGGGCAGTAATCATAATAAAATGTATGCATGGGTCAAAGCCGTTAAGATGTCCACATCAAAAGAAATTCACAAAAGTGATTTTATGTCCATAGAAAGCACATTAAATATAAATAAAGTGTCTACTTAAGGTTGCAAATAAGTTTTTGGAGAATAAAATGTCAAAATTTGGTTGAAGTAATGTGAGATTGTAGTTCAGTGCAACATGAATTCAAACAACATGCTTATTCTGACTTGTACATATTAAAATATATAAAAGAATAAGGAAACACATTCAATTTTATTGTTTTAAATGAGTAAAAAAATCTTACTGATAAAATGGGTAAAACCTAAGATCATGGCAAATATAGGATTACATAATAAAATATAAAATTACAACTAATTAGTATTTGGGGTGAAAGTAATTTGTTTGTCATAAATAGATTTTTGTTGTAAATTTGCCTGACAACATTAAACCAAAATCAAAATTGCAATTAATTTAAACTCAAAACTTTAAGCATTACACTTATTATCTTTATGGTTAAACCCTTTTTTGTCTTTGATCCGAATTTATATTTATTTATACCACAGTTAGTTAAAGAGAGAAGAATATTAAAAAATATTAATATTAAAATATACAAATGATTCATTATTCACATAAGATCAGTCCAACTGGCCAGTAATCATAATACAAAATTATATATATGTTTACTTAATTTAAAATAATGACTAATGGCTGAATCTTACATCACCTATTTTTCAAATCATTTCTATGCTTGTTAAAACTTTGTATGTGGATAGTTCTCAGTTGATTTATTGTACATATGTTTAGTTTGTCTCTCTGGTTAATGTTTATATCACTCTAAATACATGCTTGTGAAGTGTCTGTTGTAAAGTGAGTTCTCCACTTGCTGATAAGCATGCGCTGAAGTCCTAGAGTTCTTCCTACAGTAGCCATGGAGACATCTGTATTGTGAACTGAATACTAAAATAACTCTCTGCCATGTTCCGCTCAAGTGCCAAACTCAATTTTTTGGATCACAAAAACATGTTGGCTGTACATGAATTATTTAAGGATTTGTTCAGCCAGAAGTGAAGATTCTCTCCTCATTTACTCACCTTCATGGCATTTTAAACCTGTATGGTTTTCTTTCTTCAATATAGAGCTCAAATGTACACTAAATCAGAAGTGTGTGGTCACTACTGCTTTTATTGTTTGTTTATTTATTTATTTTATGGGGGGAAAACATGCTTTTATTTAGCAAGGATGGATTCAATTGATCATAAGTGACACTTTTAATTCAAATAAAGGTTTTTTCTATTCATCAAAGTATTATTTTAAAAAGATCATTGCACTTTAAACGAAAACATCAATCAACACCACTGTCTTCATCATTGATATTTATAATAATGTTTATTGAGCACCAAATCAGCATATTAGAATGAGACTGGAGTAATGGCTGCTGAATATTTAGCTTTACCAGCTTTACTGGAATGAATTACACTTTAAAGTAGATTTTAAATAATTAAAATTTCTCATCAAATAAATGCAGCCTTGATGAGCATAAGAAACTTCTTTTATAAACATTTAATAAAATCGTACCGACAGCAAACTTTTGAATAGAAATGTAAATCTTTATCAGAATGTTCACGCTGCTCCTTTAATACGCAAAGTAGTGAGCTATTAGCTCTACAAATAACACAAAGCATCATAAATGTGGCCTGTGTAACTTTCAAAGTTATTTGAATATAATTAGGTACAAATAAGATTTGAGAATTAAGTTGGAGGGTAAGATTTTCAGCAGGAAATTACTACTACCTTAATCCATTAATACCTTAGATTAGGAATATGTGCCCTTATGGTACATGATATGTAGCACAATTGCACTTTTTATGTCGGCACCAACACAACCTTTCAATCTTTAATTGAGTCATGACAGGTTTTTAGATTTAGAGGTGCAGTCACAAATATCCTTTTATTTAATATGGTCAGTTGAATGTTATTTCTTTTTTTCTTCTTTACCAGATCTAAACAAGTGGTTGCGCTGGCTGAGTCCCTACATAATGCCAAACTACAGAAGAAACATCTAGACCTGGAGCTGGAGATACTCGAACAAGCTGCTGAACTTGCAATGAAGGAGGAAGAAGAAGAGGACGATGAGGAAGACTCAAGCAGTGGTTGTGACTCTGAGGATGAGGAAGAGCAGCCTGAAGAAACACTGCCTGAAGAAAAGACAGAAATTAGCCAAACAGGACTAAGACCTCTTGAACCACAGGTCAGCTGTGAGCTTCTGGAGGTAGATGCTGTGACTGAAGCTTCTCTCCTCCGTGTTGAGCCCCAGCCTGGCTTTGGAGAGCCCAGACGGTTGATTGAGGAGCTGGGAGAGAGGCTGGAGGCGGGGCTGACGATTCAGGAGGATGTGCCTCAGGAAAGACGCTCTATTAGCAGCAGCAACACAGAGGGAGAGGGAGAGAGAAAGAGCGAGGGAGAGTATTACCATCAGTGTGCAGCTGAGACGGAAAGAGATGCCACGAAAGCAGCAACCAGTAGAGAGCTACTTGATCCGTGCCTTCAGAGGAATCCACTGCGTATCATAAGCAATGATGAACTGGACAGTGATGATGATGATGGAGACCTACTTCTTACGGTGGGAAAAGAAGGACATTAGTGGGCACATTATTGCTTGGACATAACGTTTCCTTCACTCTAAGACGGATGTATCCTTAAATCAGTCAGAACTTGTGCTTTTTCATGGATTTATGCTGTGTAAAATGACAATTTTATTTGTGGCATTGCCATAATTGCTGTTTTCGCTGTGTTAAATAAATATGACTTTTTTCCATTGTGCATTTGTCATTCTGGGTAGTTTTAGATTTATATATATATATACATTTATTTTACATTTTTTCACAAACAGTTATGTGTTTAACAGAGTTGCAATTAATATCATTAATAAAAGATACAATTTTTCTTATACAAAATTATTTTAGAGGTATATACTTTCATTTTTAGTTAAAAATGGGTATTATAAATAATTTTATATTTATATAATTTTTTTAATACAATGTTTTTATAAATTACATTTAATATATATAATTTGTACTTTTTTAACAAAAACAAATAGTGCATCCCTTTTCATTCAAGTTACAGGCTTTATCTGCAAAACAGCACGTCAGCAACTTGTGTTTAAATATACAGTGCTGTCTTCAAAATAATACCCATTCAAGGCAAATGTCTCCATTTCTGTGGCACTTCACAGAAATTTTTGGGTTTCTCTATCTGTATGAACTGATCTTTTGCAGTGAGTTTCTGCAGTGTGTGATGCTGCTGTTATTTCCACGCATCCTGTTTGCGGTGAAGCGCGATCCCTCGCGTATCAGTCCTCTACTCTGAAGAGTGTGAGATTAGCATGCTTGGGTTGCACGTTGTCATTTCCTTGGAAGTCGGAGGAGTTGGAGGTGGTCGTTTGACGATAGCAGAAAAAAAGGGGGTGGAGGTTTATCAACAGGAAATGTTCGTAACAGCCCTCTCTTTCAAAAAATGTTCTGTTACCATCCTGCTAGCATGATAACTACAGACATGTTTTGTTTGGCGGCCTTTTTTTTTTTTAATAATTTTTTGTTCTGCTATTATTAGTTTATGCTTCTAAAATTTTACTATTTTAGCTTGCTTGCAATATAAAGTTCTTAAGTCGTTGTATCATGTTTTTTTCTTTTATTATTATTTTGGCGTAAGACTTATCCAATTCTAAAATTGCATGGCAGAACAACGTCACTTGCACCAGTTTTGAGTGCAATTGATTGATTGGTGCTGAATAGAGGAGTCTGGTGAAAACAGTTCAATATTATGGAGAGTTGAGATAACAAACAGGGAAGCACTTGTCAAGCAGATAGATGAGGAACTGTGTAATGTGCGAGTGGAAATTGAGGAGATAAGGTGGTAAGATTCCACTTCCATCCTTTCAGAAGACAAACAGCATTTTTAACTGACTGCAGTCAGCAAACACTCCTCAATTTAACAAACGTTTATCTACTAAAGAGCTTTAAAATACAGCAACAACCAACACAATCTATGTTTAGGGGTGGAATGTCATACTTAAAATGTACGCTTTCATAAAACTCAAATTCTAAGTATTTTTCAGCACATGAAATAGTTACATTTGAGATTGGGTTGCAACAACTTTGAAGGAAGTAACAATTTCACATTAAAAATGCAAAGTTATTAAGAACAGAAATCTTTTAGTCCCGCGCTTGTCATAGTGGGGCCGCTGGTGTTACAGATGCAACTCGCATAAATATCTGCCTTTATTCTGCCTGATTTTTCTTTATATAATTGATTCAGTGGCTAAAAGTAAGCCCCGTTCAGCACTTTCATCCCCGTCTTATGAATTTTTTGCTCAGAAATATGTCCAAGTACGGAAGTAGAATAGGCTATGAATGTCATTTCACGTTAACTTAGTCATTGACAGTCTGGTAGCTGTTAAAGTAAGGAGCAGCTTGGACGAAATGCTGTTTTAGGCCATGTGTTCCTGTTGGCTGTCTCCCCTGTTCACTCTCTGCCCAAGTCTGTCTGATACCTTGGAGACAGACGCTGTCTCTGTCTGTAACTAGAGCTCTTTATTTCTGTCCGTCTCCCCATCGCTCAGTCTCTCTTGCTCTTTGCATTTCTCCTTTTTGTATTTTCTCTCTTTTCCTGTCGTAGTGTGTTGAGGATGGATGATGTCGTTAAAGTAGCTCCCTCCGAGTGCTCTCCAGCAGCACCTTGGGAGCCTAATCATTTGCCGACCTCTATCAAACCCTCCTCCTTCATCCCTCCATCTTTTATTCTCACTTCATTGCTCAGTAGCTTGAGGGAGCCCACAGGCTGTAGCCGCCTCTTCCCTGTGGGGTCCAGCATTGATTAAGTGACACTCTGTTGAATCGCCGTTTTTCATGGTAAAGAGGTGCCTATATTTCCCATTATGATGCCCACCCCTGGGAGCAGGACTGGTGCTTCACACCGTATGCTGGCTTGAGCGTTTTCCAGCCAAGTTTTTAATAGGTTTCACCTGCAGCTAAAAGGGACATTTGTGCCTTTTAAATGTATTCAGCTGACAAAACTGGATGAATGCAGTCGTGTTTCAAGAGGCTTTTTTTTCTCCGTCCTCTGCAGTGTGCAGTAATTATGAGCAGTTCTGAGTCTCTGCTGTGAGCTGCTCATTAAAGTCCAGCTACATCTCATCTTTTAACTGTTGTTTGCACTTATTGTCAGTGGGAGGCTTATAACAGTGAGTGACCAAATTAGCTTTGCTGGGATCTTGCTGCTCAAATCAAACTTTAACAGCTCATAAATGTATGAACGACATGCTAATATTTCCAGTTGTCCCTTTCTCGTTGTCATTTTGATACCAACTGCAATTGCAAAAATTACTAGATCTGAAAATATGAAGGGTGATTCCATGCAGTGGGGAGGGGTTTGCACTGAACTGGATTGGGAGGAAAAACACATAAATGCGAGTGGTTTCTGTCTGTGCAATGTTGCTACCACGAAGCTAGACTTCTGGCGGTTGCTAGGCGTTACAAAGTCAAAAGACTCCACAACTAAAGGCTTGTTTACAGTATAACTATAAATCTACAGTTAGTTTTAAGCTCTTTGTTTCATTCACTAAAAAAAAAGTCATTCATTTGGAAATCAGACTAAACTGCTCATGCTCTGTTTCAGTTACTTAAAAAGAACTCCCTTATAAGGCCAAGTTTTTCTTTTGTTGAACCTTTTATTCCTTTTCACACAAATTTACAGTTTCAATTAAAAGTGTAATTTTCGCACAACTTCTTGAAGAATATGATGTGACTTCTAAAAAATATTAATATGCTGGGAGATTTGAAAACTGATGCTTTTGAACGTTAGCATCACACATATCCAGCTTCATCTCTGGTTTTCAGACGGTAGGTTTGTTCGGTAGCTCACGGAGTACAGAGATGTACTTGAGAGGCGAGGAGCTCCGGTTCGAATCCCGTGTAATTATGGTTCGACAAAATAGTTAATATCTGCGTAAAAAGTAGCTGAAAAAACAGTTGAATCAAATGCCTTTTAATATCAGTTTTGCATTTGTTAACACTATTGGGTATGTTTAAGGTTAGAATTGGTGTAGGGCATATTTCCAACAGGATAAAGTATTAACTTTTAACTTTTAGTCCCAGAATATTTAATGTAATATAAACACAGCAATACATACCTATATCAATGTAATAAAACGTGCCAGGGTTCACGTACTGAACCTGTGTTTTAGTGTCACTCAGTGGACATTTCTCTTTGAAACTACGGCAAAACATGCAGTAAGGCATGTAAAAACGGTGTTGCACAAAAAGCGCACAGAGATATGTATTTTCATAAGACCAGGTTGGAAACTTCACTGAACAATGGTAAATGTGACCTCACAAAGTATCTTGGTGCGATGTTCCAGAATGTGCACGTGAGAAACATTAACAGAAACCAATGCCATGCACCTCCAGAATTTAAAAATGTTTAAATTATTGTGAATAAGAACCATTACTTTTCTAGTTTTGGTAACTTACACGGTTGTACGTTAAACCTGCGTATAGTAATCCTTCATGGTTCGCCAGTAAAGGAGGGATTCTGTGCTCTGCTGTCAGATGTCATTACATGAGGCTGGTGAAATCTGTGAGACACATTGCCTCAAACTGTCCTGACCTGCACTAGGTTTACTACTGACAGAACAAGGACAATGTGTTCACCCCCACGCACAGGATCCCCCTGTGTGCCATACTAATAGAAAACTCAATCTCTTTTCCTTTTAAGTGGTGCGATTCCAGTACTTGAGCACATGAATAACCCTAAAGGAGAAATGAATCTCTTCCTCTCTGGGGCCTGGCTTCTCCAGTGACCGTGCAAGTGAGGTTTCTTTTGTGCCATGTCTCCCTTTCTGTCTCTCTCTGACTGTCCGTTTCATCTTTGTCTCCTCATTTTTCAATCTCAGGGATGCAATGAACCTTCATTTGTTAGTAGAGAAAGAGCAAATCCTCTTCTCTAGACTTAGTTGCAAGTAAAAGTCCTTGTGATGCCTCACGTTTTGGATGCTTTCGCTCTCATTCACATGACAACTAGAGCGAAAAGTGTAGAGCAGCTGAGCTATAGAGAGCTACAGAGGCCCACAGAGAGTGCTTGCATCAACAGTTCCCACATGCCGAGCTTCCGGATGCACTCTAATTGGCGTAAGCAGCATCCGTTAAATCGCTCCTGTTAAACGGAGAAATTAAAGTAGTACGTGCCTGAGAAGAGTGTGTTCAATCACTCCTCGCTCGCAGCAGACGTTTGCTATCAGCCTACCTAATGGAAACTATTACCCCTGCCTATCTAACAAGGTCGATGTTTGGTACACTAGTACATGTTAGAGAGAGAGAGAGTGAGTGTCTATAAGCCATTGTCCCATCGTTAGCTCTCAGATTGCAAAGGCACTTTACGCTGCACTGAATCTCGCGCAGTATAGCTTTACTCCCAAGGCTACGGTAACAATTAGCTGAGGTGTCAAGTTCAAGTAGCTTGACTGTAATGTGAATATACTCCCTTTGTTTGCTCCATTGAAGGTATTTCCAGGCTAAAAGAAGATGGCTTTTCTTTTTTCTTTTTTTTTTGCCAGAGGCTTCTTTCTTAGATTCATTCAACTTTTCAAGAGCGCCATGTTTGTGTAAAAGCTTCATAAGTCAGCGCAGTATTCTGAATTAAATCTGAAAGTTTTCAGCAGAGATCTTTCTGAACCACACCATAAATCTTGACTTTGAAGAACTGCTGCTTTGAGAAAAGCCGCAGTCCCTTATTTGTTTTCCATTTGAAACAAAAGTCAGAGATTATTAATATTTTAGCGCAAGTTGCTGTTGGAAGGGAGAAGATCTGCTGGAAGAGACTGGGGGAATTGGAAGCCACAAAGGCAGCGAGCCAACCTGTCGAAGTGCTTCTCTCCATTCCTCCTTCCTTCTTTCCATAAGTCGAGGTAACAGCGGTGGAGTGCATCCTTTCATTTAGTTTTTTATAGATGTTTACTTCTGCAGCACATTTGTCTTTAGTCCAGGTGCACCACGATATGTATGTATGGTGATATACCCAAAATAGATATACCATAAAATCATTTAAAAATATCAAATTACATGCGTATATACACACTGCAGTTCAAAAAGTTTAGGGTCAGTAAGAATTTTTTGAAATACTTCTTGTCACCAAGGCTGCATTTATTTGGTCAAAAATACCAGCCCAGTCTCATGGCAATTCGTACATATTTTACGAGGTGGCTAATTCGTGCAAATTCATACGACCTCACTCGTACGAATTCCTATGATTTTTGCTAAATACGTACGTATTTTACGAGTTGCCAATTCGTATAAATTGGCACAAATGGCCTACATCTAACCCTGCCCCTAAAACCTACCCATCACTGGGGTTTAGACAAATTGTACAAAATCGTACGAGTGAAGTCGTACGAATTAGCACGAATTTGCCACCTCGTACAAATACGTACGAATTGGTGTTGAAAATTATGACATTTTATTTCAATTTAATTTGACTGATTTCTTTTTAAACACATACAAAAGATTAATTTTTACCAGTTATTACTCTAATACACTCGTTTAGTGCTCAAGAAACATTTCTTATCAGAGTTGTAATATTATGAAATATTCTTTTGGAAACCCAGATACAGTTTTTAGGGGGAAAAAAACAGTAGAAACTTATGTTCTTATATAGTAACTCATGTTATTTTTTTAAATATAACTAATCACAATAAATTAATTGGTGAACCTGAAAACCCTTGTTCAGTGTGGTCTGCACATGAACTTTAGTCTGAGCACTTCACATTTCCATACTGAACATTTGTCTAACTTTTCCACACAGCAGAGTTTTGCACTAACAATGCCTTATGGTGAGACACTTTAACCTATCAGCTATGGAAAAAAGTAAAACATGAATAAAAAAGTAAAAGTAATACTTGCTCTCCCCTTTTGTCCTAAAAAAAAATGTGGAAAAACTACCTTAACCACCTTTGCACTTCATTCTCTGAGCTTTTCGGTGTTTCAGTGAATGTTGTTTGACTAGCATTCCACCTTGTTTTGTTTGTTTGTACTCTAGCTGTTCATTTTATAAGCTCTTGTTACCCTGTACAGCGCTTAGCATTGATAGAGCCTGGTGTCCTTTCACTCCAACCACTGTCTTTGTGTTCATAGTTTGCAAGGTTGTGAGTCTGTCACATGTTTGGCTTAGTGTCTTTTCTCTCATTCACACACACACACACACACACACAGAATGGCCCAGTGCCCCTAGGGATATGGTGTAGAGAGACAGATCTCCTTACATGTGCATGGCTGAATGTGTTAGCTTGTCACCCCCTAGACTGCCCTCTGTGACTCCTGAAGCACAACTCTCACTGCCTGAGTGGTGTGTGTTACATCTGCACACTGCACACACACACCAGAATGATAGTAGTAATATGCATAGACAGAAACAGGAAGTGATGGCCCAGCCAATACCCACAAAACATGCTAGCACTGTTACAAAACGTAGTAAACTGGCTCGCTGGCTGTATAGCATTCTAACTTTAATTCAACTAAAAAGTGTTTTACTAACAACTTAACTGATAACTGTTAACTGATAACTATATGGTGTACTGTACTTTTGTTATTTTTATTATATTTCCAGACAAGGCCCAGAGAACAACATCATAATAATGAAGACTGGAGTAATGACTGCTAAATTTTCAGCTTTGCTAAAATAAATATACATTTTAAAGTGCATTTTATTAGAGTAGAAAACAGTTATTTTCAAACTATGGTAATATTTCACAATATTGTTTTTTTTACTGTATTTTTGATCAAATAAAGTGAGTATAAAAGACTTCTTACAAAAAACTTTACTACATCTTGGCAATGCCAATTTTTGAATGCTAGTAGCCTATAAATTTTAATCATTTTTAATTACTTTGACTGTCTTTATAGTCTGAATAATATTAAAATATAGAAGCATCATGTTTTTTTTCATTACCCACTAAACTACTTTATACTGAATTCTAGGATTGCCTTTTAGTGAAGTGTGTATGGGTTGCTGCATGAATTTATGCATCTTACCAGGAAGCAAAACATTGCTACCTGAGACAGACTTCACACCAGAAGCTTGCTTACTAGACCTTGAAATGCTGTTTAGATAGGCAGCTCGCTGGGTTTTGGAGCCTGCACGGAGCCCTGCAAATGTAGATGACACTCATTCAGTCCAATATACATCGTGAAAGTTAAATCCATCAATCATATCACACTTCCATGTGCAGCTAACGTGCTAACAAACAGATTGTACATTTCTAGGTTCAAACATATTCTGTCAATGTCACACTCTCGCGTGCACAATGGGGGGTGGGGGGTGGGGTTGTGAAGAGAGGTCTCATCAACTCGGCATGTCGTTAGAATGTGTCACCCTGCTGCTGTCTGGATCTCTGCTTCTCTCTCTCCTTCTCTCAAGGATTCTTGGGATTGTCAAGGACTTCCCTCGCCTTGTCAGTGCCGCCAGAATTCTGTTGTTTGAAACTAGACACTGTGGACTTAACTGTGACCAGAGTTACAGTCAAGACCTGGACCTGTTCCATACCATTCTCCATAAAAACCAGACTTATACCCAATGATACTGAGGTACACTAGCATTCAAGCGTTTGAGGTCACTAAGATGTTATTTTTTAAAGACATCAATACTTGATAAAAAGTGACACTAAAAGACATTTATAATTTCACAAAAGGATTCTATTTCATATAAATGCTGTTCTTTTGAAATTTCTGTTCTTGTTTCTACAAGAATGTGACCCTGGACCACAAAACCAGTCATAAGAGTATTTTTCAGAATTTAGATTTATACATCTACAAGCTGAATAAAAACCACTTTGAAAATGTGGAATATGAGGAAGCAAAAAAATCAAAATACTGAGAAAATTGTCTTTAAAGTTTTTATTAAGAATAACTTAAAGAAATTAAATTCTTAACTATGCATATAGGAAATTCACAAAAAATCTTCATGGAACATGATCTTTACTATAAATAAAAATCTATAATTTTGAATGTATTTTTGGCTACAAATATACCCCAGCAACTTAAGACTGGTTTTGTGGTCCAGGGTCACAAATATTAAGCAGCCATTAAGCAAGTTTTCTACACCGATAATAATAAGAAATGTTTCTTGAACACTATATCAGCTAATTACAACAATTTCTGAAGGGTCATGTGACGCTAAAGACTGCAGTAATGGTTGCTGAAAATTCAGCTTTGCCATAACAGGAAAAAAACAGTTATTTAAAAAAAAATTATGTAATATTTCATTATATTGTCAGCTCTTGAGGTGTAAAGTATGTTGGCAATGTAACATTGTGGAATGAGTAACTCAGTACTTAGAAGACAAGCCCTGGAAAGTGTGTCAAGTGAGATAAGATTGCTATTGGCTGCCCTGGTCCTTCTTATGTAATCTCTGAATGGTCTATTACAGAGTCCATTACACTCTCAAGGTGATTTTTGACTTTTGAACCTTTGGCAATTGCTTCACCCTGCTGACCTTCATGTAACCTGTTTGTTTTATTCAGTGGTGGTTCTTCTCAGGACTGCACAGGAGGAATGAAACTCTGTCATGTAAAATGAATGTAAAAATATATTAGCTGCACCTTCCCATTCCCAGATAAGAAAATGTGCTGAAAAATTTAGAATTATTTAACTCTGAGGTTAAAGAGAGAGTGCAACTAAAGATTCAGTCATTATTTACTCACCCTCAAGAATACTGGTAACCAAACAGTTGACGGTAGCCATCCGTAATATGGGGGAATACATGTTATGGAAGTCAACGACTGTCCACATTCTTCAAAATATCTTCTTTCTTGTTTTCAAAAGAAAGAAAAAAGTCATACAGCTTTGGAGCAACATGCGGGTGAGTAAATGATGACATTTTGGTATTTTTTGTTGTTGTTTTTTTATCTGAGACCTGTGTCTTTCATACATTGTTACTTGATATGAACAATGTTGTAACATAATGCTTTATTGTACTCTAGCTTGACAGGACCTGCGGCTGAGGCAAAAGAGTGTCTTTCTTTCTAATCTATCCCATCCATGAGTGTGTGTAACCTTAACATAGTCTAATCTGCTTCTGACACCAGATCAATAAACCGCCCACCCAAGTGCAATTCATCTGCTGTGGTCGGCCATGGACTTGTTCTTAGCTTCAGTGCAAACCTCACCCACCGCACATCTGTATGGCATTAGCAACGCTGAGAGATTTACAAGCGCTTTGTGAATCCTGCGAATGCATAGGCGTCCTCCACTTACCCCAGCTGGGCAAGAAACGCCGCGAAGCTGAGTATACCTATAAATATTAAAAATCACATTTGGGATTCTATCATATTGGATCAACAATTTAGTGTGCTTCACATGGCATTGATCCTAGATGGATTCTTCCTCAGCTAGCAGCAAGCATTTAAATCCATGAAACTGTAGAGATGTCTTAAGCTTTGACTAAAATATAGTTAAAAAGTTCAAGTACCCTAGCCTAATTTTCTTTTGACCACATATTTATCTTTGGTCTTAAACTATATTCAAGTCAGATGTGAATTATGTTTCTGAAGACCAGATGGAGTTATTTTATTTATTTATTTATTTATTTTATTAAGATTGTGCTGTTATATTGAATTCATTAGATGTCCAAGGACTCACATATACCAGTCTGGTTTTCTGAATTGGATTTTATCGCTTATTTATTTTTATTTTTTTCTAAACAGTATGTTAAAATGCTAGAGCTGTCCAAATTGACTTTATAGCAACTTCTGTCTATTACTGCCGGTCAATGTCTCTGACAAGCTGCAGAGAGATGGCATTGACATGAATTAATAATAATGCATGGTAAAGATTGTTTACAGGTTAGAGAGTGTTTGCTCATGTTAAAAGAATAGTTCATTCTTCTGAAAAAAGCCATCCAAGATGTAGTTTAGTTGGTTTCTTCATCAGATTTGGAATTTATTTAGCTTCACATTCACCAATAAATCCACTGCAGTAAATGGGTGCCATCAGAATGGGAGTCCAAACATCTTATCACAATAATAATCCCTAATCCACATGATTCCAGTCCATCAGTTAACATTCTGTGAAGTTTTTTTGTAAGAAATATGTTATTAAGGTATTTAAAATTTTTTATATATATATATATATATATATATATATACAGGTGCTGGTCATATAATTAGAATATCTTCAAAAAGTTGATTTATTTCACTAATTCCATTCAAGAAGTG
>JAUMHE010000051.1:15663024-15684507 GCA_032359235.1 Enteromius mattozi | reverse complement strand
AGGCTGTAGAGTTGCAGGTGCTGTAGTGTTGAAGGCTGTAGAGTTGCAGGTGCTGTAGTGCTGAAGGCTGTAGAGATGCAGGTGCTGTAGTGTTGAAGGCTGTAGAGTTGCAGGTGTTGTAGTTTTGAAGGCTGTAGAGTTGCAGGTGCTGTAGTGTTGAAGGCTGTAGAGTTGTAGACTGTAGAGTTGCAGGTGCTACACAGTAAGAAACAGGCTGGTAACAGTTTGACAATATTTCCTCATTCTATTCAATGTATTCTAACATAGATATATTGTTGCATAACCCTTGTTCTTTATACTGTCCTGAGCTGTTTCAACAAACTCTCATGTTAAATTTCCAGTTCTGAAAGTTTCTGTATGTTTTTTTTACATTACCTCAAGCTCTTTAATCTCAAAATGAAAGAAGATTTTGTTTCCTCATGATATGACTCTTTTAAGTATTCTTCTTTGAAGGATTCCTTTGATTGCATCACGGCATTCTTCTTGACATTTAAGTAATGATTTCATCATAAGGTGTGGAGAACTACTTTCTGCTTCAATGAGAAAACAGTATAGACAGTGTATCTTCTGTGTACATTTTATGTGCTCATCCACAATATTTATAAATATATTTAGAAGCTTATTTTTATGCATGTACTAAATCGGGACCACTTCAGGCCATTAAGTTTATTTGAAAGGGCTTTTCTTGGAAAGCCTACATACGTTCCATGTGATTAGCGAGTTGCCTGAGGTTGCCTGCTTGATCAGTTCTTCAAACACAATAGCTTTAATACCATCATGAAAGGTTTCTGCTTGTGATAAAATGTCACCCTGCTTGTTATTGAAGCCAAAAAAAGCCTCGGTCTTCTCTCACCTCAGCAACAACCCCCTGCCATCTTTCCTGATTCTCTCTCTCGCCTCATGTTCTGATGAAACACTCTCCATTATCCAATCCCACTTAACCTATTGTCCCCCATTCTCTGCCTTTCTCAGCCTCTGTCTCTGGCTTTAATGCATTTTCCCACCCACACCTCTCTGCTCCCCTCTCTCTCCCTCCTCTGCTTTTCTGAGTCTCACACTTATCACATGTAATAATATAAGTCTAATGTGAAGGTTTCTTGCCCTCTCAAACTGTTGCAGACACATCATAATGGAGCTTAGGGGTGTGGAGGAAAGTGATAAACACATAAAGCATCTTGTTCTTCTATCCCGTGAGTGCCAGATGGATATTTTCTTATAACTCCAATCATCTGGGAAGAGAACAGGTAATAGGCATGTAGAAAAAAAGTATCCAGAACTTCAGCATTGTCCATTTTTGTGCAGTTCACAAGGGTTGTGTGTTTCGCAACCAGCTGAGTCACCAGAAAGAAAAGGGGAGCAAACAGACAAAGGTCCTCGGTTAAATTAATCAAGCACACGGGGGATTGATTGGCCAGTTGATTGCATTGCACTCGTCAATGTGCTAATCAGTCAAATTGAACTGGAACCCACTGTTACCTGGTGAGATTTTACAGCTTGGCTCAGTCTAAACACCTTGCATACTATGCTGAAGCCTTCTTAGCCATAGCAAGTCACTGACCATCTAATGCAAACTGCACACAAAAACATGGTTTTGTGAAGCCTTTAGAATTGAATTGAGAATGTCTTTTAAATAGAGTGCTGCAGCTGTCAAAACCCTGAAGGCTAATTCTCCATGGGTTCCCTTGAGACTTTCATATGGGTTTTTACAATGGGGGTTTCAATTCATGAGTAAAAAAAGGTCTGTGGTAAGCAAAACTTGACTATACTCGGATATTTTGTTGTTGTATACATAAACTGCACACCCGTCACTTGATGCAGTTAATTATTATGTACATTTTTTAAAAATAAATACAACGGAATTTGCATTTTCATAATGAGTGGGTGCAATTTACACTGTAGAGCACAACAACCATCCACAGACCTTACTCCTAAATTGAAGAACTCCGTTAAAAAAACCCATAGGAAAATCTTGAGGGAACTTATGGGAAATTAGTCTTCCAGGTTTCAACATCACGGCTACAGCATACTGTATTCCTGTACAGTTCCTGAAACCAAACTGAGACAGCAAATTGAGTTTAAAGGTAAGACTATAGAATTAAAATTGAGTTCATAAAATGAATATATGGATATATGAATAAAAACATATAAAACATCCAGTTTACCAGAATGTAATGCCTGTTTTGAATTTCCTTAAATTGCAATTCTTTTTCCTGTCCAAATTAAATTTAATTTCAGCTTCCTGTGGCTTATGGCTAATGTAGTTCAAATTTCACATCCTGAAATGAAAGGGAGCAAATTCTAAAAAAATTATTAAAAAATTTTTACACAACCAGTTAGGACAGGATTTTTTTCTTTGTCTTCTGGAAGAATAATTTTCTTCAATAATAAGTTCACAGCATCTAAGGTATTTTGTTTAAGGCACTTTTTAGTCTGAGGCTAATTACCTGTTTACTTTCATAATTTAATATTCAAAAACTTTGCTTTCCAAGTTTACCTGTGATATAAAATTCTCCTATTACTTTTGTATGGACTGAAATTCTTTGCACAGTAGTGTATTATTGTGGCATCATCAATTTCAAATGTACCCACCCTTAAATGGCATGTAAAACAAACTGTGGTTGGCCTAAATGTCAGTCAGACAGTTTAATGTCTAGCTCTGCGAGACTCAGGTCTCCTTGACCACACCGGGTGATTTATAGTTCTCCGGATAAACCGCTCTTGTCAGAAGTACCACATAAAAGCATTACAAAGTCTCTAAACCTCTCATTCCTTCATCTAAAGGTGACCTATGCTCAAAGAGCTTGATATGAGTTTTTTCCTCATCGAAAATGTGCCACAATTCTTGGTCTGTCATGCCTGATTGTTTTCAAGTGACTTTGGTTTTGATAAACCTTTTAGGAAGGCCTTTTACTGTGAAGAGTGACAATTTGAAAGATAAGCAAGCGCTCTCCTTTTCAAAGAGAGAAACAACATCTGAAAGTGAGAGCGGCAGAGCTGGCAGCTGACGCAAAGCGTCTCGTTTTCTTGTTTAAAGTTACAGTGCACCTCTGAGTTAACAAACCATGGGATTGAGCCTTCCCACCATGCTGCCTGCACGCATATGCATACTCCCCTGCACACACACTTAGCTCGCAGGCCTTTGTTCTGCAACCTTTTGTGAAGCTTGCCCTGGATTCAGCAAAGCTCTACGCTGTAGAGTGAGACTAAAGGAGTCTCTCTCTCACTCTCGTTCTCTCCCCCTTCGCCCCCCAGTGCTCAGTCTGGCTCTTTTTGTCGTCATTTTTTCAGTCTCTTCACCTGACTTTAGCAGTCTGCTTCTTTCCTTCTTTCTCTAACAAATAAAACACTCACGCTCTGAGCGTTTGCCAGCATTTGGTGGGATAATCTACCTTCCTCGAGATTTGGCTGTGCTTCTCCTTATCACTATGGGCTCATCAGAGCATAAGCAGCTCTTGGCTCTCTTCCAGAGTGAGAGAACCACTTTCCAAACAGGAACTCTTATGGAGACATTCCTTGTGTAGAAAAGGAAATCATGTCCTCCATTTCCCCCTCATTCTCCTAGAGCACATATACACACACACATTTGAAAAATGGCTCGCTATTTAAGTTGACATCAAGAGAATTACTTTGAGTGTATATAAAAACATATGTGCACATAAAAATATGTTTTATCTGCATTTTGACATTAAATTTATTGCATTGTGTTGTGTTAAAGAAAATGTCTGTAAAATATCTGTTTTTGTATGGATTCTTTTTCCCTTAAAGTATATATTACAGCACGATATGATAAACAAGTTAGGTCAAAAGTGATTTTTGGCATGTAATTTGGAAACAGTAATGGACAATCTGTAAGTATTTTATCTAGCACTGTATGCTGTAATTGTTGTATTATGTCTTAAAAGAAAATACCTTTTCAAGTTTATTTCAAAGTGTTGTTACTTTGCAATTATTTGTGACATTTCTAGCAATTTCTGAGTGAAAATTCCTACAATATATAAAAACTGAAATAAAAAAAAAAGGTTTTGCCTCTCTAATGTCTAGCCACAAATTTAAGTCATGGGTGATAGTGTGGGATCCTAAAAGAATGCGCATTTCAAGTATGCCTATCGATGCAGCCCTTCATTTGGTAGCGTGCCAGCTGAGAGCTCAGGCCAGAATTAGTTTTGAATCAGTCAGTGCTCTGGAAAAAAAGCGCATAACATTCCCAGTGTCAGTGCCAGATATGCATAAATGGTCAACCACATCTGTCTCAAGAGAGAAGGGGGACTGTAAGTAGCTCAAATGTGTCACCAAACACTGTGTTTACTGATCATTGAAAACCCGTTTGAAGTCCAGCACAAGCGTATGCACACACAAGGAGTTAGGCCAACAAGAAGCAGCCCTAGGGGCAGTAGCCAGATGTGTTTTATCTGTAAGGTTAAAGGTCAAGTAGAACAAATTGCATAAACTCATTCCCAGTAGCAAGAAAACTATCCACAGGGCTGCAGATACACATCCGATTCTTTCTTCTGGCTTCAGCAACATTAAACCATGAACCAAACACAAACAAAATGATTGAAATCTAGAGGTCACACCGATTTTGCCCTTGAGCCAGGCATATAGTGCTCTTTTATTTTTAGGATACATTGGCCCCCTCTGATTAAATTGATTCATAATGCCTTTTATTTATCCTGGAAACAAACATTTTAAATGAATTGAAATGACCTAGTAAAAGAAAGCAGGTCACATTGCAACACTTTGTGATTATGGCTTCAATAGGATTTTTTCTTGAAAGAATAATGAATACTTGAAAATTCACTAATAAGCATTTATTTATTTATCTATTAAGTGCAAATGCTGGGTCTAAAGCCATTTATGTGAAACAAATAAAATTAGAAAGTTTAATAATCTTTAGTTCTCACTTTTCTTTCTTTGTTAAAACTTCCTCTTTGTTAACCGAAGTATCCAGACACTGTGGGCTTTTAAAATGCATCATCAAATAAAGGTTGACCGGCCACATTGAGAACAGAAAGAAACCATGTTCTCAGTTTCTGTTGATTTCATCTGTTTGCTAGATTCTCAGTTCTGATTGCTGTGTTCATCTGAGTCATCTTTACTCCCACATCACATCTCATCATTCGTGAGACAGCACGTAAGAGCTAAAAATCTGTGACATCAATCTGGTACCACCAAGGTGACAGCCAAATGTACTGTTCTAATTTTAAGACATCACAGGCTTGCTCTTCTAAATTAAGGATCTGACAGGTTCTTACAACGTTTCTCCAAGTCTTTTGCATTCAGTTATGAATCAGTGTTTGAAGGCAGAGCGTGAACTTGGTTTGTAAGCTCAGGTATTCAGTGCTGTGTAATATTTAATATTCGTCTGATGTGACTAAAAACACTTTGACAGCATCTGTGTTGTATTTTGTATTTACAATTGTGTGATTCTTGTATCATTTTCATGTTCATACTTCATTGGCTTTTAAAGTTTCTGGCTTTTCCGAACTTTAGATGTTTGTATTCTTAGCTGTCCTGGATTTGGTATGGAACCATCTGCAAAGAGTTCCAGATCAAACATCCAATCAACATCAGCCGGTAATAAACTTACGAGTCTGTCATGAAGTTGCAACAGAGACCCAGCAGCACATGGAGAGAAAAGGGGGCACAGTGGGGCTGGAACCCCGGAGAGCAGCTAATGATTCACATTTCATATCCCCCCACACAGGGGCCCTTGTGTCTGCCATGAGGGGCCTCTTCGAGGGTTTGTTTTCACTGCACAATCCAAAATAAATGGAAGCCGCAGATGAGGACTGGACACTTGAGAAATTGAAATCATGAAGTACGTAAGAAAAACACTAAAATCACTCAAATCATCGTCTGTTGCTCCTTATGTGTGTGTGTTCCCTTCATGATCTCTTTGGCTGTGTGGCAATGGTGGTGTGTGTTTCACACCAAGAGAAACAGGTGAGGTAAATGATGTTTATACTCAGGACTTCTTGTATCTTCCATATGACCACAGTTTATTTTGGCACAATTTAGTTTCTGGTCATGCTTGTCAGAGCAGATTAAAAGCCATGTCTAGTGGCAAAATGTCAATATGTTGAAGTCAGTTACGACAAAACTCCATTGGCTCCAAGTGCAGAACTCTAACATCAAAGTCACACTAAATGAAAAAAATCGTTTTTCTAAATAAATGCCTGATCCATACATATGTTTAATTTGACATTTTTTGAGGTCATGAGTTTTAATCATAAGTTTCACTATATGTCACAATTACAGGGGAAAAACTGTTGTCATTTCCTTTAAATCTGTGACTTTACCAATGAGCCTACCAAACAACTTTTTATTATGATATAAAAAAAAATTCATTTCATTGTAATAATTTAAATATTTTATATAAAATAAACAGAAATAAAATGATTAAAAAGTTTCTATAGACCAGTTGTCAGACACTTAGCAAAAAATCAATCTAAAATCTCTGCTACCATACTTGTTGCACTGAGATGCGACAGACTTAAAAATGTGGTTATGTGATCATTTGATTCCTGCATTTCCATTTTTGGGGGGCTATTGGTATAGTTAAATGATACCATGGTTTGAGATGGCAAGCCATAGGACGAAGTAAACGCTTTCAGTCATTTCAGTATCGAGGTGTCCCAAGTTGAACTTGACTTTTCTCCCCATACAGCCCATTCCAACGCACACTACCCGGTGCTGCTGTTGATATATAGCAGAGTCATTCAGTCATCGAGTCAGTCTTTCACTACTGCTTTCTCTCACCTCGACAGGCACACAGTCTAATTACGTTTGGCAATCGGAGAGTAGTGTAGTACTTTTGCTCTATCCGTGCCGATTATTTCTGGCGAGACTTTTAAACCGACGACAGCGGTGATTGGGCGGCGCAGTCACGGGGTTCGCAGTCTCTTCGCCCTGCCTAGAGTCAGTCAGTCAGTCGGGGGAAGGCGAGTCTGCCTGCAAGCGCTTCTCTCTCTGTGGATCCACCAGACGCACACATTCACGCTCACACGGATCTTCTCACACAATTATTGTTAATTACTGAACCCTTTTCGCTCTTCTGAGAGTCTGTTTTTCCACCATGGGCGACAAAAAGAGCCCGACCAGGTAAGAACGCGTCAGCAGTCGGTAGTTTGCGAGGCGATTTCGGTGTCCGCGCGGCTGTTTTTTTCGCTCGGTGGATATTCCGATGCTTTTCTCGAGGAGTGTTTCTCCTTTCTCTCAGAAACAAGCGCAGCTATGGCGGCTTTCTCTTCTTCACAGAGGACTCTGAACACGACTCGGTGCCTCTTAGACAAAGAGATTTTCTTTCTACGGGATACGCCTGGCCTCTTCGGACGGGGTTTTTAATCGAAGTTCGCTGTTAAACGGACGGTTTTTGACATTCAATTTCACGCTGTTCACCGACGCGATATCTTTAGCTCGCTGGCTAACGCTAGCTGCCGTGCCAGTGGACACCAATCGAGACCCTTTAAGTGTATTATATGTCTGTTAAGCCCGGTGACTAGGAGCTATGGAGAATAACTGTGGCTAGTGACTGTGGTTGGCGTGTATTTCCAGTATTTTCCGGTTCTAATAAACCGTCAACGCACGTCATGGCTCGGATTTTCTGTCACTTTTCTGTGCCACTTAGGTTACGTTAAACGTATTCGAGACGGTACAAGTCAAGGTGTAGGATCTTAGGGAGCAAACGTGGAAGTTGACCTTAATAATTTGGGCTTCTTTTTGTTATTTAAGGCCAAAAAGACAAGCCAAACCGACAGCGGACGACGGATTTTGGGACTGTAGCGTGTGCACTTTCAGAAACAGTGCCGAAGCCTTCAAATGCAGCATCTGTGATGTACGGAAGGGCACGTCTACCAGGTATGGGCATTTACACTGGACTTATGCAGCATTGCGATCCTGATCTCGTCAGTAATGCAGCTGATTTAGATGCTTTACTTGTTGATTTGCTCTTCAAGATTCATAAAAACGCCAGTTCTCTCATACATGTCATTTATTCAGTCTGATGGCTGGCGCTAGATTGAGTGTGGCAGCCAGCCTGTGCAGTCATTGGAGTGGCAGGCAAACTTTCTTTTGTCTTGCATTAGCTTGAACACAATTTATTGCTTTGTATTTGCGTGCAAATGCTTTGACTGCAGCTCCCTGATCATGCATGCTTGCTGTTGCAGTGCTGCAGTGTTTGCATGTGTGGCTCCAGTTAAATTTGCCATTGAATGCTGTGTCTGGCATTTGTTGGATTTGATTAAAGGTGTTTAATGTCTGGGTGTGTTTATATGCTGTCAAGCTATTATAGAGATGTTTGCTCTTCAGATCCAGAACAGGAAATAATTTTTCTTGGGTTTTTAATGTGGTTTGAAAACGTTTAAAGGTCAATCAGGTGTCAGAAATTGCTTGTGTTGTAACAGGTCTGTAAGTGAAACAGTTTCTGCTTAATTTTAGAATTAAGTAACATGCTGCCCATTTGTAATACCAGTTTAGCTAAGAGCAAAGAATCGGACATTAATGTTGCCTTTCTGGTTTGTCTAATTGTTTGGTTGAACGTGTCACTAACAAGTCTAGGTGTGCTCACGAAGGTCATTTAATCTAGTGGTTCTCATTCTTTGCCCTGGAAGACAGTACGTTTTGGAGGTCACCCTTATTTGACCCCTAGTTCAGGATGTCTGGTTGGTTTTTGAAAGCAGCATAGATGCACCCTTTGCTACCTATGATATCTCACAAAAAATTACTACTGTTAAATATTTTAACCTTGTGGAAGTTTATTGAATCTACAGCACTGTAACACTACCTGGCTTACAGTTCTCTTCTATTTTTAAATTTAAATTCTTCATCAAAGCGCCTCCTGACTGTACATTTCCATAATTCATGAAGAAACTTTAACATCCATAGAAGCTTTTCATTGAAAGTTCTTTTGATTTTGTTTTTAAATGTCCACATTCTTCACATCACTGTTTTTTGGGAACCCTAAATCGATTCTTTAATGGCATGGCTATGAAAACCCCCTAATTTTATGAGTGTACTGCTGTATCTCAGGGGAAGTGTGTTGATGTTTTAAGTACGGTAAATAGGGGAGACATCCAAAATATGCAGTGCTGGGGTACTCCAAAACCAGGATTGAGAACCGTTGATTTAATCAACAAATGAGTGTGTTCAGTTTGCCTGAAATGCCATCGTGGTCATATTCCTGTAAGCGAATGTGGCTGTGTATCCTCAGTTACGTATGTTCTACGTCTGTCTGTGCTGCGCTGTTTGTTACGATGTGTGAACCCGCCAACACTTCTCATCAGCTGACTGATGTGGTGTCTACAGCTATGAGTAATATGCGGCCGCACGCAGTAATCCCCGTGCTCTAACCTTTTCATCTGCTCTCTTACACGCAGTGCTTTCCTGACATTTGGGGAAAAGAAGAGGTGTTGGGAGAAGTCAGACACTCCAAAACGGTGTATTTGTCAATAACAATTAGTACGTTAATTCCCTTTCGAAACAGAGCGCAGCTCATGGATCCGTTTGCAGAAAGCAGGCTTGTTACATTCGTGGTAATGACAGGAAGTGATGCCATGCGTGTCAGAAACCCCTTGTCTCACTATCGCTGGCAGAAGCCCAGCTCCTATCAGTCTGCTAAATAGAAATCGCGCGGTATTGCTGATGAGAGCCGCTCTGTGTCTGTTTGATCTGCGCTGTCAAGCTTTGATGGATGTGATTGTTTGCTGATGTAAGAAGCCTGGCTCCCTTTGTAATGAGGACTAATTAGCCATCTTGTCCATGTTTGATGTATTCCAGTGTTGCACGGGAGGGAGCGTAGGGCGCTCGCAGAGAAACGGTGCGCTCTCTTACAAGTGTGCAGCGGTTTATGCTCCCATCTCAGCACCTTTTATCTCTGTTTCCCCTCAGTCAATGGGTCTTTGTGGTGTGATAACGCATTCCACTCACCAGTTATTTTATCTTTGTTGGTCTTTGGAGTTCAAAGAATGCAGAGAGCCCCTGTGCAAGGATGCTTGTAGATTACCGGTGCATGTTTTTTTTGTCATGTAAAGAAGGTCTGTTTAAAGCAGCAGGATTGTTGCGGAATTTAATCTGAATCCTGAGCATTTTGGATTCAGGTTGATCGATTATTTTCATGCGGCGTGAACTTTGCTGCCATGGACTTTTTTTTTAAAGATAATTAAAGGCAACTTTTAGTGAAAAATGTTAATTGAGCATAACAGAGTCTCTTTTGCCCAACTGACTTCCTAACGGACCTTGTAAAGGTTTGGATGTTCACTTGCATACTAGGCAATTTGACGCTCGACAGTGTGCTAATGAAGTGTTGAATGAATTATAAGTATGACTTTCAGGCTCGTGTATCCGCAACTTGCATGATTGTATGAGTTGGATGACATCTTCGCTGGAGGGCATGTCTCTCACTGTTTTTCCCACACAGCAGCTGCACACTTCATAGACTCATTCACTTTGTGTTTCCATGGCAGTAGAGGTTATCTAGGGTCATGCTTCTGTCAACCCGGCAGAAATTTGTACTGCATCACTGTGGGCTTGTGATATGTAAGAAGTTGTTTGGCCTGTATGTTGTTTGTGAGGTTGCGCTTTTTGGATTCAAGCTAATCTCAATCTTCAAGGAAAGCCTAAAACCATCTCCTTTCCTCTTAGCCCATCATAAAAATGTCCTCTCACAGCATTCCTTGCAGATCGTGTTTTAATATTACATTGGAATTCTGAGAACAGGAGTGAAGAATGCGACACCTTGTTTCAGTATCAGATTCCGTGGTTTCTGTGTTCCAAGATGCATATCAGTCACCCACAGGTTAGAGGGAAGAATCCATTAGGGGATTCTTAAGTTGATTGATGTGCCGGATCAGGAGGAAGTGCCATTTGGCCTTTGCTTTACCTTGATCTTCAGCATGGCCACGGGTGTACTTTTACTTCCCCTGAAGCTCCCTGCAAGGTCCTTTACACAAGTGTCCAAGTAATTTATTCCTCCTTTTTTCCAAAATAGATAATCAAATGCCAAACCACAGGAAACATTTGACCAATTTCTATGAAGTGAATCTGATTTTGAATGTGAATTTGAGTAATTTTAAAGCTCACGCATGACAAGAATGTTTGGTCCGTTAAATTACCAAATTTCAATTTCTTAATAGCATTTATTGATGTAGTCTAATGGTAGCCTAATGCATACTTTTGGTCATCATTATTTCATGTTAGTTTATAACATGTTAATATTAATTTATACAACTAGAAAATGTCATTAACCAAGATTAATAAATGCTGTGAAAGTTTTGTTAATTATTAATTCATGAAACCTAATGCATTAACTTAATGAACTGAATCTTACTGTAAAGTTTCTACTCAGTGTTTGTCCAGTTTCTTCAACTTTCTATATTTTAACACACTCAGCGGTAGAGGTGGAGAAAATCAATTCACAGATTCTGGTGTGATCCATATTAGATATTAAATTATTAAAAATTCTGTTTATTGATAAAGCACACACAGGACAAAACGTTGGAGATTTAGATGGTATGCAGTGTGCAACCTTGCAGAACTGGCTCTCTCAGTGCTTTTTCCATAGCATATATAGCCTACTTTTATATTTAAAGGGTATGTGTGTTTACTTTTATGTGCGTCACATGCTCTGTAGTTGATCAGTCTTAGTGCATATTTACAGAAAACAAGACCTACTGGCATAGTTTAAGGCCGTTCTGATGTGTTATTTCGTTTACACTGAACGAGAGCTGCAGAGCTATATTTCAGATCTTTTACTATGGCTTTTTACAGAATCCTTTCATTGAATTTGCAGAGAGATACCTTGTTGAAACGTTTGAGAGTCACTGAATCGAAACGGAATCAAAATTGAGTTGTTTTCAGCATTCAGTGTTCAACGAGTTTCAGTGCTGACAGTCTCTCTCGTGTGTCATGTGAAGGTAGGCACGTACAGCAAACAGATGGAATATTAAGTATGTCACGGAGCACAAATTCATAGATCTGTTCAACTGATGTGCTTCTTTCCTGATTCGATGGGAAATTGAGGTTTTAAGTGCCTTGCTCCGCTTGGAATAACATAATATTGTCTTGACACTATTGATTCGTGAAATCAACAAGGATGGCTTAGATTCATGTGTGTAATTGGTGAAGCAGAGATTTACAATCCAGTAATTTTCTTCGCCATTGCTTGAGTGCAGATTGTTGAGGATAATGAAATTACATAATCAGGCGGTGCTAACACTGTGTCAAATTCCTCTACAAACACACTGTGACACACTTTTGCTTATCCACAGTTATCAGCATTTAGGCCTGCTTTAAATCACAGGCATAAGCTTTTAATCTATACAAGTGTGTTAATTGAGGGTTTAAAACTTCTTAATGAGATTGTAGACATTTAAGAGAATGAGCACAATAGTCCTCTTTCACTGAAAATGAGAAAGATCAGAATACACTGATGAGATTTTGTCTCTTCTAGAGTTCAAATAGAGGTGCTGAGTAGTGATAGTTTAATATCAGCCAGGCTGATTTATCAAACAACATTTAGCCATTTTGTCATTTGAGACTGAATCTGCCAACAGGTACTGAACATGTTGTTTTAAAATGTTGTAGTTGGTAATTAAAGTCTAATTATTTACTTAAATACAACATTTCTATAGTTTCATGTACTTCTCATTTATTGTCATTAAACTCTGTTGTATGAATTCAGAGATCTCCAGTTAAAATGAATCTATTACAATATAATTTAGCATTTATTGTGGTTTTTTAAATTTATAAAATCAGCATAATATTCTGTTTAGTAATTTAATGAGATTAAGTAAATTGAATTGAAAACTTGAATTAGGCCTATATTGTTTACAGTGGGATCCAAAAATCTGAGATGCTAGTGAAAATGTTTTGTTGTATTAAATAAAACACACACACACACACACACACACATACATATCTTGTACAGAACCCGATGATCAAATTCTCATTATTTTAGATATTATTTGATTTATACTTTATAAACAGGTTTGCAGAATCCTACATTTTCAGTGTATTTTTGGACTTTTTCGACCCTACTGAACACCATCCTCCCTACCCTGGTGATAGGTTGACGTTTAGTATTGAGTTTGAACCAAATGTGTGTATGTGTGTGTGTTTGGGTGGGCTGAAATTGGCCTGAAAGTGATTTAGCAACAGAGAAATTGCTGGCCGTGTGATTCTGAAGGGAGGCAGATGACAAGGCACCAGGGAGGAGATAAAAAAGGGACCAAATGAATGGAGAGAGTGAATGAATGCAAGAGCGCGAGCGAGCAAGTGTGCGTGTTGTACGTGTGTGTGCTGTGAGGAGGGGGTTGTGGGCCACTGCATGCTGAGTTTGATGGACGGCTCTGTTGGGATGTGCTCACTCAGCCAAGAGCCTCTCAGAGGGAAGGCAGAATGGAGCACATCATTACCCAGCGCAGGGATTCACTGTGCTCACCCTCCTTCAACTCTCGCTCTCCTCCTCCTCCTCCTCCTCCTCCTCCTCCTCCTCCTCACCCTTCAGTCAGTGGAGCAGAGTAGTTTGCCGTTCACCTGACTCATGCATATATCACTTAACCACAGTCAGTGACGTTCGGTGACCACACTTAATCAGCTAACTGAGTGGGAACTGAAGCCGTTTCGAATGAGGGACTCTGCCTCGCTGTAGTCTGCAGTGCTAAGCGCTGATGAAGATGGTAAGGCAGACAGTGGAAACCGACGTGACTGACAGCCAGTCTTGATATGCGCTGGAATCTGTTTTTGCCGGAGGAAATATAAAGCCATTACAATCTGCAGCTCTGCTTGTATATAGATGTTAGCGCTAAGAGGATTAGTCAGCTTACTTTATTGCTTGCTGATGTGTTTTTCTATGACATATTGAAATTCTTCAGAGCAGCAAGGGCATGGATTCGCAGATAACGTGTGAAGGTGATGGGTGAGGGAAACATCTTTTCAGTGAACTCTTCGTGTAAAGGTTTTATTTTACGAAAGCACACCTATTGGAAAATGCATGCAATAAACAAAATCAACAAATGCTGCTAGAAACCATTTGATGTTTTTGAGAACCAGCCTCCAAATACAGTTTGTCTGTTGTTTTTTGTATACCTTCAGAAATGTCTTTAAATTACACAATTTATATTCTCTTCAATGCAGATTATTGCCCAGTCTCCAGATAGAGTGTGGGAGTACATCGGTACTGAAACTTTTCTCTCAGTGCAAAAGTGGATCACAAAGGAGCAGTTCAGTGACAAGATGTGGTTTTCCATTTGAGCGCTTAACAAAAAGTGCTTCATTGTTGCATTTCTCTTTATTAGTTTAGCAGAGCAGGCCAGTCTAGACATAAATATTCAATAAATTGTTGTGTTGAATAGGGTGCATATTGCTCAGCCTTTAACTTGTTTATACCAATTCGAAAAGTGACCTGTAATTATACAGGTCAGAGGCAAAGGCAGCACTCAAGGTTGAGTGAATCGGAGAGAATAGGGATCACTCTTTCAGGTCGTAATATGAAAAGAAACAACGCAAGCCTCTGCTGATAGATGGATCCTTATGTGTGCTAAACACAAACACTACACCTGGTTTGCTGTCTGAGTGATGAGGGGAATAGTGTGGTTTCCTTTGGTGAAAGGTCAGACAACACAGGAAGCCTTCTCTTGGATAGATCAAAGAGAGAAAGAGATGTTTAGAGAAAAAGAAACATTCTTTTTATCGCTTCCTTTTTTGCTAGTTATAGACAGGCCCACACAGAGTCTGCTTCAAACAAATCCTTGTTTGTGTTACTTGCAAAAAATTTTCTTGTATATTATAAAGGAATTTTTGTCCAATTTAAATTATTTTGATGTTCATTTAATGTTTTCAACATTTAAGAAATGTTATGTATAAATTAACAGAAAACTGAATTAATGTGTTAATTTGACCTTCTTACGGTAATAATTATTTTCTGTTTTCTGCTACTTAAAAAAAGTGCAAAATTCAGCACAAAAATAAAGGAAAGAAAGAAGAAAGCCAGCAGATTGCATTTGGGTCACTAGTTAGCGCAGAAAATACAATAAAAATACTATCCGCTAACTGCTGCTTTTTCACATTGCAACATCCATGTCTAGAGCAGTTAGGTAACATGGTTAGATTTTTCACTACAACTGAGATCTTCTCCCCAGAGAGCAATTTCCTCAGGGAAGAGAGAGGGCAGAATCCCTCCATAAGGTGGAGATGAATGTTTAATGTCCTCCACCCAGTCGAAAGCGACAGCACAAGAACCCGGCCTGTTCTCTAGGTGCTCTCTTCGCTATCTCCGTTCTGTACAGCAGGCACAAAGCCACTAATCGCTTAGTAGAATGGCTTATGGGAGCCCGGTCCCAGAGCTTGTTCAACACGCGCACACATGGCAGCTTCATCATCCCCCACCAGCCAAACGCTTAATGCTGCTACGCCAGAGGATCAAGGCGCTCCGCGAACTGTCACTGCACATAACTGTCGCGTTTGCTGTGATGTAAGAGGCGAGTGATGTTAAATCTTGTGGAGAATCTCACGAACGCTGTCAGGAAATGTCTAAAAAATTTAGCGTATTTTCAGGACAAATATGAGTGCTTTGCATTGCTTTTTTTGGGTTCAGAGTCCTCAATCTGAGTTAATTAAATCCGTAGGCTCAGTAGAGTCTGCGTTCAGTTCAACTAGCCTTGTCCTTTAAATGACAGCGGAGTTTGCAGTATGCCTATAAAGCTACAGCCTTGTAGTCCAGTACCATGCATAAGTAGCAGATATGTATCCCATTGACCTGATTGTCGTCTCTCCAGGCCACTTTGTGCCCCCATAGCATGCAAGAGTCAATGACCATTATTGCCTGGTTATGCTGCACTTGAAATGGAGAGCTGTGTTAATTGAGCGTTTTTTTTTTTTGTAGCCTCTCTTCACTGGAGCGTTCTTTCATTCTGTCTTGCCTCTACAAGCAATCTGTTTCATTTAACGCTGCTGTAATTTACTGCACCGCTAACATTTGTGTAACTGAAGCCTAGACCGGAGTCTCGCAGAAATGCCAACCGCTCCAGGAATTAAAGAGCCTCCATGTGCGGTGTTATTAATTACAGAGCATCAGTTTAAGTGACACATGCCACTGTGAGTGTCTTTTCAGACCAAGGCTTATTTTCAAACAATTTTACATTTAGAAAATGACCAGGGCTGCGTTTCCCAAAAGCATCATAAGCCTAAGTTAATCGTAGCTCCATTGGTTTCAATGGGTCTACGATGTACTTAAGCTTACGATGCTTTTGGAAAACGCAGCCCAGGTGTGCATGTGTATATATATATAATTTTTTTAATATAATGTAATTTGTAACTTTCTTTAATATACAACAGAAAAAGTGCAATAGCTGGTTGCAACAAAGCCCTTTAAGCTAAGAAAACCCTTCGTGATAACCTTTAGTTTGAAACAAAACAAATCCTTTTAGCTTAAGGGGTTGGTTGCAGCTGGGCCCAGATCTTTGCAATGTGACTCTTGGATCTTGAAGTTTGTGAAGGGTTTCTGACTTTTAATGATCCGTGCATTTTCAATTGGTTTAATCTGAGGTTTTCCTTTTGCTCATGTTGGTTTCTGTCCAACAAGGGCTTGTTGAGCACTAGGACTATGTTTGGAATGGAATATTAGCGTCATACTTGCTGTTTACAGCACAGTAAAAGTTAGTATGCTGGAACATATTGCATATTTAATTCATCAAGTGGCATTCGTTTAGCTTCTGCATGAATATTTAACATTTTCAATCCATTTTTGCATAAATTCTTAGGTTTTGAGCCAGATTAAATGAGATGTTGTAGATTAAATCATGATTTATGTTCTTCCAGTTCATTAGTCAAACTGTAAATGGAAGGACAAGTCAAATGCGTTACATTGGATTGTGGGATACAGTGTTTTATATTGCACTGCAGATTTTGTCTAATGTAGGTCAACCGGATGTTCTAGGCATAAAGGAAATGTACTGTGCACAGTAAACATACTACATGGTGAAGAAGCATCATTTAAATTGATGCAAATAAAAATAAGCCTATGAGAAAGAGAGATAGTCCATTGAGTAGATAGGAATATTTGTCTTAATGTGTCATTTTTCCAACATGTGTTTTCTGTGTTTCCTAAATAATGGACATTGAAGCACACAAGAGTGCATTGTCCCTTACGGCCTCATTTTCATTAAAGCCAAATTAAATGTGGCATATGCCCTGACTAATCCATAGTAAGAGTAATATGGTTTTCCAAAGCAACCACAATGACCTCTCTCATCCAGCTTCATTCAGGTTTCCCTCGACTTGGCAACGTCTCTTCGCCCATGTGAGTTTGGTCAGTGTCCATCTCAAACTGTGTGCCATTCCACTTTTCCCACTGGAGTGATGCCACCTGTGTTCATACACAAGTCCCAGTCAACAGGGTGAGGTTGTGATGAGGCGGTCATGTGTCGATCGGTAAATAATGCATTGTGTGGTTTTTGTCGTGCTCGGGGAGTGTTGACAGCAGTCCTGACATGCCAGTGAGCTCTCATGGCTGAGTTACAGCTGGCACTGATTCATAGCTGAAACGCTCTGCCTGTTTCTGTCTTGCTGAACTTCCCCTGATACAAATCTCCCCGCGTGGCAGGAGATCCACTGAGGGGAGGTTAATCAAATCAATCACGGGCCTGTCCAGTGCTAGACTCCTGGGCTAACCTCAAGTTGGAAGGGATTTCTGGATCCCCCTCAGGAGGTGAACTAAGCCAAGTACCTGTTAAGTGGAGGATCGTGCACTTTTGTCAAATCCCTGGTCAGGATTAGAGTGAATTCCCCAGTGCTCAAAGTACTACAGGTGATGGACTGAACAATACAACTGTTCTTGGCTTTCAGTACTGGTGTGTGATGAACCGATTGTTCTCACAGGGCTCCAGACAAAAAAATCTGGCAAGGAGCCATTGGCTCCTATAAGAAAAAAACCTGGGCGCCAAAAATTTTTTTTAGGTGCCACAGAATAAAAGTGATTTTATTTTTATTTTTTTTAAACATTTTGACATTTTCAATCATACTGTCATGTGTTTATGTGTAATCCTTTCTTGTATTTATCAAGAAAGAATTTTATTCACTATTTACAGGGTAAATTTAATTTAAGGGAATTTATGGACCTGCACAAGTAAAATGAACACTGTATGAGTGGGGTCGGACAATGTCTATAGTAATATTATTTTAAGCCATAAAATGACATGATTTACTGGTTTCACACACACACACAAAATCTTATAAAACGGCATTTCAGGTTTTAAATTATTTTAATAAAAAAGGGACGAGTCAAACATATTATATTAATTTAAAACATAAATACTGCTGTCTTAATTGTTTAGATTTTTAAGTAACTTTTGTTTAGTCATTAATAGACGATAGCGAATAAATATAGCAAAATGCCGCTCTTTATATTTATTTTTCTAGCTGACTGATGAGCTTATGGATGCCCAATGGTTATTCTGAGGTAAATGTATAGCTTTACACGAATGAGCAATTACATGAGACATTTCAGTATGTTGCATTACAGGCTCTCTTATGAAATAGCCTGCCTTTTGACGTTAATTCACGTTTATTTCATGCTAAAAGATATAATGGTTTCACTTGCCGCTTGAACTGGGGCGTTAAAGCGATTGTGCATGACGTATTAAAGAGCGCCAAATCCGTATTTATTTTATGAATTTTGTTATGAGTTTGGGCAGAATGTTAAAGCTGATACTTTGTTTATTAAAAAGTAGCAAAGTTCAAAGCTTGTGATTTACTGGACGGCAAGTTTGCTGCAAACAGGCTAATATGAAGCTCATGCATTAACAGAACACAGCATAAGATCTTGATAACAACAAGTCATATTAGTAATGAGTATAAACGAGAATTTTTAACGATTTTGCCTATATCCACACAGATGACAGAATTACCTGTTAAAGTTTGTTCAAGTTGTGTATGAAATCAGACACTGCTTTTGTCCTTTTCGGTTTGCACGTCTCCGTCATTTTGATCTCTCTCGTGCTGCACAACTGAGCTGCGTTTAGCCGGCATTTCGGCAGAGATGAGGACTGAAAACTTTTTTCCATTGAAACTTTGATGCGCATCGTCTCAGTTTAATACGTGAACATAAAAGATGTGAACACAAAACAATCTGGGAATTTTTTTAAGTCATAACATGTAAATATACATAGTCGCCTGTGGCAACCTCAGCAAAAATTTCACTCGCAAATTAATATTTTTGGTCGTAGATCCGACCATTTTAGTCGCAGTCTGGAGCCCTGGTTCTCATCGACCTTAGTCAGGGTAACGCCATATTTATTTTTGACAGGAATGAAAATGAGATTGTGAAGGATAGAAGTACAGTGCGTTCAGCAGATTGTACTGTTGTTTAACAACATACCGACAGTTCAGCTGACGAAATGTATTTCTGAAAAACTTTTAAGAGACAACTCCATGAAACACTTTTAAAAGTTGGGAGTTGTAAAAATGACATGATTTAGTATCTTTTATACAGTACATGCCATTAAAATGGTACTGAAATTATTTTCAAAATATCTTCATGGAACATAATCTTTACTTTCTAATGATATCCTAATGGTTTTTGCCATAAAAGAAAAATCTATAATTTTGACCCATAGGCTATTTTGGGCTATTGCTTCAAATGTACCCGTGCTACTTAGGACTGGTTTTGTGGTCTAGGGTCACATTTAGGCACTAAAGCCATGGAAAAATCACTTTAATGCATGACCTGTCGTAGCTTAATCCTCTATTACCTCTCATGGCATGAAGTTTTTTTCATGCTCTGGACTGGAAATCTTGCCCGTATAACATTAATTTAACTTTGTATATTTTCACTTTTTCAATTGTTTACTTTTCTTCCGTTATTCTGCAGTGTTAGTTCCTGATCTTTGTTTTTGTTGCCTTGACCAGCGCAGACCAAATGCACACTATTCCCACATGCTCTAAAAGATGCTCTCCAGTATCCTTTGCCAGCGGGCCCTGAAGCTCATCTAGATTCCTCGCAGAGGTTGTATTGATTGGAGTTGTGCTGGCCTCTTGAACATGATTTCCCATTATGAGGGATTGATTGGCTTCTCATTGGCTGGTCTCTGTGAGAAAGGCGGCTGTATCCTATCAGTCATTGGGAGTGAAAGAACCATTGCTATCTAAGGGCCACAGGTTTTCTTAAAATCTCAGATAGATGGCTGTTTGTTTTATCTATTGTTTTTGAGTTGAAGGGCATCTACAGGACCAACAGGCCTTAAGATCACTAGAGCTGCTTCTATCAGTGTATTTCAGTATTGTATTCTGACTTGTTTATTATTCTATGACTACTAACACTCCTAACCAGGCACAGAATTACATGATTCTAATGACAACCTGTTGTGACAAAGGCTGTGCAGAAACATTTGCTGTGTCATTGCTTTCCGAAATTTGACTTGAGACTTACAGCGACACAGCACAATGCATCGGCCGAGCAAGTTTGTGCACTTACGTAGAGTATGTATCTGGCCTTAATTTTTCATTCATAAGTTTTGGAAATCTAACCACAATGTAAACGGCTAAACATTTGCAACTGTGACTGATCTAAAATACTGAGGTGAAGAGGGCTCCCAAGTCTAAATCTTTAGACAAAACAAAAAAACACTCGTGGGCTTCGGCTCTTCCCCCATGATCAGTCGAAATCCTCTGTTACCCCCAGCTGCTGCCAGATGTTGGCCATTATGCTTGAGGAACGTGAGCTGGCTCAGGCTGCATGGCGCTCTGCCTCAGATCTCAGATGCAGCCCCTCGGCTTTTAATTAACTCAACACCGCGCAGAGGAGAGAGAGCCTCCAGCGCGCAGCCGCTGCCTGTCTTTCCAGTGTTACAGAATGTGTGTGTGTGTGTGTGTGTGTGTGTGTGAGAGAGAGAGCATAGAAGCGCAAGATTTTTTTTTCCTCAGCTACATAGACACTATGCATTAGTAAATAATAGTGGTTACAATGGATCATAAAACTCACACTTTGGATCATATTGCAGGTCTTGTTCATTTTTCAGATCAGCAAGTAAAAAAAATTACTTAAAGCACACTTTAAGTACATCTTCAGTACAAAATGCTTGAAAACTAGTTGCCTTACTAAGAAGTTCAAACAAGATTAAAGGCATTATGAACAGTCTTATTTATATGAACAGGTATTTTGGCATAATTTTATGTGTGTAAACAAACCTGCCTGTCTGAAACGTGCCTCTGTATTTCAAAAGAAACATGTGCGGGAGTACTGAATAGAGTTCTGTTGCCTGGACTGGTTTAACATCACTTGAATGTGTAAATTGGCAAGACAAAACGCATACAAATAATGAACTTTTACTCTATGCAATTAATCCATGAATTGCATGTGTGCTGACCAAGCGGCAACCTCCCGCTCCCTCTAGTGAAACCAACACGGAAGTGATTTAAACTGCAATTCATCGACTAGCCGCTGGAGGCTGGCTCCAAAAGGGAGTCAATCACATTGACTCTCCATGTTAAAAT
>JAUMHE010000051.1:15639529-15658768 GCA_032359235.1 Enteromius mattozi | reverse complement strand
TACATACATACACACAAAAAAAGGTGTGTGTGTGTGTATATATATATATATAATACGTTTTTTTGTGTGTGTGTTAGCTGTATTTTTGTTGTTTTTTAACCTTATCAAAATAACCCAAATGCAGTTTGATTGAGATTAATTGGAATTAAAATTGTTCAAAACGGAGCTATCTGTTTTTGCAAATAAACTCTTCAGATACAGCCATATTATTTCACTATCTTTACTTCCAAAAAGTGATCTAAATTACGTTCTCCTGAACATTTCTCTCTGTCTCCAATCTGCAGGCCCAAGCTGAAGAACATTGACAGGAGCACAGCCCAGCAGCTGGCCATCACGGTGGGGAATGTCACAGTGATCATAACAGACTTTAAGGAGAAGACCCGCACCTCCTCCACCTCGTCCTCCACAGTGACCTCCAGCACCGGCTCTGAACAGCAGCACCAGAGCTCCGGCTCTGAGAGCATGGACAAGGGCTCATCCCGTGCTTCGACACCAAAGGGAGACCTCTCGGTCGGGCACGATGAGTCATTCTGAGCAGCACGGACGCTGTCGAGACCGCGGGGATGTACTTTGCCTCCATTTCCCCTCACCTTGCCCTGAGCCAACTCAAATTCATTTCTACCACTGAGAGAGGAACATACCTCTTACCCACACACGCTCAACATACCTACACGTACATTTGTGCGAGCGGTGCAACCATGGTGGATTTGGGCTGTTGGGCAAACTGTCCCTCCTTTCCCTTCCTGGAGACATCCCACTCTTGTATGTATTGTTTTATATTTGTATGTGGATGTGCAGCTGAATCAACCTTTTTGTTTTGTTAAAAAAATGATATATGTAAATGTCCGCTGTGCACAGTAATCACAGACATTTTAACTATTCTGGACCATTACTGCTCTTATTTATTATGCTTTATTGTGCTTTTATCTTTCTACTTTTAAAGATTGCTTTTTTTTTTTCTTTCTTTTTTTTTTTTGGGGTCAATTGTTTTTTCAGCTAAAGTAGCTCAAGCCGACGGCTCCCCTTTAGTGTTGAAATGATTTTTCCGTAGATTCCTGAGAAACTTCTCACAATGGTGCTAGATACACTGTGAAATGGTTTCAGTCCTCAGACTGATGTTCAAACCATAGAAACAGATCCCTCTGCTCCTGAAAACAATGGAAATATTTGTGTCCTGGTGTCAGGCTGCATTCTTCTGTTGCTTTGTTTGGGGATTTTTTTTTTTTTTTTTTTGTTTTCCATTTTGCGAGACTGATCTGAACATTTGTGCACTGGGGGTCCTGAGATCTGGTTTCGTCAACATACTAAACGGATGATGTTGTACACCCGTTGCGTTATGGAGAAGACAGCTGGGATTCACAAACCGCAAGGAGAAATTGCAAGCTTTGGATTTGATCATCCAGAGATGGACTGAGCTTTCTTAAACGCTCACTTGGCTTAACGTCTGGTTTTGCAGTTGTATTCAGAACATTTTGTTTGACAGCTTCTGTTGTCCTTCGTGGTCTACATATGATGTATTGTAAAAACACTAAAAGGGTTTGACGTCTCAAAGGTCCGTAGGCCTTTAAAGTGGAAGAACTACTTTTGCTTTTTCTAGTTATTTTTGTTCGAAAGAAGTGCATTTTAATCTTACGGCTTTACTCAGCCTTGTTTTAATCTGAAGACAGACTTGTGACATTTTCCCATTATTTTCAAAAACCTAGATGATGGTGAGCAGTGCAGTATTTACTAAAACAGTTCCAGCGCTAGAAGTAAGAGACATTGTGCTGAACATGAACTGTCGTAAGCATTCAGCACTAACATTTTTCAATTTGTTTACTTCAGTGTCAAGAAAAATTGACGCGAGCATGATTTCACATAATATTCCCGCTCCCCATTAACTCAAGATGTCTAGCTGGCAGTCCCACAAATCTCAAAGTCAGCATATCTTCCCATTGAACTGTATTAAACCTGTACAGAGTATGTGTATATGATATAAGTTTTATTTATTGAAGGACCAAAGGAATTTGATATTGATGACATGCTAGGCAAATGAATAATTCAAAATGTAATTACCATATGTGTGATATAACATTTTAATAAAGTCTAATATAATCCATTTCAAATGTGTAATTCTTGTCCTCTTGATATATGCAGAATATTTGTATACTTGTAAATTCATAGACGTTCGATCTGTAAATGCAACACTGTACTGCGTGTTCATTCTGGGATGGCAAAGCACTATCACAGTGAACTCCCATCAAGCTGTTTTTTCTCTCTGCAGATACTTTGTATGTTTTGAAATGAAAAGATAAATGGACATTTTGATCCACTGGCAACTTTGATGCTTTGAATAGGTTGCTGCTTTTGTTAACCACCTTTAAATTTCACTTCATTAGCAGGAGTAGACCTATATAAGCATCATGTATAAATGAAGACTTCACTGGGTTGTTTTGCGAGGCTAACCGTGTGTCTTGTTTATATATTTGTGATGTTAACCAACCAAACCGGTATTGTTTGCTGGATGCAAAGCGTTTAAGTTGTATTGATATATTGATTTTGTTTTCTGACCCAGTGCAATTCAAGATAGACACTATTCTTAATATCTTCTTTTTCTCACAAGTATGCAAAGTAATAACCGGAATAGGGGTTGTTTGACAAATCACAAATCAGTGGGGTGTTAATTATTCTGCATTATTCAGATTATTGAGATTTTACTACATTTTAACCCCGAGAGTCATCGAATTTGCAATGTATAGCTTAACATTTCGTAAAATGTATGAATATAGCCATTTTTTCACTTGCCTTATTCACTGTCAGAAACAGTTACCTGAATTTTGTAAAATTGTAAAGAAAAAAAAAACTAAAAATGAATTGTATCTTAATTTATTTACATTTGAGGAGAAAAACAATTGCTGAATTTAAACTGTGCTTATGTATAACTCAAAAAGGTGCAAAAGCCAACGTGATGGCTATGAATGGCAATGGAGTCTTTCCTTCTTTTTTACGCGCAAGCAGTTCTGTTCTTGTGTACGACCAGTAACCTTAATTTACTGTGTAAAGATGGTTACTTTTTTTTTTTTTAAGCTTTGTCAGAAACCCAAATATAGAATGCTTGTTTACATATGCTATAGCGTTAACCTTGTGAAATTACAGTGTACCTGTATAGTCCTGACTCCCTTGATTTTGTCAGTGTCTTGTAAAAAATGCTTTTACGGTTTCCTTTTGCATAATAAGTTTTAATTTTGTTAGAAGGAATCTTTTTGTTTCCCTGTTTCGTTTTCTTGCTGATTGCTGTTATTGGTACGTTTTATGTGGAGCTCATTCATTTCACTTGTAAATGTACGTTTTACTTGCCTTTCTTAATTTTATTAATTGATCACTGCTCCTTGTCTATAGCTTGTACAATGCTAACATTCAACAGACTTCTGGCATGTGCACGACTTTGCTTTTAGACGCTTCTTCATCATTTCCCTTGCTTCCAGTAGAAATGTCTATTGATGCATTTTGCTTGTGTTTTTTCCACAAATAAAATGTTCAGTTTATCAACATGCGTATTATTTGTCTTTCTCGTGCATTCAACTAAAGCACACACAGAGCTATAAAATAACTGCTGAATACAGTGACCCTAAAATACATTTAGACACTTAAAATGACTGATCTATCCATTTTCTACATCTTAAATAGTATATTTGCCATGCTAGTAACCAACTTAAATTTTGTGAAATCTTTCCACTGCATACTTATTTTTAAAATTAATGCTGTTTGGTTTGATATCGAATGCATTGAGATTTATAGATACTTTTGGGGCCACTGTAGATCTCTATACTACAGTATTGTCCTCCTCTGATGACCTCTTGATGGAAATAATTTGGCATGCAGAATAAAAAGCTTTTCCTCAGCTTGTTGAGTGATGTGTGCTGTTCTGATAGTGAGTCCTGGTGCCCTGAGGCCTGCTGGGAGCTGTCTCATCTGGGATGGAGATGTCATGAGGGATGCCTCATGTAAAGCACTGACTCTAGACTCTAGACTAAATGTTTTAGCCCTACTGAGATAATCAACCCTGTTCTCTTCCTCTAGCTAAATGACTCATGTCAGTGTTCCCTGATGCATTGAACTATATGGAGGCTTCACAGAGCTGTGGCGCTTTATTGAGTGCTGGTCAACACTTCGGTTATTTCAACATTGGTCCTATTTCCTAACTTGTAAAAGAACCAGTGATTACCAGACAATCTGCATGATGTATTTTAGTGACTGGTTTATGGTTTTGCATAAATAAAACAAAGCAAGATGGAACAGAGACTTGTATACAGACAATAAGTGATTTCTGTGTTACTAGTGCCACAGAACAGAACTGTAAGAAAAAGCTTTCCCAATCGCTCCCATCAGCCATTAATCTATTATAATTATGTTGGTACTGTCATTTTAGTATTTATCATTATTACTGCATTCATTGGCTCTGTTTATATTTTCAGTTCTCATTTCATTTTATTTTATTTTATGTGCTTTTGTATTTTTTATTTATTTTTTAATTTGAGTAATTTTACTACTTCAACTTAAGCTTTATTTTCCAATTTAACAATTATTTTAAATAGCTTAAGCTTTTCATCTAACATTTTATTTGATGTTACTAAAGAATTCGTACACATTTTATTTTGATGTACTAAAATTGGGTTTCATAACACCATACATAAATACACAATATGCATCTTATTTCTGTTTCCTTCTCTTTTTCTTTTTGTAAGTTAACGGTTGGAGCGATTAAGTTACAGTACTGCCGCTTTAAGAGAGTGGAGGTCTGAAAGTTGAGAGCCTGGCAGTGGCAAAAGAGCTAATATTTGCTGGAATATATAGGAGAACGTCACAAAATAATGTTACTAACATGTAACGTTATTGTGTAAAGAAAAAACACAAGCCACAGGAGTTTGGTTTTCCTCTTTTTGTAATCGTCGTCATCCAGCACAGAGCATGACTTCCGATACATTATGCTGAATACATTACTGTTTACCTTGTCAACCCACTTTCTGTTTACCTAGCGATCTCATAACATCGTTTTACATAGCCTAATTCTGTTAGCAGACGATTTAATATTGATGTCAAAATGGCGTGTGGTTTCGAGGGCTGCGTTGGAGCCATGACACGTGAAAGGGGTTTAATGCTGGTCTTTGGCTCTTCCCATGCGATAATAGGCATGTACAAGTGGTCAAGTTTGACTTTGCGTGTGATTATTCACAGACTCAAACCCACTTGTCTCCATCATCACCCAAAATCTGCCATAATCCTTCAGCTGCATTCACTAAGCCTGTCTGGTGCAGCACTCGTCCAGTCTTCAGTGTCCTGTAGCTTCTTTTATTAAACAGCAGAACCAATTGTAGTTTTAACTCCTCTCCCTGGGCTATCCGGTGACAGGCTCTTCTGGATCGGCCCGCTGTGTCTGTCCTGATTGATGCATTTCCAGACAAGCCCAAGGCTTCTCCAGAGAGCCAGGCGGAGGTGGGGGGCTCATCTCTACCATTAACCACCTTGTTCCCACTCCAGATGGGTCTCTTCCGCAGCTTTCCCTCCCTCCAGACCATAGAGCGAGGAATTCCATATGTTTGGGAAGGGAAGAACATCTGCAGATAAGGGAAGAGCATTTTATATGAAGGAAACCAACAAGCCCACTGTTCCAAGAGGTTAGAGTGTTTAACAGAGACTCAATGGAGAGAAATGGAAAATGTGCTTAGTAGAAAAATAGTTTTTTGTTGTTTAACCTGTGGATGGGTAAAAGATACTAAGTTAATAAAAATGAATGTTTAGGCATGTGTGAATGCCAGCTATGCACCTTGTTCTAAATATAACCAATATTTCAATACTTTATTAACATAATATGCTATTGAATTATTTTCATTTTGGTTATGAAAATATTTACAATTATTTTATTTAAATAAGTATTTTTAATTAATTTTTTTAAATTATGGATAGATTAGTTATATTAATATAAATGTAAATATTAGGCTAATATATTACACCAATTTATTCATACTGTTTAATTTAGTAAAACACATATGTATAGTGTATAATTATTTTTTGTATAGTTTTTTTTATTTTAAAAGAGCTTGATATTTCATCTTTAGTGTGCATGCTATTTGATTTCTTGGAAAAAATCATGCTTATAGAGTATTATAAGTTTTAGCAACGTCTTTCCTAATAATTTTACCTTTTTTTGCACTTTTAATTTGCACTCATCTTTACAAATGAGATTCACACACAGCAAACCAGCTTGAATAGTAATATCGACCTAACATTTCTAATGATGGAGTAAGAAATCAGAATGCATGCATCTCACATTGCTCAATGATTATTAGATTACTCTAACTGGCCCTTATTACAAAATTACCATAAAAGAAGATTCATGCTGTTATAGAGCGTGACTATTATCTTTCTGTAACCCGTGACATCTATGATATGCATTTGGATAGGTAACCTATGACCAAGAATATTCGATTGTTTACATCCACAGAAACGCACTCGCAGATCTTACCATAAAACAGCACAACTCCTCTGGCTTCCACATGTCAGTCTTCCAGCAGAATCAATAAGAAAAATCATTTACTCTGATGAGTGCGAGTCAATATAGCATTGATCTCCATTTTGCGGGAAGGAATTGTTGCCTGCTTAGAATTTGAGCCTCTCTTTGTTCAGTCCTGCGTGACTTCCATGGTTTGATGAATGTAAGACAATGGTGTTTTCGAAGGTTTGAAAGGAGAAGCAGTGGAGATTTAGACAGCTGTGGTGGTTTGTTTGGTTAAGTGTTTACATCAGTTTTTGTCGGTAAGAAGATTTTTCTCTATCTCTTGTCATCCATCCCCCATCCTCTACTAACATCCTTTTAAGTTTCTTGTCAATCTGACACAGATATTACAGTATGCCTGGGTGTTTCTACATTTTAAAGTAGCAAGGATTTACTGTACTTGTGATGCCCAGTTAGGAATGAATGTACCAGATAGATAGGTAGCTCACTGCATTTTAACTAGTTTATACATGCCTATGATGCCGTCTGTATAGGTGACTCACTACTGACTAGGTTTGAATGTGTCTATCTTATCCAAAATCCTGTCTAGATAGGCGTGTCTCTTGCTTTTAACTCAGTTTGAAATCTTCTGAATTAATGTTTTTGATGCCCAAAAATGTTTCCTAGTTAGGTGGTCAAAATATTGTATATTGCAGATAACCAACTAGTTTTGATTGTGCCTACAGCCAAAATGCTTGTCTCACAAGGTTTTTAATGGGTTCAGACGCCTATGCTGCCCAAAAACACTGTCTAGATCTACCACACTTTTAAAAATAACAGTTCTTTTTTTTTTTCAATGGTTCCGTGAGCAAATGGTAACATTCTTCTAAACTCTCCGTTGCACAAATGTTTTTAAATTTGTAAAATGTTCTTCACACTAAGAAAAAAGAAGAAGTTCTTTGAGGAACCCCTCTGTGGTATGGTATCACTGTGAAAACCCTCTTTTGGAACCATGCACTAGGTTTAGACTAGTGAGATGTCCAAAAATGCAGTGTAAAATTGGTGACTCGGTAGTATTGAATATAAAAATGATGCACTGGTATTGGCATGTCACTAGTATTCACTAGGTAGAATGTGTCTGATACGACTGCGTAGTCAGCTCATTTGATGGTCAAAAATGCTGTGTTGGTATAGTAGACAGCACAATAGATTTTGTCTATTTTGATCGTGCCTATATTAGACAAAAATGCTCTCCATGTAGGTGCCTCTCTAGGTTCACAAACCTATGGTATTCAAAAATGCTGTCTAATCCACTTACTAGGGTTTGACATGAATTGAACATCCATTCGATGCTGAAAAATGCTCTTGGTGCCTGTGAGACGCAGCAACAGATAATACCAGGCCCAGGCCACAACCAAAAACAACAAATTTAACATTAAATCTTCTTCTTTTAAACATGGGATGTGTTTACTTTACAAGCACGGCAGAGAAGTCAACATTGTGCGCTTAGATAATCTGAGCCACTGTTATCATGCTGAGCAGTCAAGTGGGCTCTCTATGAACTTCATTGCTCGATCTTTGTTTGCCTCTAACTGGGTGCTTCAATGAGCTGTGATGGAAAATGATGACTAGAAAAAATGTGCGCGAGTGAAAAAAGGGCCCGTGGAGAGACAAAATTTGCATGACCAAAGTCATTATGTTTGAACAAGATAGTGAAAAACAGGGGAATTCTCTGACAGAAAGAGGAAACATAGCATGAATTAAAAGCCATAGTTAGTTGTTCAAGGACCAGCCTGAATACTGAACTAAAACCCCATTATTAATAATTGATAACCCGGGTGCCTTTGTGTCGTGTGAGACAGACATATCTTCCGGTCTTGAGTAATAACTCGACTGCTGGTCATATCTTCATTTGTCTCACTTTGCTACAGCTCCTGTGGGCTCGTCTTTGTGTCCGCTTCAAAAGAAGACATTCTGCCTGGCTGTTACAAATCTAGAGAAAAAACCTCTGGAGGCTTGCAAACCGAACAGCTATTTTTAAAGCATTTCAATTGATATCATCTACATAGGAAGTGATGCGTTGTGCATATTAAAAGATTCCCGCCTGTCATGCGATTAGTAAATGAAGATTTAGAGATGTGTCCTATGCATTTTTACCTAGGTTTCCTTCATTATGCCATTATTTTAATATTCCAAACTCTCCCTGTGCCTCATTTGCCAGTGTGTGCAGAATTAGAAAGATTAATGAGACGTTTATATCAGTATGAGACTAAAAAAAACCGCAAAATCAAAATAAAAAATGTTCTAAAACAACCCCAGAAACATACACTCTGGTCAATTAGTGTAGGAATGTGTTCGTAGTGTATTGCGGTCTAATTTGACCTTAGCAATGTGAACTCCTTGCATGACTGGCAGGCAGAATTGTTGCCAATTCTCTTAATTTTGCAGTGAGTGACTTTGCATTGGAACCCTCTCTTTATCATGTTGAATGTAAGCACTTTATCATTTCAAGTAATTACCACTCAGCAAATGCTTTCTCGATGCCAGCCAGTGCAATGTGTAATCATTCCTGACCCACTCGGTGATCTGCTCCTATTAAGTATCTGAACTGCATAATGTGAGGGCCTGGCCGCTAAATAATTAATGAGAATAAATTGCACCAAATGCAACCTCCATTTATCTGAACGCTAATAACTTAGATTTTAACCGCCTGGCTCTAATGTCGTGTCTGGGCAGTGAGTGTGCATATAGGTCCAAAGCAAACACACACACACACACAAAGTTCTCTCTTCATTAATTGTGCAAATATGAATTCAACAATCAATGAACATTTTTATCAGTTTATGAAGCTGAATTAGGCAATTTTTAGATGTGCATTTCATATCACTATTTTCATATTTCATTTACAGTTTCTGTGTTCTGCTTTATCTGTTCATTAATATTTTTTATTGTTAATATAAATTTAAAAAAAAGTCACAGGCACAACATTGCATCATTATAGAATGAGCCCAAAACTTTTTTGTTCTTGCAAAGAAGGTTTTTTTCCTCATTTATGAACCATTTTTCTCTGCGTCATTAACATTGTGCTTTGTTGTATGAGGCAGTGCAATGGCTGAATCAGGGCTGAACTGGCATTAAACGACCATTATTCTCACTATATCACAGACTATAGGAAGAGGCAGAGCAGCCTGGCAGCCCACTCTGTATGAGTTTCCATGTGAGTCATATCCAAACTTCTCCGAACCTCAGCCAAGAAGGTCTCATGAGTTAGGAAAGGAGGTGGAGACGAAGAGAGAAAGGACAAGGTAAGGCAGCATAAACTCATTCACTCCTTCCTCAGGGAGATGGGGGTTGTTTGTGCAGCGGTTTGCTCCTGTGAGGGTGGCCTGGGCTTTGAGCAGTGATTCTGTCATCTTCAAACATTTTCAACAAGCCAAGAAGAAAATGTTATCTTTTTTAAGCTTTGTTATATGATGAAGAAGAAGATAGGAAAAGCCGATTCATAATACAGGTTTACATGCATCTTCACGGAAGACTGTCAGCTACGCTCGTACTGATTGTTAAGGTTAAAAGTTTATAATCTCAGGAAATGTTTTTTCTGAATCCTACAGTAGGTTGGGTTCACAAACATTCTAGGACTCAGTTGGCAGTGATGGTTCCTTATAAAACCTTTAACATCCATGAAAACTTTCCATTGCACAAAATGTTCTTTATAGCGGAAAAAGGTTCTTTAGATTATTAAAATGCTGTTGACATTCTTTTAAATACTGTTTGCTGAAAAGTTATTTTGGTAAAAATAACTAAAAAATGCATTACTGTGAAAACCTCTTTTTGGAAGAGGGGTATATTTTTATGTTACTCATCATTTTTTTTACATTTGGTAGAGCTGCTTGTAAACTTCATTCCATTACTTATAAGGTTTACAGTATTTAAGTGATATAAAGGATTAAGCTTAACACTAGCATACCGGTGGCAATAGAACTGGCAACTGCCTAAAATCCACAAAACTACCATTATAATTTTTAAGCACCCATTGCACATTTTCAAGTGGCGTTCAACTATTTCCCCTTTGTTTCTTTTGTAATTTGTATCGATTTTCTTTGACAAAGCATTTTAACTTTTTCTCAATAACAGTATCTGCAAGCTCTCAGGAATATGCTAATAAGGAATGTGATGTGATTTCGCCCTGTGCTGACCACATTATTCTTCGACCAGCTCTGACCTTTGATGGGAATGGATCTTATCATCTCCAGGCGCCACCTCTCTTGGGAGCCTTTAGGATTTCACAAGCATACCAATCATCTGCTGTCCAAGGGAGAGAAGCTTTAGGAGACAGTTATGCTTACAATATTGGTGGAGAGTTATTGCTCTACTTTGTATTTCGGCTCTCTGAGTCACATTTCTTTTATATCACTGTTTTATATTTGGTTCTTTCTTCTTACGGGTTGGAGAGTCACTGTTTAGTGTTTGGAACCCACTTTTATCCTCTTCATATAACAAATACATGATGTTGGCTTTATTTGTCTTGTACTTGAGTGAATGTTGATTACGACAGAACATCATTTCAGCTCATTTTACAATAGCATTCTTTGCATTGCAAGAGATCACATGCAATGAGTGAAAATTACATCAATTATCGTTCATGCTATGCTCTGAAATGATATTTCAGAGTTTTGAGCAACAGCGTTATTGCACCCAGAGCTCAGAGGGGCCTTTACAGGGTTGGTGTGAAATGATATACAGAATGGCACGCTCATTTCGAGCTCTGTTGAAGTCCGCTGGGCCTCTCAATAGTTTGCGGGAGGATTTGCAGGAACTGTTGGCATGGAAGATGGCTGTCTGAAATATCAGAACCTACGAGAGCAATGCGCTATGCCAAGCTGCCAGCTGGCATGCCTACTGTAGAAGTAACTCTACAGAGTAAAAGGTTCACTACCACAGGTTCACACCAGATGGTTGAAAAGGATCAAATATGAATACTAATATTTTGAAACAATATTTTATTTCATTTGATGTGAGAGCGAGCTTAGATTTTCATTTACAGGTCATTGCTGGTCATAGATGTGCAACATCCCTCTTCCTTATTAATTAACACTGGACGTAAAAAAAAGAAAATAGTCTTTTTAAGAAAAAATCCCTGACTTGGATTGTGAAAGTCAATTAGTGTTACTTTGACTGGTGATACTTCGGGTTACAATTGTGTTTGCACTCTGGAGTTGCTTGAATTTTTCAAATTTTTCACTTCACTTATTGTTTTTTTTCTCTCACCATCTATTTCAATATCCAGGAGAATGCCATTATTCCATAAAAGAGCTGATGGAAGGCAGACAGAAAAATGACCCACCTCAGGCAGAGTCTTTTCTTTCTCACTCTCTCTCCCTCTGCTGATCATGATGCATAAGTCCAGGGTGTAGAAAAAAAATCATCCCCATTCCCCTCCCCAAAACAGCATTAAGTGAATGAGATGTCTGTTGGCTTTCAGATAGAAATTGGCAGGGCTTCTGGCATATATTTCATCAGTGGTCCAGCCTTGCCTCCATCCCAGGGAATTAATGGCCGGGATTTTCATGAATGTGAAAGCAGCACAGCTTGGTAACCACGCACAATAACTAAAGATGCGTGAGCACACTTCGTGAGTATGTAGATGCTACTGCTGAGCAGGGTGGTGTAATGTTCTGGAAATGCATGTGTGTGGTGCTAGTGTTCTCTATGTTATGGGGATCAAATGTCCCCACAATTATAGTAATACCAGTAAATTTGGACCTTGTGGGGACATTTTTGGCCTCCATGAGGAAAAAAGCTTATAAGTCATAATATTTTTTTCCCATAAAGACCATTTAAAAATTGAGAAATTTTTGTGTGAGGGGTAGGTTTAGGGTTAGGCTTACATTTTTTTTTTTGCTATATTTCAACATGCTTACCATATTGCCATGACCCGATCTAGACAGCTGGCATGTGGCATACTAATCTAAATGTTTGTCTTGTAAATATCTTACAGTATTATTACTTATTTATACCTGCACATTTCAAGTGGAAGTAATTATGAGACACAAGAAAAGGCAAGCTATTAAACAAACACATTTTCACAGATTCTTTTTTAATAAACAGTAAAATTAACATAAATCAATTTACAAACAGGAAAGTCCTGACCTACATTTAGCAGTTTGTTACACTCCTGTGTGCTGTTGTCAAGGAGAATCGGTGAATTAATTAAATTGCTTTGCTGCATTATTACAAATAAATTGAAATAAATGGCAGGAGTGTGTACACTCATGCCATTTATTTCCTTATATTTGTGGTTACAGTATTTTCACCAGAGAATAGCACATGCAGAATGCTGGTTACAGGAAATTTCCGAAAGCTGTGAAACATTTTTATTTATTTATTTTAAAAAAAAATTATATGCATGAAAAATTACATTACAGAAAGTAATATTTTTATTTAGTAGGGATGCATTCAATTGATCAAAAGTGATGATAAAGACATAATGCTACAAAAGATTTCTTTCAGATAAACAGTGCGTTCTTCTGAACTTTCATCAAAGAAATTTGAAAAAATTCTACTCATCTGTTTACAACTACTACTACCATTACTAATATTTTTGAGCAGGAAATCAGAATATTAGAATGATTACAGAAAGATCATGCGACTGGAGTAATAATACTAAAAATTCATCACAGGAAATTATATTTAAATATGTTCAAATATTTTTAAATAGAAAGCTGTATTAAATAATACAAATATTTCACAATATTACTGCTTTTTCTGCATTTTGGATCAAATAAATACATGCTTGTTGAGCAGAAGAGACCTGGTCCCCGTGATTTTGCCAAGTGAGACATGATCCTGGATCAACATTACTGTCCAAAAATGTAAACCTATCCCAATCCTTACCCTTAAACCTACCCCTACCCAAATTGTATGCCTAAAATCAGTGGGGAATGATAGCTGATTAACAAGGGTATAGAAGCACCTAACCCTGATCATAAGCCTAAAACAGATATTTTCTGAAAAATTATCCCTCAGATCTGATTGGTTGATTGGAATGTTGTTCCAGGATCAACAAGGATGTTGATCCAGGAACATCTTGTACTTGGTGAAATCACGCTCACCGAAGAGACCTGTTCAAAATCTTTTGACTGGTAGTGTATCATAGGCTGACGCTCGTTTTCACAAGCCAAGGCTCTGCAAATGTTAGCCAATCCCAAAACTCGATTAAGCCATTCTATATTTTTCCATATTTTTCGTTTAACTCTTATCCCAACTAAGCGGCTGAGGGAAACCAATATTTCAAATTCCATTTACAGACAACGTGGCTGTTTTTTTCAGTGGTATTACTCTGCCATCTAGTGGTCACGATCCGTAAGTTTGATGTCGGTTTTTGTCTTATTCCTTGTGGTTTTGGGGTCAGGTTTTGCCTACATTGTAGGGAGGGAGTAAATGTCCCTACTAAAAATACTAAGGTCCGAATGAACCTTTTCGTGGCTAGTGATACCCACAGGCAAATAAGCTTAATATGAAGACATGTAGTAAAGAAAATGTAGAAATGGAAAAAGGTATGAGGGTTAGTTCTTTCAGTATAGATAGATAGATTAAACAACTCATTAGCTTAATATAAAAATAGTAGAGGTTACTGTGACGTCCCCACCCTGATAGAAGAACAAATGTGTATGTGAAAATGTACACAGCATCCACAATCTTGCTACATTAACTCATTCATTGTGTCAGTCGTTGAAACAGTGTGAGGTGATGTGATTGCTTGTGACACTTTGTGGTAGCAAGCCAATTTGTGACACTTATAGCTCAATTCCATTCATTTTCATCCTCATCATCATATCTGACAGTCCTCTGTCTAGCGACTGCTAGAGATGCGCGGATGAGCCAAAATGTCACCCGAATCCGCCGCTTCAGATAAATTATCCGCCCGCGCGCCACCCACCCGCACCTAGTTTTTCTCTGATTTAGATAACCGCACCCGATCGTCACATTACTTTCATTCTAATTCTTAGTTTTGTATGATGATATGATGGTTCATTTTTAACAGCAGATTTAGTGACGTTAGAGCTTCTGTGGCGCATCGCGGCTCCATGGCCAATCACGAGCCAAGCTTGTGTTTATACCGGACGCGCCGCGGCATGTTTCAGACGCGTTCCAGAATCTCAGAAGTCTCACGAATCCAGTTGCTTCGCTCTTGGTGTGATTTGGCACCGCGTGGAAGACGGGACAAAACCTCGTCGGAGCCGTAACGTTAACTTAATACACTACACTACACCTGCGTCTGGAGGATTACTTCCGATTTATTTTTTGTAACCAGAGTCAGCGAGTTGATCGTAGCCAATGTTTGATTTTAATTTAGCCTTTTCAAATCATCACAACTTGCCTAAAATAAAATATATAGATATAAAACAGTTCAAGCATATCGCAATGTTGGTTTAAATGTTTAACCTATGAAAGTGCGCTGTTAGACGCATATCCAACAGAAGCTGAAGCGCGCTCTGCAGGACTCGGAGGCGCCAGTGTCGTCACTTGCATATATGTAAACATATCAATAGAAAGCTTTAAATTACTACTTCAAAACGAAATTCGTTAACTGCACAATTGAACAAACCTGTTTCTACCTGGAGAAAGTGCTCATAGCACGATTTTGTTTCTATTTTACATAATATTTGACTTTTGGGTGCAAAAGACTGATACATTTATAATTAATGTCATGGCTGGTTCAGTCTACAGAAATACGGGACATAGGTCAGTCTGAGCACGCATAGTACGCACAGTAAAGCCGTTCACCTGCAAGCGCCACTGACGTCTCCGTCACCAACTTCCTGAACAGGCGAACGCACACAAAAAATAAGTTACTGTCTGTCTGCCTTATTAAAAATGCGTTTCAAACACGTTCTTATTTTAGAGAATGTAGTTAATATTTCCATCATTAATTATTTATTTTTCTCATCCACCCGCAATTAATCAAAACGTATTTTTTTATTACCCCCAGCGCCCGCGGATAAAGATATCCCGTTAAAGATACCGCAGACCGCTTTTCTGTCACTCTTCGCCCACCCTCGGCACAGACAGTTTCATGAGCCATAAAAGCCAGCGTATCTATCCTCATTGGAGCTTACATTTACATTTATATTTATTTTCTAGACAGACTCCATCATGCTAAGGAGATTTAAAAGACTTTGAGGCTTAGTTGGAAAGATGTTGCACTCAAGAGATCGTTAGAAGCATGGCAGCTGTCTTACCACATGTTAATTAACAACCCGTGCTGCTTAAGATATAAGAAGACCAAAACTTGTCACTTTTCTGTAGTTAGATTTTTAGTGCACTATTGTGTGATATTAGTGATTATAACAGCATTGCATTTGAGTGTATGTCAGTTATACGCACATAGATGGAAATCAGTGATTTTGGCAGTGCTCGGAATTTGCTCTAATTGTGGCAAGTCTGTAGGTGGCGTCACTGTTTTAAGGAATTCTATGAAAACGTTTTTTTTTCTAGCATAAGATGTGAAGTTTACTCCCATGTCAATTGCAGTTATAATATGCCCACTTTTTAGCTTTTACGTGTACATGACTGCCTATGTTGTTTTTTTTTTGGAGTGGTCTAGGTGGGAGGTATTTCAGTCCTTTTTTAGTAGTGTAATTTATGCAAAAATGAATGTTTTGTCGTTATTTACTCACCTCTTTCTTCATTTAAAAGCAGACAATGACCAGTGTCCCTCTACAACTCTACAACCCTGTAAAATCTGTGATGCTGATATAAAGGTAACATAGAAGTAGCTTATTAGTCCCATAAGATAAATTTAAAGTCATCATTAATTTTAAACTCATTTTGTGCTGGATTAAACGAAAAAACTAAATCATACTGGTTTGGACTGACATAAGCGTGAGCAATTTGCAATTTTTTTTTTAATGTGCAAACTGTTCCTTTAACTGTTTTCTTTTGTAACACCTTATTTTGATAGACCACTTTAGACACTCCACTAACTGTAAGTAACTTTGCAACTACATGTCAACTAGCAGTCAGAGTATTACTAGACTGTCTGCTCAATAACTTATAACACTTTATTTTGATGGCTCCATAACATACTGACTATGAGACATTTTGGAAGTATATGTCAACTTATTCTACTAACCCTAAACCTAACCTAACAGTCTACTGTACTACTACTTAAATTAATTAATATTACTCAAATTGATGAGAAGTATTTCACATGCAGCTACAAAGTTTTTTTTATAGTTAGAAGAATGTAGGAGTATCAAAATAAACATAACCATTTCTTTTAATAATTTCCACATGCATTAACATTCAATAGTTTGTAGTTGGTAGCATTTTTTTTTTTATTTCTCACAAAGGCTGTATTTGCTAAACCTGCAGAAAAACTCTAATGTTGTTAAAAAGTATTACAGTTCAAAGCTGTTTTACATTTTAGCTTTTTAAAAAAATATAATTTATTCCTGTGATAGCAAAGCTAAATTGTCAGCAGCTATTGCAGAAATGATTCTAATATGCTGATTTGGTGCTTAAGAAACATTTTTTATTGTCATTCAGTGAAAACATTAAAACTTTATGCTGTTTAATATTTTTGTGAGACATGTTTTGTTGACATTCTTCGATAAATAGAAAGATTAAAAACCACAGCATTTATTTGAAATATAAATCTTTTGTAGCATGATAAATTTAATGCATCCTTGCTGAATAAATGTATTAAACTTACTGACCCCAAACTTTTAAGGGGAAATATATGAGTTAGCGAGTATTTGTCATCTTGATGGGATGAAAGATGTGATAATCAAATGTTTCCTGGAAGGTCTTTTGTTCTGAGACATTTAAATTGATGGACATGGAAGTCAGCAAGACTGCGTTTGCTACATCACACTGCGGTGCCTTGCCAGGATATTTCATTAAAACGGAACAGTATTTATAGGCTATCTGTCTGAATAATTTATCTGAAAGTTGAAAAGGCTCAGGCCGAGAGCTAGCTAGGGCTGTGTAAAGCCTGTGAACAGCAGGCCTGTAGACGAAGTTATTAGAGCAGAAGCTGTCTTCAAAGGGGAAGCACAAAGCAACGTATTTTACAGTGGGGAAAATTCTCATTCATTTTATCCTCTGATTACTTTCAGTAAATGCATATTTAAGACTTTTTCGTGCATCGAGTTTGCCCCATGTGTATTTCTCAGATGATATTGCTTATTTTTGTTATAGGCGATCATTCAGCATCGTGTGCTCGGGCAGATTTCACCATGCATAATTCAGAACGGAAAAGATTTGAAGTTGTAAGTGGCGTTTTCCTGTTTAAAACTTGCTGGAATGATTCTAGAGTGTTCCTAGATGGGCCAAAGTCATAAGAGGGCACCGCAAGTCTCTAGATATAGAGCAATAGTGAATTTATTTATTACAAAATAGTATTGATGGAGCTAAATTGTGTTATTGTCTGCAAACATTCTCCAAAACCCGCTTTTGTGATTTTTGTCACAATATTTTGTTAAACATATTATATTGCCATCATACCTCAGTGCAGATGGTAATCAAGCCTGTCAAATGGGTCTCCACTGCGTTTGACTGTGATAAGCACTATGCAATTGAAATATCATGAAATGTCACATAAATATTCAGCCTGAGCTACGTCTGAGCTGGACAACAACAGCTGTGCTCTTACAACTTCATTCGGATCCAACCGCATCACCATAATTATGTAAATATGGTAATTGGGCATCTGTTGCCTGGAGTCATCTCATGCTCTGACAGCTTCTCACGTGTCCTTTCTCTATCTCTATGGTATTTCTCTTGGGTCTGCGATCTGCCCGATGAACTCAACATATGTCTCTGAGATGAAAGAATACAGAGATGCTTGTAAATTATCATGATTCATATATGAAGGTGTTGCTTGGAAGTGAGTGTGAATCATCTGGTTCGTGATTCGGTTCATTTAGAGGTGAAGTGTTCGTGTTCTGACATGTATGGACTGGATGAGTAAAAGTCTAGTGATGGTTTTAAAGTTGGTCTAATTAGTTGACTGAATTTTTCACTGTACCATTTAGTGTTCGAGTACGGTTTGTGTTGTGAGAGGAAGCAGGAAGGTTGATATCAGGTGAGCTTTCGAGGGGAATATCCTCCTGTGGCACTTTGTGATAAATCTTTAAATCCCTTTTAAGCTAGTCAGAGTCCCATCTCTCCCTTTGAAAAGCTTCTCATCTCTCTCTTATGGGAAAGCCATCAGCCTCCAGGCAAACTGTCTGTCTAATCTCCCTATCTGTTGGTCTAGTAGTGCAACTAAAGCCAGTAAAAGCCACACCGCTCATCTTCTTTACATATTTGACATAGTCATTAAGTTATTTTATATGTTCTGGGAAATGAGTAAGTACAAATCCAAATGACTAACCCAACTTGGCCAGCAGATAAAATCCTTATTATTGAGATCTGGACTGTAAAAAACACAACATATTAAGAGTTTATTTGCAAAAACAAATAACTGTTTTTTTTCTTTTTTTTTTCACAATTTTCAAAAAACAATTATTTATTTTTTTACGTTATCATGTTTTTGTTGTGTTTTATTTTACCTGGTCTCATGGCGTAATCATACCTGGGTGCACTTTTTAGCGAGACATGAAATAAGTACCAATAAGTACATATCACTGCAGTTTCTAAAAGAAATGAACACTAGAGGCAGTAAAACAGCTTTTATTCCTTTTCACGAATTCGCACTTCTTCATTAAGTTAAATAAGCAAATTTGGCGTGCTGTCCGGGGAGCGAGCCGGGAGCTCGG
>JAUMHE010000051.1:15627399-15639429 GCA_032359235.1 Enteromius mattozi | reverse complement strand
GTGTGTGTGTGTGTGTGTGTGTGTTTTTTTTTGTCTTGTTTGGGGGTTGAGAGACTCCAAGACCATTGAAATAGCTCAAAAACACAAAGTTAATTTTCAATTTATTCTACATGACATTTCCTAGTCTTAGTAAAACAGATTATTAAAAAACTTAATAGTTTGAATAGTTTTTTTTTTTGTTTTTGTATTGATATTTGGCTCCACCTGGTGGTCAATGTCTGAAAGAACGCAATCGCTATTTGGGGTAGTTCACACAAAAACAGCTACAGCATTGACATGCTATATTTAATCACTCACTCACTCATTTGAATAAATAAATAAAGAAATAAATAGGTAGATGACTCAGACCCAGACCAATTTCTCCTTATAGGAAAATTATGAGGCATATAAAACAGACCACTTATAACATGTTTCTACAGTTGATTTTAAAATTCAACCCCTCCTTGTGAAAGATCTGTAATGTTACATATATGTGACATTGGGCGTTAATGATACATTTTTGATGTTACATTTCCACAACATACATCAAAATGATTACTTTGCTGGGAAAATAAAACAAAAACCTTTTTAAGACATAATATAGTTTTTGCATTTTATTTGCTTTGCCACAACATTTTTCAAAAATTAAGTGGTTAAGTGTAATCTAGGATATGTTATTAAAACATTAGTATTGTTGCATGGGTTGAAACATACCTTTAGTAACAAAAACAAAGATTTTTAAAAATTGCTGAATCTGGAACATGTGCTATCCAGACAGACCACCATTTTGGAAGTGTTGTCATGGCAACAAAAAATGCAAATATTGTCACATGACTGAACCTGGGTGTTGATTATATGTAACTTAGGGACTTCCAGAGTTGAAAGTGAGGGTCCTTATGGGATAAACTAAAATGTTGTTCGTTTCTGGTCTTCTCTTCAGTGTTACATGATAATTCTGTAATATACTCTGGTATGGTATTAAAGATCTATTCTTTTAAATTATTATAACGTAATACTTTCCATTGGATTGTCATAGTAGATTTTGTGTATTGTTGGCTATATTTGTTGTTATATTTCATTGAACTTGATTAGTATGCTAACAGGGATGCCCTTTTGTGCCCTGCATTATTATATAGTATAGATAATAAAAAGTCATCATATTTTCTAAAGGTCAGTAGTGAAAATATATGAAATTGTTCCACCTGTGTCATTACAGAATGAGATAAAGAGCTCTTTGTTTTTTATACAATAGGCAAATATCAGCTATTGTTCCTTTGTGTCTCAATTGTGATTTGAGCTGCAGGGACGGATATCGCTTTCGAGCCAGCCTTAAGAAGAACAGAGTCGTCTCGTTTGCTTAATTACCTAATTAACACAACTCTAATTACTCCCTTTTTGAGCATGAGTGCATATTGAGAAGATGTTACATAATGAATAGTAATCCTCAATTAATTTTTTTAGAGTGCCACTTTATCACAACAAGACCAAATCCATAGAGCATCAGTCAAGCCACATCTATGTGATGTCAACACAATCCACATTTCCTTTTGACAAACAAACCACATGCCAGTCTTGCGCAAATGCCTCAGATTTTCCTTCGAGACATTTGGAATTTGTATTAAAGTACTTCAGCCAATAACTGATAAATTGAGTGTTTATTTGTTTTTTGTTTTTTATTTCAGTGGTGACCTTTTGACCTCAAGGGGAATATTTTTTTTATCACATTATCATCTAATGTTAGAAAAAAGACAAAATTCACACAGACAACGTATCTTTAAAACCTGACATTAAAATGACATAGATTTATACTTTATAGTATCACCAGAAATAATGAATGTAAATTAATGACAGACTGTATAAAGGTAATATTTTATATATAAATATATACTGATGTAATTGACTAAAACTCTTCAGAAAATCATTAAATGTGTGTCCCACAGAATACACACCTTGACTTCTTTTAAAATATTTATTATCTTGATAAGGTTTTTAATGTTGCTTTTATGTATTTCAGTAAAAGTCCATCTCTTTATTCTTGGTTAGCGGCGGTGTACACAAAGTAGAAAAATAAGTCAAAAAGGGAGTATATCTCCATGATGGGCGTGTCTGTGATTGATGTATCCGTCTGATGCCTGCAGGCGTGCAGTTTTTCTGGATAAGAATATAGGCCAGTGACGCCCCTTGACATTAGATTTCATACTTTTAGCAATACGTCCAGGGACAAAAGCATTGCAATTCCTCTCCTTGTGCTCTGCAAATGTCAACAGTGTTTATGGAGGTACAAGTTTATTTATTTATTTATTTTTTTGAAGAATTCTAAGATGACCAAAAATGTTATTGCAACAATTAGTATAACAAAAAATATTCTGAAACATGTCTGTCTGAGAAAGTATAGTGTGAATTAAGCCAGGAAACCTTAGCTGCACATGTGTACATGTTTTGTTATTGTCTTTCTATAGACACATTTCTGTATTCTACCTGGTATGTCAGGTGGTTTATTTATTTATTTATTTATTAGTCTTGGGGTGCAATCACAACAAATTTTAGAATTAATTCATAATTCACTGCATGATGTGCATCACTTGCTTTTTTACTTTTATACAAATAATTTGACAATTAAAATATTTTTAACTGTTAATTCACTTAAATGAACTGTTATTACTTTCACTATAATAATTCATTTGTTTCTGTTTAACAACTATTTTAAGCAGACTTGTTTTTATATATTGAATTTATTTCATGACAAAATTCTAAAAAAAAAAAAAAAAATCAACTTCACATAGTCCAGAGGGTGGCGCTCTATATCCGTGAAACACATCACCTTGGGCCCATAAAGATGCACCGTCTTCACTGTTACTTGAACTGTGTTTCTCAGTCCTTGATCAAGGACAGTCAAACTGTCCTTTACCTCAAGATCTGAGATTAATGCTGTTTACACCAAACACAGTAACCATCTTATTGACCCAACCAATATTTCATTTCTTTTTTTATTCTTATTTATTTACATAAGTACAGCTCACTACATACAGATTTAACTGAAAATGACCTTTTGGCTAGCTAATATAAAATATATTTGAGAAGCTGGGTGTAACATTTTGTGTTCCATCTAATGCTGTTTAAAACAGCATTTTGTTAATTTTTCTACAATTATTATAAATACAGCTTTAATGACCCTTTTTTTTTTTTTTTACATCTATCTGTCTATCTATTTATTTATTTATCTATGCCAAACACACACAAACAAACAAATTATACAAGATTTTACATTTAATGAAAAATCTTGTTATTTACATGTATTACATGTATACAACTACCCTTATTTATTGGGCCAAAGAACGATAAGTGAATATGGTAATAAACTACAATATTATGCGAATATCTGGTTATAACAACTGGTTACTGGACTTTCACTTTTTTATGCTTACATATATTGACTACTATTAAAATTCCCACACTAACTGCACTACCTTTCTTATGGGTTGTCCTTCTCCTGAACTTTCACCCTACCTTGTCTTGCTTCATTGGACATTTTCTTGGAAAAAAAGAAGAAATTTTGTACTGAGCCTACATCAGTTGAAATTACCAAACTAACTAGCAAAAAAAAAAAAAAAATCAGCCAAAATTACGTCGTCTGGCAAAAAAGAATCTCCTATCTCTAAGCTAACTTATGTATCTGTGACTTTTTGACACTTTTGTTTTGCAGCGCAAAGATCTGCTTGAATGTTGTTTACCCAGCAGGTGGATGTGACGTCACGGGCGTAGAACACAAAAAAATAACAACATCCAAATCCGCGATTCTCTCTCTTTTTTTGTGTGTCTGCAAAGCGCAATAAAGTGTAATATCGTCCGAAGCAGCTCCGTGGAGAAAGGCGGCGTAAACCGGGCTCGAAACGGCGGCATTGCTCGCAGTACAGTGTTTGCAGCTGAAGTTAGTACCGCTGGCGGAGTGATATATTTGTTGGTTATTTACAGTACGTTTTATAGCACGCGCTCATGGTATACAAGATCGCGTGAAGAGTTGAATTTGTTATCGCGCACAAATTTCCGCGTTTATCGCGTCTCTGTCAAACCCCGGTAAGTTCATTCTCTTACAGCATTCTGCAACATTTAAGGGCACATGGACAGTTTGTCTTTGTTATCTAATTGTTGCCTTATTGTTTTTAACGGCGTAATAAGCAAATTGACGAACAGCACTATTGCTCGCGTGTCTAATAACTGCTGTCCGGGGGATGAATTCTATTTTCAGCCTTCAAGTACTTTTTCAGAAGTTAGCTGTGTGGCTAGCAAGTTGTTACGCTGTTTTGTTTGTGGAAACAACATTGTATCGCTACATGTGTGTCACAGTTCTGGTGTGACGTGATCTATAAAACCAATGTATTGAAATCTCTGTGCGTTAGTTATCGATGTAGCAAAAGTTTGCGAGCCGAGATTTCTTTCGGTGATACAGTGTTGTATAGGGGACTTTTCCCCACGTGTTCCCTCAACCACAAAAAAAACTTCTACTGGTGCATCTTTTCGTTTGGAATTATATGTAACACTATTAACGCGTACGAAAACTGTTTATCTGAAACTGAATATCGCAACAATTATTCCGTGCATTAACAAACTTCGGTGCAGTCTTTCATCCGGTTGGGCTACGGAGTTGAGAATAGAAGCTTTCAGAATTAAGTGTTACTTCAGCAAGAACAGGCTGTGTTTCAAAACCTAGTGAGCTGCCTAGCTAGACAGCATTTTTGAGCATCAAGTGGATATCGAACGTTCGAACGCGCCTGCTAATTCCATAAACGCTGTCATATCTCAGGGTTTGAGACACAGCCCAAGTGTAGTTTGAGTGAAATTGGTTTTCAACATGATTGTGTTGTAACAAGTGTCAGAGTTAAATGTGTCTTACTGCTTGTACTTTCGGAGTTTGAAATACGTAACAGGTGGATAAATACATTTACTACAAATACAATAAAAGAAGTTGAGCAAAAGTTTGCCTACAAACAGTTGAGGAAAAAACTTTTAAACTGCACGCTGTGCTTATGCACTTAATCAGAATAAAAGTAGCACTTTTCTTATAATGTCAGTTAAACTTTTAACAGTTTAAACATTTATTTATAATTAATCTGAAGTAGGCTACTCTTCACACAGTACTGTTTGGTTCCACTATTGTTAATCTCTCTATTTAAATGTATACTTTTATTACATTTATATATTTGGTTGCTTTTTAGCATTTACAAATTAAGCAGAAAAGATTTACCATAGATGCAATAGCCATAAATACATCTTTTTTTCTTCTTTTTTTACATTACTTTATATCCTTCTCACATAAATTTGCATACACGCACAAAATGGATCCATGCAGTTTTTAGAATTTTTGAAAATGGCTAGGTACAAGAAATACTGCTTTTTGGATTTGTGTGTGAATGTATGCTATGGGTGTAATAAAAATCATTCAAGCTGAAATTGCCAATCATTAATTGTAATATTTACCATTACCATTATTTTTTTTCTTATTGGTTCACTTAAATGTAACTTTTAATTGTTTTTTAAAATCACACTTTAAAATAGGAAGCAGCAGCAGCTTTAACACCCAGCGTTGGTACGGCTTAGTTCTTTGGATTAGTCATTGTCTGAGGGAAGGAGAAGACAAAAAAAAAAAAAGAAGGCTTTTTTTTGTAGGAGAAGTAAAGTAAACAGCCTCCAACAAGCGAACCTTGACAACCCAGATTAAGGAAAACACTGGAGATCAAACAGTGCTGCTGCTGGGCCGTTGTCATGAGCTGCCTGAGAGGGAGAGACAAAGAGAAGGAGGGAGGGAGAAAGAGAAAGACACTGTTTGAACAGGCACTGGAGTTTGTGTGCTCACTTATGCAGAAATGGACCTCTGCAAATGCAGACTGACCCAGGATTAAAAGAACTGGCTGAACTTTTCTTTGCAACTTTTCGGCCTTGGTGCTCAGTGGCAGGAGAGCCTGGGTTATTTCTCACAGTACTTCACTACTGTGCTCACCAACTACCTGTAGTGAAAAATCAACTCTTCCATCTCCTTTCTGTATTTTTTTTCACGTATAGTTCCCAAAAATAGATTTGTGCAAAATATTACTTTGTCATGGGATTACAGGAAAAGTGTGCAAATTTTGCATTCTAGAAGTGGTATTTTCAGATTTACTTGCAGTCGTGCAAAAGAGCTTGATGACTCAGATGTGTGTGGTGGTTATGGCACAGAAAGGTTATTAACATGTTAATTCGCTGAGGTAAAGCGCCCTTAAATGAACTGTAATCTGAGAATTGTAGAGGTTATAGACAGCCTGGCGAATAATGCATGAAGTTGTGATGTCTGGAACATAACGTGGGAGAGAGGTTGCAGCGTCCCGTGTCTTGCTGTGTGTTCGGGCAGCTGTTGTCCCTCTTTACTGAGTGGCTTTCATGATGGGTTTCTGACTGGAAAGGCAGGCCGCTGGATGGCTTAGGTTGAGGATGCAGCCAGCTTCTTGTTTCTATGGCAACACTGGACGCTGTCAGTGTGCGGCAGTACGTTGTTTAGAGTTAATTATAGCTTGTTGTTTGTCACACCAACCGAAGCACTTTATGATTTGCGTAGTTGAAAGCAGTTGAAAATTATACAAGTTGACTGGAAGTTGTCACTTTTTCTTTTTAAGTATCTCACCCAGTTAATTTAAACAGAATACTGGTTTTTCCCCTTTTTTTTGCTACAAATGTGTAGATGGATGTAAACTGAAATTAAATTGAATGTGCCATTTTAGAATTATTATTATATTATTTAATTATATTATACAGTACAAGTCAAAAGTTTGGGCACATCTATTATATCTATATTATTATGAATTATACATTTATTTATTTATAGGTAGAATGAATTATGAATTATTTAAATATTTATTTATACACTAGAAGTCAAAGGCTTGGACACATATTTATGAATTATTATTATTATTATTATTATTATTTTTAATACACTTTGAGCCTAAAGTTTGTATTTATTTATTTATCACATTGAATTTTAGAATAAAAGGGAAATCATCAAAACTATGAAACGCATTAATTGGATTGTAGTGCCCCAAAATGTTAACTTATATTTAAGAATCGTCAAATTTGCCACCCAGCTGGTATTTATTAATTTTTTTTTTTTTTCAACAAAATGTTTTTTCTTTTAATCCTGGAGATTTGCCACTTTTTCCACTGTCTGCTAATTTATTTTAAAAAATGCGAGTTAAGTGTGAGCCCTCAGATCAAATATTTTTAAGATCATGAGAAATTTAAATTCATTCAAGTTTGTTTGACTGGTAGTGTATGTCTATTTAAAACAGAGTAATAAAATTGATTGAAAAGATTTTGAAATCTATGCTGAAATGTTTTAGTGTTCAAGGCTTTCTGTACAGTAAGAGCTCACTGATTTGTTACCATTGAAATTGTTAATTTATAGCCAGTCATCCTGGATGTCCTTTTTTTATTGGATTGTAAATCCAAATGGATTGGATTAGAGGCTGGATTAAATGTTGAAATGGTTTGATACTCACAAGTCCCTTTATGCCAGCTGTGAAGTTGACAGCTGAGCTGGGATCAGCTCGTTGGATCAGTTTCTCACTGATCTAGCCCTGAAGAGCTGAAGAGCAGCAGCCAATGCCTGGATTCCTGAATTTCACAGCAAATCCTTAAGCAATAGAAGGCTGTACTTTCCAGGAATTCGAATCACTGCATTTGTAGACCTTTATGTCATGCATAATGTGCAAAGATTCTTCCCAGCCTTTTTTTCTTTGTAGAAATTGCCGTTGGTATTAGTAATTCAGTTCAAAAGAAACAGACAGAAAAGCATGCAAGAACTCCATACAGTTGTTTTCTTTTCTTGTGTGATTTTTCCTGTGCTGTAATCAATCAATCAGTCAATTTATTTATTTATTTGTTTGTTTATCTAGAATTTATTTTATTATTATTTATTAATAAAATAGTACTTTTGTATTTGTTTATTTTTTCAAGAACTTATATTGCATTAATATCTGGAAATTGCAGCTTGTATGAATTATTGATTATTATTGATGTGTTAAATATTGATTCATAGTTTCAGTTTTGTGTTTTACACATTTTGTACTATTCTATCTGATATTTTTAAGACTGTCAGTTTGAAAATTATAATAAAACTACTTCAGCTTGATAACATCACCTTGGCATTTAAATTGTAATCTTAGCTAAGTATGGGGACCTTCACACCAGTGTGTTTCACTGTTCAGAATTTAGTCATTGTAACCTCTTTGGTACTCAATCTTGCGTTTCTGAAATTAAAACAGTGTTGCTATATATATATATATATATATATATATTTGTAATTATATGTTACATAATATCAATTTAGATTTCTAAGTATTTTTCCGTTTTTTGTATACACACATATATAAAGATTTCTTGAGCAGCAAATCAGAATGTTACAATGATTCCTGAAACAACAACTGCTGCTGAAAATTCTGCTTTTCCGTCTAAGAAATACATTTTAAAATATTGTTGAATGGAAAACAGTTATTAAAATTTGTAACATATTACTGTTCCTGTAGTATATTTGACCAAATAAATGCAGCATTGGTGAGCATAAGAACTTCAAAAACATTAAAAAAATCAATCTTTTGATTCCCAGTGTAAATACAATGTTTTGCTAATTATTTATTTATTCTTACCATCAGAGTAACAAGTTCTGGGCACTGTATTGAAAATATTCTATAAGAAACTTTGCATGTAGTGGAAAAACATGCACAAGAAAGGATAGGGTAGTTGCCAATATTGTTGACTGGTAATTAATGTGCATTTTGTCCCAGCCTATGAGTCGTTTTGTCTCTGCTTACGTGTTTGTGAAAGGGACATCGTTTAAGTGCCCTCCAAGGGAATAGAGTTTTTCCTCCCTCTCAATAGCAGCATGCTCTCAATTAGAGTATGTTTAATCAGGAAACCAGCTCGAGTACTAATTACCTTATCATAGCATGCATGTTAATTAGTTTTGCGAGAAGGTTTCTTTTTTTCCAATTGAATGTTCAAATGAATTCAAAGGAGAAAAAATGATGGAACTTTTCTTTGATCTTCTGTTTACATCTGTATGTGTGTTTATACCAAAATGTGGCCTATTTGCCGGTTTGAACTTCGAAGCAATTCGGGTGGTCTTAATTGACGTGTTGTTGCTTGTTTATTTGATATATGTAAGGCCTTATCGGATGGATCATTATGAAAGCATGGTAATTATCTTAAACGTTCAACTCCGTAGCAACCTGCCTCATTCACATGAAAGCTCACACGTACAGCCTTTTTTGCTTGCCGCTTTGAGAAAGCAACTGAAAGTGAATCGGTTTGAGTCATTGTCACCTCACTTCAAGAGGCTGTTTAAAAGATGCTCCTCGCAACCTTTGGACGCAGCCCAGTCTGACGCGCTCTCAAGGTTGGAGAATGCAGTTTTGTGCTTCTGACGCTCTGTTATATCCAGGAGTTGCCATACAGGTGGTTTTGCTCTTTATGCGCCAGTTTACCCAAGCAAATTGAAATGTTTACTGAAATGGCATGACAACGTTATTTTAGGTCCAGAAAGTTCCTGACAAAAATCCAAGGGCTTTCTTTACACGTACATAGTCAGACAGGTGGTGATATCCAAGCTCTGAAGAAAAAAAAAAACCTCTCTAACAATAAAGCACCATTTGTTGGTTCTTTGTTTTTCCAAGTGTAGAGCAAAGCTTTGTGAGTGTTGAGAAAGAGGCTTGAGAAATGTACTTGGGGATTACTGGATATTTCTCTAAAAGCATTTTGATGTTATGAATGAGCATAATGTACGATCTTCTGAGGCGTGGATTGATCAACTGGCCATTGCTGAGTGAACTTCAAAGTTTGAAAATGAGAGAATCAATCTTTTGATTTAATATTATAGAGCGGCGAGATGGGAATTTTGAGTGCATTTCTGTGTACTTGATATGCAATTGTTTACAGTGATTGAATAGATACTTTCAGGAGTGTTTATCGCTTGCAGTTTATTGGTATAATACACTTTTTTTTTGTTTTTTTTCTATCGTGTAGTGTAATGCTTACAGCAAACTAAACTTTGATTTATGAAAAATAGATGCATATTTAAAATGAAATGTCATGAAAGCTATTTCTTTGTTTCTTAGTAAAGTCACAAAAAATCATATCCATAAGACCTGCCACATTGACTGCTGACATTTGTATATTTGTGATTTCAGGCACCTCGACAAGACTAAAGGGATTTATGTGTACAGCCTACGATCATCTGTCAGTTTACATCCTGACACAGTAAGGAACTTCATACTTTTTCCTTTTGCACAAGCTTTTTTTTCATTAAAAAGGGATCGCAATGCCAATTCATAATGCTAATTAATGCTTACATGGCCTTTTTGCCCACTTTATTATTATTATTTTTTTATTGGTAACCACTGATAAATCAGCTCATACTTGTATATATTTTGAGCTCATCAAAATTTGATGATAATCATTGATAATGTCTGTAACAGAAAAGGCCTGTATTTTGGGCAGTCGTCACGGCACTCTTTAGTTAGTCATATCAGCCATTTTGGTTTAGTTTAGTTAAATGTGGAGCAAGCAGCAAAAATGGAGTAGAATTTCAGCATTCAAATCCAAATGCAACCAAATCAATTCAGAGGCATCTAAAGAGAAAACCTCTAAATTATAAATCCAAAGAATTACTGTTTCATTCTGTTCATTGTTTATTCTGCGTCTCCTATAATTTGTATCCTTAAGTTTGGTACTCCAATCCCTGTTTGTTTCTACAATCCCAATCTGGTGTACTCTTTCATTTCTAACTGCTTGCTTGGATAAAACGGAGTTAGTTGTCATAATTGTAACCTAGGACCATTCTAGGAGTCTTTAGTTAAAATAGATTCCCGGTTGTAAACATGCTTACAGAAATGCGTTTTCGCATGGTTAAACATCACAGTCTTGTCCTTTATCAGTGCGTTTGACAGTCTTGCCGCGTGTCGCGTGCACCGCACAATTTGGATGACAGTGGTAACTGGCAGTCGAATAACCAAATTATTTAGTCATGGGTTTTAAATGGGCACGACGGCAAATGGATGTCAAGTAAATGATGCAATTTATTCCCCCTTTCCTCCTCCTCGCCAGGCGGGCTGCCACGGGACTTCTGCCAGCCTTAAATAAGTGTTACCCAGATGGCACTCGCATGACGCCCACTTGGTTACAGAATTGTTCCGCGGGAATAACTCGGCTTGCCACAACAAGCAATAGGTCAATTGAGCAGCGAGTGCCTGTTGCTTGACCCGTTTTGCATATGCAAATCTGCTAATGTTGTGTCATTTCGGTAAATTCCAGGGGAAGGCAGGCTCTCGGGGCTTCCTAAATGAATTGGAAAGGAGCCCAGTTAATGAGGGCGGAGGAGAGAGAGGTAAAAAGAGGAGATGCTCGCTTCCTCCGCTCACTTCCTTTTGCGAGTACATCACTTCCAAGTGCCTCTGCTTCATGGTAAAGGGAAATGTCTGTAGTTGGGCTCTGTGGTAATGGGATAGTCCAACGGGTACTAGGATAAGTGGTTTTTCACCCCTCTCTCGCTTTATGGTCTTTTTGAACACAATTCTATTTTTAGGAGGTGTGGAAGACAGGTGTGGTGTTTTCTATCTTTTTTCACTCCCTCAAGCTCTCTGCATGCCATTTTAATATGTTTATTCTACTCTCTTTTTCTTTTGCTTTCTTTTTGCTTTGTGTCCATTCTTTTCTCGCTTTCTCCTTTAAACCCAACCTCTTTTATTTTCCGCCACACTTCATGGCATGTGAGTGGGCCACACTATGGCTGTGCAGCTTGTGAGATGGTACAAAATGAACGTAAGGGCCATGGCTTTACATGGCTATACATATTTGCAGACATTGGTCACAGTTGATAGTTTTAACTGGCCATTCTACATCCTTATTGACAAAATTGTAACCGTACAGCAATATTATTGACAATGTTAAAAAAGTGTTAGATAATATCAGAACTCTGTGACTTCATAAGCAATCACTTATGATTCTTGAAATTTGTTTCAACAGCAAAATTGT
>JAUMHE010000051.1:15595629-15608637 GCA_032359235.1 Enteromius mattozi | reverse complement strand
TTATTATTATTATTATTAATATTTTATTAAAATGTTATATATACTAATATCTTATATTAACACATTTTACAATTGCCATTTTATTTACCACTCCCACTCATCTTCTATTGGTCAGCCAGGCCTGCCCCCAAACCCAAGTTATTGTTTGAAATCGAAGTTGACTTAACTCAGTGTTCTGAAATTACTATAGAGCTAATGTGTCTACAAAAAACACAAAAAACTTTTATTATACAATATATATTTTCTATATTGTAAAAATATAGTTAGATATTTACATGGTTTATTTTAATATTATTGTCTAAATATTAATTTAATATATAGCATTCTCATATACACACCCAACATTACGGGGGATAGTTCACTCCTAAAAAAAATAAAATAATAATAATAATAATAAATAAATATAAATAAATTTAAATGACTTTTGACTGCCACTGTATGGAGAAAAAAAATACTGAGACACTTCTCAAAATATCTTCTTTTATGTTCCACAGAAGACAGAAAGTCGCTCAGGTCTGGAATGACACGAGGGTGAGTAAATGATGACAGAATTTTTATTTTTGGATGAACTATCTCTTTAATAGGAGCATTCTAATATCTTCTAAATCTGTATTTTTGCGAAAATCAACACAGTTTGAAAAAATACAAAATTAGTAAGTGTCTGTCTGATAATATTGTGATAGTTCAAGCGTAGACAGAGAGTAAGTGACCGAGAGTAGGTGTGGTGGGTCCAAGAAGGGTCGTAATCTTAACAGGTGCCACCTCACGTGTCACAACACGGCTGCCACAAACCACCATCACAGTGTATTCAAACGAAGCACGTATTAAAAACACTCACACTCGCCTCTTATCAGATTACCGTGCCTTATGATTGGCCTTCCATTGGCCTCTTTATTTAATAGAAGGTTCCTTTCTTCTTTGAGATGCCATAGAGTGTTACATCACTGTGCTTGAGCCCGGTTATCTATGTTGAGGCCTGTTCTTGTAATGGGCTTTATTGATCTAAACAACATCAGGCTGGCCGTGATGTTATTAAGGTGAAGATAACTTCACTGTAACTTCCACTCAAACAATGTATTAGTGTTTTATTGGGTTTAAATAACTTTGGCTTTTAGACGCTAATGCAGCCGGTTAGTCACCCTGCTCTTTTATGGCTGCAGGATCTTAATAAAGCTTTCCTCTTTACATCCTGCTGTGTGTGAGTGTGTTTGTGTGTGTGTGAGGGAGAGGACAGGAGATGCCAGGTGCTTGCTGGGAAGTTTCTGCGCCTTTAGTAAACAGCAGGAACTCTAAATAATCGGAGTAATTATACGTTGGCGGTATCCGTATTAAGCACCGCATTATCAAGCCATGGTTCGCGCCGTCTCGGACCTTTAAACTCGATCCACAATGCTGCCTTTTTCTTTGTCAAATTAACATATGTGGTAAGAATTATTTGTGGGTTTAGAGTCATTTATTAACTGCATTTCGCAGTGAACTTTTAAAATTGATGTTCAAATGTGTTTTTTTTTTTTTTTGTCTTCCAAGGGCACACTGAATCCAATATTTATGAAATAACGATCCCATTCATCTACAGGCATATTTTCTGTGGGAAATTTAATTTGCAGCTATTTAAAGCCATGCGTTTGGTAATGAATTATTTTGTCATCCTGCCTCTGATGAGATTCATCTTTAATAACTGTAACAATTATTTTATTAAAAAAGAGGAGCCATGCATTATGGCTATCTCAGCAAGGTCTGGAGCGAGCGAGGATTCTCATTAGGAGGGTATTATTACCCCTGCTGGGCTTTCATTCACACTACCCAACTTAAATTACATTATGTGTCAACAATGTTTGCATTAAATTTAAGCAGTCATATTTACCAATTTTTCCCTCTCTCGCTCCCTACTACTGACACATTTAGATGTATTAAAAAGATAAAACACAGTTCTAGATCTGATAGGAAGGCTTATTGAACGTTTACCTCAGTGCTGACTTTTAATAATGCAATAATATTGAATTTGTATGACAGTTGTTTTTTATTAAAATGTTTTTGAAAGCTGTAGCCAGCCATATTGTTGTCTGAGAAGTTGAAAACTTAAGTTATTTTTTCAGAACACAAAAGACGGTGCTTTTAAAACAACTTTTGTGTTTCACAGATTATAAAAAGTCATACAGGTTGGGACATAAAAGTGAGTAAATGATGACTGAATGTCTTTAAGAATTCCTTTAAAAGTGTCATGACAACATTTTTTTTTTTTTTTTTATTGTAGCTTGTGCATGGGCATGGGCAAAATGTAAAAATCTACTTTGGAGAATGTAGTTTGTCTAGCAGCAAATGAGCTAAATACCAAATAAACATTAGACCAATGCAGTGTCACGTTCTTTTTAAAGAAGGGGCTTTTTGATGGAAACTTATTTAAAGGTGTATCATGACAAAAATCACAGCTGTGCTAAAAAAAAAGCCAGACTTTTTGCATATGAAAGGCGTGACTAGCAATACTCTGACAATTGTTGCAATTTCTGTTCTTCAGTCTCTCAAGGAAGTTGGAACGTTCCAATCGGAAACAAATACCATGTAATACCTATTTTAATGCTTCCCCAGTTTTTTTGCTGATGCCTCTAAAAGCTTCCACAGCACATGGAACTATCTGTAAACTTGGAAACCAAATGTTGTAGCCTCTGTTCTGCATTTTAGCGCAATGCACTGTACACAAACAAAATGTTTATGGCTCACTGAACTGAACCTATCCTGGCCCAAGACAGAAGCGAAATTGCTGAATGTGAGGTAATCAGTTATTTCAGTTTGACCACTTCCTTAAACTCCTGCTATTACTCACAGTGATACTTTTCCAAAGAAAACCTCTGACTCTCCTGTAGGTAGGGATAATGGTTTGGTAGATTCATGTAAATCAAATATTCAGCTGGACATTAGAAGTAAAGTGGAGACTACTATTATCTGTGTCGGGGCAGAGCAGTTTGTCTTTAATGTCAGCAGTTCTTCACTATTATGTGTTTTTTTGGCAACATTAAGAGACTAGAATAGTCAAGAAGGATGTTTGACTGACTTTTACAATGTTTATCACTGAGCTTTTGATTATGAGAGTAGTACGATCAGGTGCTTCAGCAGTGTCTTTGCGTCATTTATATTCAAAATTCTGTCATGATACTCTAGATGGCGCAGGCTGATGAGTCATGAACACAAACTGATGATATTCACAGAGTTAAAGTACTTGGCATAACCTGATTGGTTAATGTTGCGAATGCAACCAATGAGCTTACTGCATGACATTTAAATGACTGGCTAGCCTTCACTAGAGCAGTTTACAGCATACTTTTAGAGTTCCTCTGAAACCCTCCACCTTCCCCACCTCCACCTGTATAGATCTGCTGTAGGTTATTATGTATGCTATTTGTGCAGCGGCGGTATGTCTTAAATACTCACAGCACCATATCATTGGCTGTACTGTAATTGCTTTGCAGGAATAATCTACAAAAACGGCAATAACCGACAGCAGATCTGTTCCACCAAGACCAAATATACTAACACTGAGTGCATTTACACGGACCCTCTTAATGCGATTTATAATCCCCCCTTCTCCCAAAACGGCTTTTAAGCGCAATCACTGTCATTTTTTTTTTTTTTTGGAAATAAAATTGCATTCGCCATCATTTTTTTTCTGATAAAGGTAAGATACATCATTCGGAACTGTAAAGGGTCTACATTTATTTGTGTGCACTGACAATATCAACAAAACGTTGTGATTTTCTGCCTCCTTGTCTTGGAACAGGAGCGCTTCACAAAAATGAACCGAAACTCAGAGAAAAAGACATGATAAATATATATAAATTAAAATTTTTTTTTTTAAATATCTATAGAAAGCTTTAAATTACCACTTAATGAAAAAAAAAAGTAAAAACAAAAACACTTTCGTTATAGCCTAATTATAATCCATAAATATGACTTCTCTCTAAGTCGCATATGAGGATGTCAAGATTGTCATATTCATCTTTGCAACACAAACTCACGAAAAAAACTAGTTTATTAGTAAATAATTAAAATATCTTTTTACCATTTCCCCTTGACATATTTATGATAATTATTTTTACATGAATGACACGACACACACCTGTAATTATGCAGATTAGAAGTTATTACAGATAGAAAACATCGCATTTCTAGGGAAAGCACAACGTGCCACCAGTTACTTATCCTCACCCAGAAATGGCGAGTTGAACGAATTGGCATCACATTTTTATGGTGCCGAAACAGCATGGAAAATACAACGATAAAGTGTTTTGCATTAGATGTAAAATAAATTAAATGAGCGGATAGTAGGTAACGCACCTATCCACAATTCTTAGCGAATAATAGGAATATGGAAATTGCATGTAAATGGGAGTGAAGAGATTTGCTCTTGACATGTAAACATCATAATGCGATTAAGTCCTTACTCTGATTATTGTAAATAATCGCATTATTTGTGCACATGTAAACATAGTCATTGTCATATTCATCACCATGGTAAAGTCTTTGGAGAATTGTCATGATAGAACAATTGTAATGAATCAAATCAAATATCAGTGATTCTTTCTCAAAAACAGTCCCTAAAGTTAATTTTATTAGCAGCAATTTATTGCCTTTCATTTTTAAATCAACACTTTTATTAGTACAAATAATCTATAAATAGGCAAATGTTGCTTGTTATTGCTATATTAGCTGATATGAAGGAAAATTACTAAAGGGGGGGTCATGTAATGCCAGATGCACTTTTACAAGTTTGAAATGAAATGTGTGTTGGCAGTTTGTGTACACAACCACCCTATAATGTTAAGTCCACCCAGTGGTTTTTTTTGTAATCTCCTTAAATGTTTCCCCCTTTCTCAAATCGAGCCACATCGACATCACATAGTCAGAGGCCCCTCCCACGATTATTGATTTACAGCAGCATTTCACACAGACTGGACTGGTGTCTTACCTCAGACCCGCCATGAGTGAGCTGTCTTCAGACCGAGATGCAGAGACAAGCATGACTCCTAAGCTATTGAGGTGGTTTGTTGTTGAATGTAATAATGAACATAGCAGTAGTCATTTACCCCCGACATCTGAGTGGCTGATGAGGATTAACGTTAACTTACATTTGGTTCTGAAGGGAATGCAGTCAGTATAATGTATTTTAATGAATCTTTGCAAATCGCCATTCCTAATAATGCGCTAATTAGCAAGTTTCACTATGAATGTAACTTCTAGGACTATGAATACAGCTAAATAAACATCCTCTGAGAGCACCTCGGAAAAGAGGGTCGGGGTCAGCAGAGCTTGTGAAGATTTAAAGGGGAAGTACACAGAACAAAGTGTTTTGAAAAGAGCTCTTTTTGACAGGGTAAAATGGTTGTTGTTTTACACGACCATTGAGAAATATTTTATCAAACTGTATCACAGACTTTTCATTAAGACCCCAAAGAATCATATTAGCTTGTGTAAAATTGGCGTTATGTGACCCCTTTAAATTACATTGTTTTTTATTCAGTGGAAATCCATGAAGATACATGTCTTGATTTATTTTTTTTAACTTGAATTCATTGTAATTCTTGAATTCTTTCTTCTTTATTGTTATATTAAAATGGACAAGTGCATTATTTACATACGTTTATTATGTAAATGTGCCAGATTTAGCCATACAGGCTGTTTTTTTTCATCTGAAGCAGGCAGGTTGATGGTAAAAAAAATAAATAAATAAACATTTCTGTAAATATAGTCACAAACCTAAAAGACTTTACATATAAAACCCAAAGCAAGCAAGAAACCACTACTTCAAATTAAGTTTCATGTTTGATTATCAAATAACCAACCTTATCAATTCAGAAAAAAGCAAAATATGTAATACTTCTCAGTTCTTTAGTAGGTACAGTAGCTGTGACGTATCAGCTTGCATCGATACACTTGAATTGACTCTCGACACAGGTTTTCACATGATCTTCGTTATCACTCCATCAGAATTACGGTAATCTGCTAGATGTAGCCACTTCTTCCTGCACATTACTTGATGTTTAACCCTTTTTTCCTTTTTCAAGGACAAATGGTGTACGTGACGGCAGATCTCCATGCGAAAGTCCCTGAGCTCTCCTGAAGCAGCAGATCCCTTTTCAGCGCCAGCTGTTCTTCCAGATAAACTCTGCGGCGTGCTCGCAGATTCTCTTAATATGATTCCGCAGGGTCGGGCTCAGGAGAATAGACGCAAAACAAGCGTGCCAGGAGAAAGAGAGCGTTGAATTTTTCATCAGCAGGCCCTCGTAGTGCAACAGCACTTTTTTAGTAGGCGGCCAGCTCATTCATGAGCAGATGTTCAGCGCAGGTCCAAGCTGCAGTTAGCATGAACTCTGCTGCCCTCTCAGCCGTTGGCTGCAAGGACGTTGGCAGCGACCCCGGCATTTGAGAATTCATTCCCGGCAAAAAGCATCGAGCGCCGCTTTGCCCAGACCCCTTTTTTTAGCTGCTTCGCCCAGCCCAGGAGCCGGCCAGAAATGGAGGAGGGCTTTTCTTTTGACAGGCCATCAGTCTTCGCTCTGACACTGATGAAAGACTCGCCCGGGTCAACTCAGGGGACCGGCCCCAAAAATTCCTGAAGACAATTTTGCTCAAGTTTACCATTAATTTTTTTATGACGTCCTCTGTATGAAAATAAGCCACCTGGCACAAAAACCAAAAACAGCCCCTTTTGGAAAACAAAAGCGGCCTTTTCTGCGTCATTTACGTGAAGGTACCCTTGAAACGGGGAATTGCTATATCAGATTAACGCAGGTGGTTTAAGGGAACGAGCTGGTCAGGTTGGTCGCTACACTAAAGCCCAGCTGCTGCTGTGGTTAGCCAGGTGGTTCGGTTAGCGTGGTGACCTCAATACACCCCGAGAGACTCCAATAACAACCAATACAGATGAAGCATTATCGTGTTTCATTTACATAACACCGTTATGTTGCAGTATGTCCATGTAGCCCTTTCCCATCAAACGACTGAACGGCAAACCGGCATATGTTCCACACGGAAAGTGTGAAATGTTATTCTTCTCTTTCGTTGCGGTGCATGTGAAGCTGTAATTGAAGGATGATGAGGTTTTTAGTCCTTTTTTTTTCTCCCTTCAAGCACTTGTTTCTTCAGCACATCTCCTACTTCACACTATCTAATTGGCCGTTTTCAGGTTGGGTTTATGAGAGCAAAACTAATTAGTGTTTCTAAATTCAGAGAGCAAGAAAGAGGGAGGAAAAAAAGGAAAACATGGTTGAATGGATTGTTCTGGTTTCCTCTCTGGTGTCAGGCTCATAACAATGAAATAAAGAGTCTAATCACTTTCAAACTGCTCGTTTTTTTTTTTTTTTTTTAAACCAACACTGAATGTCACTTTCTCTCCTGGCATTTTGTTTGGCACGATCACAGGCCCGGGAATAAAGCGAACGCTTGCCCTCTTTACAAAACTTTTTCCTTTGTAATTCGTGGGAAGGCTTTTCAGGGGGAAAAAAAAACAATGCGCGTGTTTTTAGGTGGGGTTGTTTCTTCTTTTGATTCAGAACGTCCTGGTGAAAGATGGGGGGAGGGTGGAGAGTTTACAGTAGCGTTGACTTTTCGCCCGTTACCTTTATTCAGAGAGCTCCAGCTGCAGCGCGCCCTCAGGAAGGCCACCGCGGGCGCGCACACACACACACGGTGTGAAAGAAATCCCTGTTTGAGTTGGCACGCGCAACTTTTGCTGCCTCTGCAAGAAAGACACCAGCGACGGCCGCTCTGGCCAGGCGGGCCGTCGTTCTTCTAATCAGGATGTGCCTTTTCCACCTCTCTCAGGAAACACATTTCTGCCTCTCCCTCCCCTCAGCAGCAAAAAAGCTAGGGACGGACGGGAGGGAGAAAGTCGGTGAAGATGAGTGACAGGATTGGAGTCCGGAGGGGATTGGGCTAATCTGAGTTTAGTAGCGCTCCCTCAACACCTCACCCTCCCAGCCTCCACTGGGCCTTGATTTATATTGAATAAAAAAGTTTATAGGTCAGTTTAACAATGTGCCGTAAAACTCACACTATTTTTATTTTTCCACCTCTCTGCCGGAGGGATTTGTGTGGAGAGGGCCAGTAATTAAGAAGCTGCGAATCCAGGGTTAGGGAGGAAGAGTGTTTAAATGCAATTAGAGCATACGCTCGAATCAATTTGAACCCAATTACAGTTTTCTTGAATGTGCTATTATTTGTTTAATCAAGGGAATTTTGCCCTTTTAAGATGCTAAAAATGTATCGCGAGATTATTTAAACGCAGAGCGAAAATAAACTCTGCGGAAGCGGGTAATGAACAATTGTTTCAAAGTGACCTCTCTCGTTGTGCCCTCCCTCGTTACCTTGTTCTTCTCTGAAAGGAAAACTCCATTTGATTTGTCTGGAGATAAAGCTATCACAATATCGGCTGGATAATTAGCACAAAATCCACATCGTTTTTTTTTGGGAACTGGATGTGGAGCACCAGTCTCTGATGATTCAAAGTTTCAGTAGATTTCCTCATTTCTCACTGATGTTTTTCTTCTCTGTCCTTCTCTCCTTTCTGTCTGCCTTCTCTTCCACCAATCTTTCTACCTTCTGTCTGTCCTGCAGGCAGGAGAGTGCAGTGGTCCAGCCCTGTGGGTGCTGAACGGTACGTCTCACATTTTTAGCAGTGTATGTGTGTGCCCAGCCACGCTTTTGAATGAATTTCATTGCAATAGATAACTAACTATTAAACCAAGTGGAATTTGCAAGTAAATGATGCTAGACCTTCTCAAAAACGGCACTTTTTGTTTTTAACACTGGTTTTCAATTACTTTTAACCAATTGGTCCCAAAGTCATTTTTAGTGAATATATGAAGTCAGTTCACCTCAGGTTACCTTTTTTGTTGTCCGTTCACATCAGTTCAATTCAGATATCAGTTTAGGATATCTGTGGTAGTTTTCTCATTGTACATAACAGCAATTCTATAAAGCCCAACAAACTATTTTTTTAATTAAATGTTTTTATTTATTAAAATTAATGTCACTTGGGTTACTATTTAATACATTTCTAATACAGTTTTTATTCGTTCATTCATTCATTCTTTTTTTATTATTTATTTAAATACCACTTTTTTATTTATTTACAGCAAATGCCATGTGGCCATTGCTTATTTATGTAAAAAATTTAGATTTAGTCTTTTTATGTTTATGTATTTATTTACAACAAATTCTGCATGGTTTAATATTTATTCATTTGAATACATTCAGAATACATTCTTCTTTAGTATTTATTTATTTATTTTTAGAATAAATTCCGTACTGTTTACATTTTTATGCAGTATAAATGCTTGGTTTAATCATGAATGAATGAATTTGCATGTTTAAAATAAATGCCATTTGCTTTAATTTTCCATTTGTGTGTAATGCGATGGCATTCCTATGTTTGTGTTGAAGTTTGTGGATTAATTATGACTTTCAGACACTATTATAACACATCTGTTGGAATTTGCTCACTGTTTAGCTGGCTTTCTGCATGCTATCAGCCTGTACACAAGGTCCGTTCTAACTAATCTGAATTCTGAGACTGTTCAGAGTTTGAGCAGTATACCGCCACAGTCATTTTTGATCCATGTCTCTCATGGCCTTCACTTCCTGTGTGATGTGTAAACACAACAAACAAACCATAACCTTGCCCACATGTCACAGTGCCAGTCTGTGTTCAGATTCTGTTGTTTACAGTAAACATCCATCTATATTCATGACCTTGAGTCATAAAAAGCATCCTTTTGCAGTATATGACATGCCATATTAGTGCTTATCATATCTCTCTAAAACAGATGCTCAACAAACATTAACCCATGTATATTTGGAGTGTTTCTAAATGTCTCAACTGAAATTATGTATTTTAGTAAGGTTTTTTGCATGCAGTGTGTTGCGTTGTGAGTTTAATGGAGCTCCTGCAAAGTCTTTATTCCTACCAGCTCGGCCAGACAACGTTTTAGAGAAGTGCTTCTAACAGTTACGCCCGCTTGCAAAACTGTGTACGTTACAGATTGATAGTAAATGGAAAACATGAATGTAAATTGTGTCATTTGATAATGTAAATGGAGAGCCGAGCTATTTTCCCCCACCCCCATAAAGAAATCAGCCCTATTTACATAGTCAGTTGTGCTTATGAGACTTATGGAAATCAATCTCTTGTCATTTTCCAACTACACAATTTCACGTTAGTTCAGAGATCACAGATTTGAAAGTCAATATGGTGACATTGGCTCGGCTCCATGTTGGCAACATGAATTAAACATAACAAACAAAACAACACGCTCTTCTGACAAACTTTTAGATGAGTTTTAATGCATTAATCTTTCACATTGCATGCGAATGAACCCAAAATGCATGATTATTTCCTCTTGAATATTGATTTTTCAGGGGCGTTTTACGGATATTTTGCACTTATAAAATTCCAAACTTTTTGCTATCTGAGTTGAAAAGCACTCCAAATATGTTTAAGTGCAGGTTATTATTTAGTTATTCAGATTTATGACCATAACAGAAAGCGAAGGCAGGTGGATTTGAGCCTGTCCAATAAAGTGTACTTTGCAGGGTCCGGTTTTAAAGTGTCCAGCAAGGTGGCTGCGACAAGAGTTATTGAAGAGGGTCTTCACTTAAACATCTTGCACATGGTTTACCACTTTCTTTAAAAGCACTTTTAGGGCTCATAATTGCTACTTACATGTTGCAGATGGGTTATGACTAATGAGAGGACTACATTTATGACTCTGCATGAGGACATGAAAGCTCTCCTTGCTGTTGAATTTAACCTTTTCAATATTGACTAATTATTTAGGTTAGAAAAGATCTTAAGGCGCATCGCGGTACTTTAATACATTCCATTAGTTACATTAGTCGACACCTTTCAAAGCTTTCTACCTCATTTTTTTAATATCTTGATTGTGACTCCTTTGACTGTAGCTTTGCACGCTTGTGCAGAATATGACTTTTAATAATTGAACTGTGCAGGTCGGTTGGCTGTTTAACAAGACCTTGAGTTCTGTTCACACCGTGGCTGAATGTGGCCTAAATCTTTTTTTTGTTAGTGATATGTGAAAAGTGTAATATTAAATGAATACCTAAAATATATAAATATATATGCACACACACACACATATATCGTCAGAAGTGTGACGTGTTGCCTGACTAGTTTTTGAGTTTTGTGGCTTTTCGGGCCTTGTTTGTTATACTATATACTATATATACATATACATATACTGGTGTACTCCCAAAAGTAGACAAAACAGACTTTTAAAATCTATTGGCCATTTTTTAAAAAAAAGGTTTGCTTTCGTTATGTTCCGCCCAAACTTCCTGTGTAAATAGGAAATACCTCAGCACAGGAAAGAAAACTTTGCTCGGCAAGCCATTTCTTTAAAAGATCATGCGAACATCTTAAAAAAGAAACTGAGCAGATAATTGGACTTGCATACTGTGGTTTGCATTACCAACGTAACTTTGGTTTCACATGTACAGACTATTATTTTTTCAGTTTTTGTTGTAGTCATTTACACTACCGTTCAAAAGTTTGGAGTAGGTAAGGGTATTTTTTAATGTTTTTGAAATGAGCCAAGTCTGCATTTATATGATCAGAATAGAGTAAAATTAGCAATATTGTGAAATATTGCAATTCAGAATAACCGTTTTCATTTCATATGTTTTAAAGTGTAATTTATGTGATGGCAAAGCTCGGTCATTACTCCAGTCTTCAGTGTCACATGGTCCTCCGGAAATCATGTTGATTTGGTGTTAAAGAAACATATTGTTATTGTCGATGTTTAAAACAGTTGTGCTGCTTAATTGTTTTTTGTGCAAACCCTGATCAAATTGTTCAAAAGTTAGTTAGAAATGGATGTATTTTGTAGCATTATAAATGTCAGTTCAATGCATCCTTGCTGAATAAAAAAATATTTATTTCAGAAAAATCTTACTGACCTTTTGAACTTTTAAACGGTGTGTATGTGTGTGTGTATGTATGTATGTATATATATATATATATATATATATATATATATATATGTACTGTATATATGTTTTTGTGTTTAAGTGAGGTATGTAAGTCATTGGCAAAGCAGTGCAGTTTACTCATTCAAGCTGAATCACTTTTTATATATTTTTGTATTTTATATTTTGCCGTTTAACAACAAATAATAATTTAACTTGATTATGAGGCATATTTTAGTAATTTTGAGCTTTAAAACTCCAGATCCTTTATTTTTATTTTATTTTTTTTTACACACACGCACACACACACAGGCAATGTCATATTGTCCAGAATGGTGACATAAGGGTCAATCCCATCTGTCCTCCCCCTCTCTCCCTCTGCTTGGTGGTGTTATACGCCCCTGCTTCACACAGCTCTGCCAAAGCGACTCACCCCAGCCTGTTTGTGCCCTGTCTGTGTTTGTAAATACACAGACAGAGGACACGGGTGCCGCTCGGGGTCATGGCTGCCTCACGGACGCTCCAAACCCAATGTGACAAGCAACAGATGAGTCACAGCACCCCGAATCTAAAGAAGCCGACGGTTTCTCTCTCTGTCTCGCACTCTCTTCCCTTGGGTCACGTGAAGATTAGTGACACCTTCGTTGGCTTCCTATAGGCCTCTGCCAAACCCTGCCATATCATCCTGCCTCAGTGCCATTACCCTCCCCCTTCCCTTTTTTCTGTGTATCTTTTTCTTTTCTCGCCCAGTCATATTCAGAGCTGTGTTCTCTTTTAAAGATCTGTCTGCTTTTCTCTATGCCAACTAAACATGAGGCATGTTTCTTTGGATCGGTTTATATAAATGGCAAATATTCTTTGAATATTTTTTACAAATTAATGAATGAATTAATTTAAAAAGTATGATAAATATACATGCATATAAAGTTAAAAGTAAACTTTTTCTTCTAATTTTAATATATATATATATGTGTGTGTGTGTGTATATATATATATATATATATATATATATATAATATAAATTAAAATTAG
>JAUMHE010000051.1:15582235-15593981 GCA_032359235.1 Enteromius mattozi | reverse complement strand
TTTAATTGCATGAACGTTAGAATTGAAGGCTGAATAGAATAGAATAGAATAGAATAGAATAGAATAGAATAGAAGAATTAGGCTTAAAAAAAGGCTTAAACATACCTACCTTGTTTTTGTTGCTCAGTACAATTTATATTTTAGAGCTTAATAATTTGGAGTCTGGTAAGTAGCTTTATTGAGAAGTAATACATTTAAAAAAAATCTTCTTTTATGAATGTGATTTCTTTTTGTAATTTTAGAATGATTGCCAAAAAAGTCTCTCTCTCTCTCTCTCTCTTTCTCTGGGTGGAGAGGATATTTTATGGACTTAATGCTGACAATACAATTGCCCTTCAGCGCGAATGCTTTTCCATTTTGTACCATAAAGAATATTATTTTCCTGCCAGCCAATTTTCTCTGTTAGTCCCTAATTGGCTCCATAAATCTGGTGGCGTGGAGGGTGAGGAATGTTTCGGTGTCGCAGAGTGTAATCCTCACCCTTATTTACCAATTCATTAAGATTCATTGATGCAGGATAGGGTGAGAGGAAATGACAGCATAAATCAGGGTTCCAACATAATGACCCTAATCAGCTGGGAATTGCAGAAAATGGCATGATGAACTATGTCCTTGCGTTAGTGCCCACTGTACGTTGTCATTGCGCTTGCTTTATGGGTGGGACGCATTTCCCTGACACGGACTGTATTTAACACAAAAAAAGAGTTGTTAAAAAGCCGATTCCATTAAAGCGCTCGTCGGTTTCACGCAAGGTCTTCTGCCGTTTACCCCTAGCATGCCCTTTACCTTTGGTTTAACTGCTTAATGGAAGACAGGGGACTCAACCCTTTCTTTTTAACCCTTTCAGTATTTTGAAATGTTTATGCCTCTTAAGCACAAACCTGGTGCCTGACACCAGCATGGTGGAATGGATACCACATGTCCGCTCATTTTGCAACACGCATTTTGTAGTAAACATTCAGAAAGATATTTCGCTTTTGAGCATAACTCTACAATTTGGCACCGGCACCTCACAGCTGTGCAATATCCCTTTCTCGATATTGGCTAAGTACGCAGGATGGAAACTATACCAAGCGATGTTGTGGTTGATTGCGGTGAAGAATCTTTGTTGTATAAAACTATAGAGAGGCCATGTGATTTCTAAATGTTGCAAAGTAGTCTTTCGGGGTTCCCCTATGGTTTTTGCTTTTGTTCACAGACGTGAACTGTGACGTCAAATGTTTTTGTGCAGAAAATTGTGCATGCAAGCTCTGAAAATCGCTGAGATCTACAGCATGTTTATGTCTGATAAAGCCAAACGAATGTCGATCAATGTGACCTATTGTGTATTTTGTAATCAACGCTGTAAGTGTTTAAAAAAGTGTTTATATAGTGATTGTGTTAACATTTTCTTGTCATGTATTGACAAATCAGAAGGCAATTATGGTTGTTATTAGAGCGTTTGATAATAATTTCTCATGTAAAAACTTCACAAACAGCAACACAGACCTGAGCTCTTATTTGCATCACAGTTTATAATTAATTTTTTGCTTTCTTTCTCCCATTTAAAAGTTTCTACAACTTCAGGCACTTTTATGTCCCATGGACAGATTATTTTTTTAATAAGTTCACTTTAAAACGATCTTAAACTTTTTTTTATCTATGCCTTATTATTTTTATTTTTTAAATAATTTTAATTTTACGTTTTTCCAAATGCTTTTTATATTATCTTTGGATGTCCCAGTCCAAATTGTGGAAATATTAATTCATTTTTATGATTAACTACGGTATCATCATTTCCAACACAGAACTTGTAAACATAACACAAAATTTGAAATGTGAAAGAAATTACAACGCGGTAGATTTTATTCATTTATTTATTTATTTAAATGAAAAATGTTAATGAATTCAGATGTTTACATACTTTTTACATTTTTACGTACATAGTCATATTACATTTACTTTAAAAATGGCACTAAAATTACAGTATGTATTATAGTAGTTAGATTTTTAAAGTTAATTTAGTGTATTTGTATATTTACAGTCATTTTTAACAAGCAGTATGATGCTGTTATGCTCTTGGGCCTGTAAATCACGCATTGAGAATCCAGGTTGCTCTGCTTGGCTGTAGTTATGTTGTTGCTTTTTTCCGTTAATGCCAATTGACACTATGGCAGTGCAACTGGGTAATTTACCCCCAAGATAATGTTTCTAATAATAAAGGCCCTCTCATGGTTTAGACTGGAAATATTAATTAGACAAAGTTCGCAGAGGCTAAACTCCCCGTCCCACAAATACGCGTTTGACACATTTCCTCTGTGCAAAAGTCCGCGTTCTCTCCACCCACGGGAGCGCGTCTTGCACGAATTTCGAGTAACAATGATTAAAAATATATGACACACTTTTAAATAATATTAAAACAATATGCACTTTGGCCAGTCCCAGAGGATGCGAGAGATTGAATGCCTTGTTTTCTTTGCCGAGTGCGTGCGGCTGTTTGACAGTTCTAATTTGTCCGTTGTGCTGTGGGGCCTTTTGAGTGAAGGCCTCCTTCCCCACGGCTCGATGCCTCATGGTGAGACCCGGCTCACGGTTACCGACTCTTCGCTGCCATGCTTGTGCTCTAATCATCACAAGCTGTCTGTGAGCGATCCCTTCAATGTCGCTTGAAGGAGAGTCGCTCAGGAGTTTGGCATAAACCGCTCATGACTGTAGTTCCACATCCCAAAATTGGCCTTTCTATCCTGGTAGCGGCTGCATTAAAACTCATTAGACTTTTTCTTATTTACTTTGGTCTCTCTTGGCTGTTTCGCTAAAAATACCATGGCCTGCCTTACTTTTGTGCGTTCCATCATAGTCTTTGCACAGCAGGGCTTTAAACGCCGCACAGACTTTGTCGTCAATTCATTTGGAGGAGGCAAACTGTTTTGTGTACCTTTTGAAATTATACATCTATTTAGCCTCTCTGCTGGAGTTGTCTTCCGGTTGACGGCCTCCTGATTGTTCATTTCTTGTTCATTTCTCTAGCTTGTAGTGTGATAATGGGTTCATATTTATTTGAATCATTGTGCGCAACATTACAGAGCGCCAGCATCGGTTAGCGGTGATGGTCTGGTGATATGTTTCAATCTGGATTTCACGCATAAGAATCTTATTACGTTCTTCTCGATGTGTAATAAATATGTGTTTAGACCCCTGTATCACTTGGTTTTGTAACTCCTCAGAGCGGTAGTAAATCGATTTGGAGAGTTAAATGAAATGAATGTGAGAACGGTTGAACTGAGAAGACAGGAAGTTGAAAAATCAAAACACTGCGCTGTTATGAAAGATTAAAAAGGGCGTTTTCAATACTTTAGTTTCGAGACTTGACACACAATAGAAAATTCTGCTTATCTGCAAAACCTAATGACGCTTGATGATTTAATAATGAAGTATACACTCTAAAGCTGTGGGTGTTGTATTATTATTATTTTATCTGCATTCACATATAAAGTAAAAACATGAATGTTGTGAAATATTATTACAATTTAAAACAATTTTTTGTTTCAAAGTTTTCTTTTTAATCTGTTTTAAAATGTGTATTTTTCCTGTGATGACAAACTTTTTGACAGCCATTACTAATTCTATGATCTTAATATGTTGTGTTCAGAGAACAGCATTTGTACCAGTGATAAAGTCCTTACTGTTACCTTTGAGCAATTTAATGCATCCTTGCTGAAAAAAAGTTATTAAAAAACTTACTGACACCAAGTGTGTATATATAATGTTCAATATTATATGTTTTAGTAGATATTATGAAGAATGCCCACACTTCTCTTTTCAAGAAAACAGATTTATGCAGCCAAATCTCAAAAAAACTATACAACTATATACCAATTCTCCTAAAAGCATACATTTGCAAAAACATGAGGGTGAGTAAACGATAACCCCTTTTTTAGGTGAACTATCCCTTTAAGAGAATAGCTGTTTATGTATACACCACCTATCAAATACTTGTTTTTTACTGCCTTAGTCAATACCATTGTGAATGTTTACAGTACAATCAAACTCGATGCTTTGTCATTGTAAATAGACAAGAACCCACAGCCATAATTGATATTTTCCAAGGACTAGTTACTGAGTAATTGACTGTGGTAATGTTTAACAGGTTTTACAAGTTCCTTGCTGCTGTTTTTTGCGGAGGCAATAAGGATGATGCTGCGTTTCTGTTTGTATTGGACGTATAGGAGGAACGTGAGGTCCGTGAGATCCGGCCTGTTGAGCGACATCCCCCTTCCCCTTCTATTTGGCATTCACGTTGGCCATTAGCAGCTGTAGCCCACCCATCCTAAAGCTTCTTTAAATGTCAGGAGAACGACTGTTTGTTTGTCTTGAGATTCTCCTCCAACTGTTTATTCAAGACGGGCTGCATTTGCATTGACCTTGCTGTCCATACATGCTTACCCGCCTTCTTCCATTCTTTTCGTCCCATCGCTCGCTCTCTTTCTCTGGAGTGTGTTTACATTTCGGCTCGCCCTCTGTGTAACCTATGGGATCTGTTGATCATTCCACCTGGTTAATGTTAAATTGCTCTTTGCGAGAAGATGTGTTTGTTCATAAACAGAAAGAAAAGGCCCTGTTCCCCCCTTGTTTACTGTAGTCATGGCAGCAATCAGTTATTAAACAAATAGCAAGCTTTGTTTGTATGAGCTGCTGGACCGGCATTAGCCCTACAAGGTCTGGAAGCAAACTGAAGAAAACACAAAAGAAAAGACAAAACCCGTCTGTCCAAACGTGCTGGGGTTTTGTTCTCAAAATGTTGCCACAGTAGTGTGGAGATATGTTTCTGGCCTGGAGAAGCCCGTCGAGATTAGAAGGGCTGTTTGGTCTTGCAGTGAGATCTCCTTTTGGCAGAATGTCATCGCCACTGTCATTTCCTCTTTGAGAGGGCGACGAGCATTTCTTTTCCACGAGGGCGATTCACTAGCCCTGATTGTGCCGACATGTGTGAATGATGCAAAGATGCGCCCTGAGGCGGAAGACCCACACAGAAGGTAACATGTTACATGATATCTGGCTAAGATATGTAACAGACACTTTTGAGGAGAATTAACATCCATGTTTAATCTGTCAATTTGAGTAAACTTGCATTACACTTTGTTTATTTATTTATTTCTTAATAAATTGTACATGCTTATTTTCCTTTTTTTATTATTTATTTATTTATTTATTTACACTGTTAGTATGTAATCTAACATAAATGGGTTTTTTTTATATTTAATTTTATATATTTAATTTAATTTTTCATTTAATGAATATCTGCTTTTAATATTGAATATTACAATGTTGTGGTGCCTAAATTCTCTTAGCATTTTTAATTTAATTTTATTTAATTTTATTTAATTTTATTTAATTTTATTTAATTTTGTTTTGTTTTTGAGTTGAGTTGAGTTGAGTTGAGTTGAGTTGAGTTGAGTTGAGTTCAAACTGTATAGAATTGTACTGTTTTCTGTTTGTCTGTTATTGAATATAACATGTAAAGAATTATCAGCCTATTCGTCGTATAGGCCAGAATTGATATATCGATAAATCTCTGTTCTTTAATATGCTGTAAATAATTTTACAGTTTGGAGTATGTCCAAGTTCCAAATAAGAAAAGAGAATCATTAAAATGAAGAAGTATTTAATTTTCTGATATAGAGTAGGCATTACTGCATGGATTTGTAGCAATTTATAAAATCATTTGGGGATTCAATTTCATACAAAATGAACTATATTGCCATATATACTTTTACTGTAATATAAAAATGTCTCGTAATGTACCGTGATGTAAGGTCATAAGGTAATTTAGCTCACACCACCATCCCTAGCCAAAATACAGCTGTCTGCATTACTCATCAGGAATCCTTGGGGGGAAATCAGAAAAGAAAACCTCAAGATGCTCTCACACCTTTTCAGTCGTACAGATCATTGTGTTGTCTAGACAAGCAACATGGAACCTAAACAACAGTGTGATCACTGGGTTTTGTCGTGCTTATTGTGACTACTTATCTGGAGCGTAAGAATGTTGTGCTTTTGTTGGGCGCTTGTGTAAACAGGGGTGGTGTGAGAACACAGGCTTGTAAGAGCAGGTGGGCTTTCAGAACTTACCGGAATGACAGCATCTTTTTAACGCTGATGGAGTCTGCTTTCCGGCCTGGTGCACGGCACACACAAACACACTCTCTCCATAAACACGCTCGCAGTCAAATCCAGGGAAACAATAAATAAGGGAGAATGTGCTTGATTTTCTGTATTTGCTCATGCTTTTATGTAGACCGGGTGGGGTGCATGTGCTCGCAATATCAGATGAACCGAGCAAAACGTCAATATACACATATTCTGACCTTGTTGTATTATCCGTTGTTTGTTTCAAACACTTGTTGTGTTTAGCAAGCAAGCGTTTTGTGCGGAAAAGGCGCAGACATCTGATGATAGAGGTTTGTTTGGTTGGTGCCTGGCGGCGGGGGCTTAATCTCAGGGAACTTCCATTATATTGAAGTTTTTTTTTCCTTAAGTCTTTGTTTTCTTTTTATTTAAATCCACGATAAACACTGTAAACAAACAAATCTGTTTCTCGTGAACCCTTGCTGGTTTTATATACGTCTGTCTTTTATTCATGTTTATATTGCATCTGAAATGCAACGGCAGAAAATCACAGCTGCACTTTTGTTATCAAAGTGAGGAGAAATTCAAAGCTGGAATCGTAATGATAAGAGACTAAAACAATAGCTTAATTCATAAAGCCGTTGACATTATTAATGCCCTTCCACCAGGTTATTTTTTTTTCTTTCATCTATTTGATATTTGTGATGGATAACAGGCATTTTCTTTCATCCTTTTTTTGGTCGCGATATTGCAGCTTTTGAATTATTCCATGGTGAAATTTAATGAGAAAGTAGATTTATGGGTTTCATTTGTTTGTCAATTCCGAAATTAATTGGGTGTTAATTTTAGCTGGCCCTCTTCAGACGTGGATGCAGGCGCGCGTGCATTACTTTGCATTCGTTGCAGCTTCACGTCTTTATTGTGGGTCACTAGTTTTGCATACATTAAAATAGCCCCCCGGCGCATTCTCATGATTACTTTTAGAGATGCCACGCATTCGCAAATTTACGCCCTTCCTTTATAATTATGAAAATTTAGTACGGAATGACAGTGCATGCATAATAGCCATTATCACCCTCTTTTATGGAACACAATGAAAAAAAGGAGAGAGAACAAATGAGACAGTAAAACCTAAAAGAGACAGAAAGAGAGAGAAGCTTGCTAAACAAGCCACAGCTTGTTTGTGGGAGGATCGGGTACTTGGTCCATTTGTCTCTAATTGAAAGGATGATTTTGAGTATGGAGCAGTTTAGTTACACAAATGTGTTATGTGGTGTATTCAGGGTGTTTTTGCAGATAAAAATAAAATATGGGATGAAAGGTGTTCAGGGTTCCCACTGTCATGAAAAACCTGGAAATACCAAGTTGATTTAAAAATTGTGAATTGCAGGATTTTTCTTAATTTAAAAAGTTGGTGTAGTTCGGATTTAAAGTGCAGTTTAGTATTTCTAGTTAATCACTTTTACATGTGTAAAAAATTTACCTAAATAAAATTAATTACATATAAAAACTTTAAATAAATAAAAAAAAATGTGTATGTAAAATATAATATAATAAATAAATTATATGTGTATATACTGTATATATAAATTATTATTTAAAAAAATACACACATTATTATGTAATGTTTTACATATTTTTTATATTTATTTATTTTCTGTCTAGTAGCTGATGATTCTTATTGTTTACAGTACATCTGCTTTATCAAAAACAGACAATAGAAGAGCCGCAGCCCACCAGTGGACCAGATGAGTCAATGTCCAATGTGTTGGTCTGCATCTACAATTGCCTCTCCCCTGCAAACCTGGCTGAACAATTATCATGCGCCTTATTACTGTCTGAGAGGGGGTAGCATTATAAATCTGAATTCTTTTCAATTTTCACCTGCCTATGTGATTAGCACCCACTGGTTTAAGGGCATTCATTCTGCCTCATATCAATAATTAATAAGCCAAGTTAATTTACTTCTGCCTGACTTGGTCAGCTTCATTAAGATGGTCTGAAATGGGGCTACGAGGCACTTCGCGCCAACGAGGCCCGCGAAGAATGCAAAAGATATAAATCTAAGTGTCTGTCTCGGGACGATGTGAATAGATCAGTGTATTGAAGGAGAAAACTAGACTTTTGAGAGTTACTTGGGAAGCGTTTGAAAGAACAAAAAGCCTTTTTGTGTGTATGAATAGGCATCATAGTGTAGTGTATTATTGGAAATACTTTTGGAAGTACATCGGAATATTTTCAGGTTTGTTTATTTGCGTGCGGGCCCAGGACCGTGGCGTTAACTCAACACCCAGGATGCGGACATTTGCAGAGAAGTTTTGAATTGGGCCGGTTTGTAATCCGACCGACTCCCCTGCCCTGTTTCCCATTAAAAAGCCATCGGCCTGTGGTTCTTCTGGGAGCAATGCAAGTAAATATATCCATTTCACTTGAACAAGTTTTGTTTGTGAGCGAGTGTGTTTTCTTGGGCCTCTCTGCTGAGACGTGACCGAGGTTGGGTTCCCATCCCATTTGCTCTGTGCTGTTTCTTTATTCTTTCAGGCCCAGCAGAAAGAAGAAAGACAAACGCGAAAAGACAAATAGCTTCTTTTAAGCTCACACCTTTTCAGCCTCTGATGTGATGAAAGATACAAGAAACAAGTGTTAAAGTAAAAGTTTCATCATATTTTTAGTTTATTATTAGTATTAATAAACTAGAGTCATGCTTGCAACCTGAGCAACACAGATGAGGAAAGAAAGGAAAAGTGATGTTGAGCAGGACAAAGGGAATCTGCCTTTTGAGTCATATAGTTTTAAAATATGTGTTTTTGACACTTTTGTGTTTCTGCTGCAGGTTTTTAAGTCATGATGCAAGAGTCGGGGACAGAGGCGACAAACGGAACAGCCAATCAGAACGGCGCCCCACCTAGTGTGGAGGGACACAGAGAAGTTCGATCCAAGAGCACCACTCCTTCCTCTGACATCACAGCATCTGATCTCGTCAGTTTCCAGCAGCAGCAGGTCTTTTTCTTTTCACTCAGTTCTTCTATTATTCGTTTGTTCGTTCATTCTTTCTTTCTTTCCTTTTACCTTTTTACCTTCTTCTTTTTACCGTCCTCTCAGTTTCTATTCTCGCTTCTACTTTTGTCTTTTGTTCATTTATTACTTTGTTTGTTCCTTCCTATTTCTGTTTATTTTCTTTTTATCCTTCATCTATGTCTTCATTCATTCATTTATTCTTTTTTATCATTTGTTTTCATTAGTTTCTGTTCCTTCCTTCCTTTCTTTTATTGCTTCTTTTCTTTCTATTCATCATTTATGTCCTTTTTTTTCTCATTATCTTTCTTTTCATTGTTTATTTGTTCGTTTTCTGCATTCCTTTTTCATTAGCTCTTTTTTGTCCCGCTCTTTTCCTTGATTTTGCTCTTATGCTCTTTCTCTCGTTCTTTCATTACTTTCTTCCTTCCTCTTTCTTTTTTGATGTCCTTCCATCTTTTGATCAGTTGTTTGTTATTTAGTTTCTCTTTTCTCCCTTCATTTCTCATTTTTCAATCCATGTGTCTTTCTTTCTTTCTTTCATTGTTTTTGTCCATTTCTTTCCTTCCTTCCTCTCCCTTTTTAATTTTTTGATTCATTCGTTCCATCTTTTGATCATCCCGTTTTTATTCTTTCATTTCATCCTTTTTTGTTTATTAATTCACATATTCCATCCTTTATTCGTTCTGCCCTACCCATGCTCCTACCTTTCTTTCTTTCATTCTTGCACCTGTCTGTTATTAACGCATGTCAACAGCATCCTTCTCTCCCCTCTTTAAGTGCTTGTAAATATTTAATCATCGCACCCCCTTCAACCAGAGTACATAAACACATTATTAGGATTATTTATGTATATTGAGAGCGGTTTGAATTTTTAAACGCACTAAGTGCTCTTTCTGTGATTGTGTTTTTGGTTGCCAATGTGTTTATCCCAGCAACTCCACAGCATCTGCATTCAGGTGAAATATTTATCAGGCATGTTGCAACAGACAAATGCATAGGTGCAATGGAATTTATGGACAGTCGTGTATGTGCTGCATCCATCCGGATGCCACAGATTTCACCTGTCGCATTGTAAACACCCCTAACACTCAGGTGGAGGTTTCGGAGAGCTTCCTTTCAAAGCATTGGAGCGTGGAGTGTTGCAGCTCTTTTTATTATACACCAAGAGCGCCCAAAACATCCTCACTCACACTGAAATAAACAGACGAGCTCTTTTTGTCTATCTGAGTGTTGCCTTTGCCCACACGACAGCGTGTTGAGCAGGCCAGCATTGAAAAGATCAGCCAGTCGTGTGTTATCTGCACCCCACGGCATGATGGGAGATGTTGTCAAGGGTTGTTTGGTGGGGATGGGGAGCCTCTGAAGTAGCTGTCTGTCGAAGTAACACGGCTGTCATTGAACTGAAGAGCGCAATGCCTTGGTTTTAATGGCAGAAGGGACAGTTTTGCTTGACGACTGGTTTGAAAGCAAAGAACGAACCGAAACTGATTTGTTTTGGTCTGATTTCGTAGAAGGGATATTGATTTTGCATGGTGTTTAATTTGGTAAGATGTTGGTTGTGAATTAGAATAATTATTTTAGATTACGTATAGGAATAAAACCCATTTGACATCTTGATTTTTCCCTTCAGTCTGCTTGAGATCAATCTGTAACTAGAGTATATCGCCGTCAGTCAATAATCTGAAGCATCTGTGATTGGCTCTCGCTTTCGCCTTCCCCTGTCCTCTGAATTGCTTCAGTCTGTCATGTGCTTCTCGGACTTAGCGTGATGTTGTCAGTTTGAAAATCACAAGCATACTGAATTCATTACCGCAGTCGTCACACAAAACCATGGATAAGATTTCAATAACTGCAGGCCACAGTTGAGTAAACAGTTGCACTGAAACTTAATTCCTGTTGACTTTGCCTTCATTCTGTGCCAGGGGCTCAATCTGATTCACTCGGCTGAGACAACAGGGTTATGACTCTGACGAATGCAAGGAAATGGAGAGAGAAAGAAGGGAGAGGAGATAGAGAGAGGCTGAACGCCAGAGCGGTTGACCGAATCAGGGATGTGCACTTGACACTCTTTTAAAAAAAAAAAGTATTTAACATTACTTCATAGTTTTTTTATGACTGTGGTGAGTAAAGGAACCATCTTTTCCTTTTTCATGCTTGTTAATGGTAACCAACAGCAACTATTTTAACAGCTTTTTCAGAATAGTGCAGCTTAAAACTACCATTAAAAGCTATTTTTTTCTATGTGGAGCATAGTTTCCATTTAAAGGGGTCATCAGATGGCCATTTTCCAGGTTAATATGATTCTTTAGGGGCCTTTTTGAAAAATGTATAACATACTTTGGTTAAAATTTTTCAATGGTAGTGTAAAGAAACCTTCTCAAAAACGGCTCTGTTCATATTGCCCCTTTATGGTGCATGTCCCTTTAAATGCTAATTTGTTGGGCAACTTGCTAATTAGCACATTATTTGAAAAGATGATTTGCAAAGATTAATTAAAAAAACAAAAAACAAACGTATACTCATTTGTAATCCAGTTTCACCTCCAGAAGAACGTCTAGGTTACGAACGTAACCCACGTTCCCTGAAGGAGGGAACGGAGACGTTACATATGGGATCTCGCATG
>JAUMHE010000051.1:15544869-15579897 GCA_032359235.1 Enteromius mattozi | reverse complement strand
CATCAATTTTTTAAATATTTACATGTATTTTTATGTAGGCCTACATATTTATATCCATAAAATTTATAGAATAAATAAATATAGTTGACATATAAACATAACATATTTTCTTAAATATATACATGCATGTGTTTGTATTATATATTTAAAATATACGCTGTACACACACATATATTATGTGAACGAATATATACATATAAAAACATATATACTATAATTATTTATTTATTTATTTGATTGACAGTCCTAGTGAAAACACATTTTCGTAATATAATTTAATATTTAAAAGTGGGTTTAGTTGTGTTTTTGTATAGTGTGACACGAATGACAATATATATGCGTTATGTTTATGTACTTTTTTTTTTTTTTTTTTTTTGCATGTCAGCCGTCGCTCATTGCAGCAACGAGTGCACCCACAGGAATTTCCCCATTCACAATACAAACATCCTTCCATGGTCACACAACCAACACAACGATCTGATATGGTTCATCTCTCATGTGCTCCCCGAGAAATATGACACAATTGTGGCCCAAACCTGGAATCGTACTGGCCTATATCTGATCTCACACAATGTACGGTACTCTCAGTACAACAAGCGAGAATGCCGTCAGTCCCGTACTGATTGCGTTCCGTCACAGGCTGTTATTCGGGCCTCTTCAAAGAGCGCTCAGAGTCTTGTCTTGCACTCAGCGAGGCAGAAAGAGAAGTTGTGGTTTTCAGCAACATCTTTTGATGAGGAAGTGAAGATGATCTTGAGAGATAAAGATTTAAAGTAAATAAAGCCAGTCTGCTTTTATGCAAGAGCAAAACATTTTTTGGGGTTTTTTTAGCTTCTTTTTTTATTTTTTTTACTGCTGCTTCTGTAACAGGAAGTCAACCTGTGTAAAGCACACCAAAATAGCTGTGCAACGAGGATGTTGTCGTCAGTTTCTGATCCAGCTCAGTTTCTGATCCAGCTCAGTTTCTGATCCAGCTCAGTTTCTAGGATCATCCATCTAAGAGTCTTCTGATGCCCCTTCATGCATTAGTGTGGATTAAACTGTTGAATATAGTTGCGAATGTCATTTCTGCATGCAGAGGTGACACCCGAAATAAATTTAGAAATCTTTAGAATTATTTATTGTACATCCTGTTTATGGGCTGCAAAAGGGTTTGATTCACAGAGGGTGTGTAGCTCAGTTGATCAAGGAAAAATCTGACATATTTGAGTTCAGCTTTGGCATCTTGACAAATCATAGCACAGCTTGAGACATTGTTGACATTGGGCTCTTGCTTTCTTTTGCAAAATCTCGATTTGCTCACCCTTTATCTCATTGCTGCCTTGAGGAACCGATTGAGTTGTATTGTTTGCAGTTTTTGCAATCTTACACAGTCTTCATTCTCATTTCTGTGCATCTAAGCCTCTATATGGCACGGTTTCTGATGAGTTATGAGCGATTAAGTAGGTGCATATTTAATCTCTTGCATGTTTAAGCAAGCATCGGTTGACTCAGACTTGCACAGCGACTGCCAGGAATCCTGCTCAGCTGATATTGCCCTTAAATTTAAAATATTAATGCCCTGTCTCATGGCAATCTTTTTTTAATCACATTTGAGAGCACCCTTACTCGAAGGCATACCACCATCGTCTCAAAACCACAGAAAAGACAGACAACCAGACAGAAAAGCTACAGCATGAGTAAGTGATGTTCTTTGATGGAAGGGCAAACTCATCTTAGTTTGTTCAGAGAGAATCATGCTTTGTTATAAATCAAAACATACTGTAAGACTAAACAATTAGCAATAAATTTTTTTTCTATACTTCTGTTTTCCTCTGACCCCTGAGGAGTCTTAGGAGCCGATGAGTTGATGTCTTCAGTCTGAGTAAGCACAGGTACTTGCATTATGCAGCACGTAGCAAACCCTGGAGCCCATCGGAGCAAGAAACAAACTCAAGAGTGGCAGAAAGCATGTATTGTGATGAAGATGCATAAACATGCTCATGCACGCACACCCACGAGTGACGCCACCTTGCTCACAGCCAGGGTTGTGCATCATTCAGAACTGCATTGAGAATGCCTATCAAACTCCATTTCAATGTGAATAGAATTGAGGCAAATGTGGTACAGTATTGTAATTCAAAATTACATTTAAGGAAGCAGAATTAGAGACATAAAGAAAGTGATATAACTGATCTTATAAAAAAAATGCAATACACTTTAATATGCCATTTATTTGTTGGAATATTTTTAATAACACATATATAGTATTATTGCAAAAAAAATTCAATCAGAACATGTAAAAATAGTACACACACACACACATATAAAATACTAGTATATATTTTATATATAAGATATTAAAACTTTTTTTTTATCTGTAATGTGGTATTTTACTGCATTTGTATGGCATATTAATGTGTATAATAATTAATATAATAATAATAATAATAATAATAATAATAACAACTAGTGAATTCATAATATAATTAAATATACAAAAATAAATAAATAATAATTATTAAATAAAACATTTTTGCAACCCTGCTCAGAGGAAAGACGAGAGAGGATGAAGAAAACACACATTTGTGCTTTTTTTTACTCTCTTTTCGCTTTAAGGTATCTGCTTGTAAACTGTTAATATTGTCAGATTGCACTAGAGAAAGGCAGAGCCTCCAACTTATTGCAAATCCTGAGCAGGAGATTGGTGTTATGACACCGCATATTGCCCCAAATTGCTTTATTGGTAAAACGCTAGTGCTTCCTTCAATTTTGATAATTTTATGGAATCCCTCGTTGAACGGTTTAATTATGTTATCACCCAACTGGCAACATCTGTCTTTATCCTGGAACAGGTGACAGTTTTATTACGGGACGAATCTCTCGGCTGGATCTGCCGATTGATGGCCGATCTGATTCATAATCGTACAGATGGAGATTGAAATTGTACATTAATGTGCTTGTACGTAGAAGAGAGAAATAATTATTTGCAAGGAGAGAGAAGAAAAAAACAGAAACACGCTGTGCATGATTCTCAAAAGCCTGCTACAATTGGAGCATATTGCTTTTCGGGATGGTAACTAATTGTTGCAGGCAATATATCCTCCTGGCAGTGCCCTTCTCACCCCCCGATACCCCCGATGCTTTACTCCGCTCATTTACAGAAGTGATATTTAGTACAGGCTGTCTGGAATCTGCAGGTAGTAGTTGCGTCGACACAATGGCATCTCTGATCTCCTCCGCATCGCTGACAGACTGTTCACGAAAAATGCACCTACAAGTAGTTTGCATCCTGTTTACAAGGTTTGATTGACAGCGAGGCTATGAGAGGGGCTTCTCCGTGTTGGCGTGCAACAGTCGAATCCGGCGAACCGCCGTGGAGAGCCTCTACATTAGAGTGTGTGCTGGAAACTGTTTTACTAATGGATATCAGGTCAAATGGTCAGCAATGGAGACAAGTAGTGGAGTGAGAGAATGTGTGTATGCATTTGAAGAGGCTGCCAAAGTGAGCACAAATGTGTGTGTCCATATGCGTGAGTGGGTGGGTTTTGCATCACTGCATGTGTATAAAAAAAGGAGCATCCTATTGTTCAACTTCCCATATACCCTTACTTAAAAATGGGGGTAAACTCGTATGCATGCATACATAGGTGTTTGCTATGCTGGTACCATTAGTGAGTATGAAGCACTTCTTATTGTCTGGTGAGACCGGATGGGCTTTGATGCCAGTGTGTGTGTGTGTGTGTGCGTGTGCCTTAAAGAGGGGAACTCTACACTCTGAGCAGGTGTTCCCAGCAGCTGTCGGACTGTGGCTGCACTGGGAAATGCATCCGTGTTGTTTTAGTATTAGATGGCTTATTTGGAGTCCCGAAAGCAGCGAGGGAGGATTTTTTCTTAACGCACCACTTGAGTTTTCTCATGAAAGAATAACCTCTGTCTCTCTGTAATCCTTCACGCTTTTCAAACAATCAAACATCGCTGCGGCATGCTTGCCTTAAAAGTAATGCATGACGATGTCATTTCATACTTTTGAAACGTATTAATGCACATATTCCCGTTTTCACACGATCATCGTCATCGAATTGGAATGTTTACATACAGAGCCCAAAATGAACAATCTCCCAGAAGAGAATGTTAGTTTTATTAGTTCTAAAAATTCCTTGAGACACAATTAGCAAATCATAAAGACTGTGTTGAAATTTTTTAAATATGTAATCTGATGCACTGCCTGTTTTATAGTCTAGCACAGCACTGTAATCGTTTCACATGAGCCACTCATGATAAGTGTTTTTAGTATCTCAAAGAAAACGTAACAAACACCAAACATCTTATCAAGTGTGTAATCATCTTTTGATGAACCATCATCATCTGTCATCAATTTCATATGAGAATTTTCCATTTAGTTTTCCACCAAAATAAATGAATAAATTATAGTATTTAGTTATATTATTTTTATTATAAAAACTTACCTTTCAATTAAATAATTCAGTTCAAGAGTATGTTTAGTGAGAAACAAATAAATAAAACAATTTTAAAAAATTGTGCTTCCCTAATTTGTTCTGCCTGTTATTTTAGGAAATAATACACATACAGTTTGATAGCCGGTAAATTTTTCACAATGCAAAATGTTAGTTTTGTTTACATACAAGCAAATGTAGGGACTACAAAGTGGAGGGCGTTTCTTTTTGTTTCAGTTAATATGACCCAGTTTATTAGGGATAAAGTTAAAGATGCCACAATATCATGGGGATATGTTTCAGCTTGTGCAATTTTAATGAGTGTTTCTCTTTAAAAAACTTCACAGAATTAATATGTATCAAGAAAAGTTTTTTTTTTTTTCAGAGGACCAAAAACTTCTGGGTAATTAATATTCATAGACTGTGCTTGTTAACACCCCCAATGCAAATGCAGTGGAGATCCAATTAACATAGAATGGTCCCCCAGGAATCGGGACGATAAGGGTTAAACGAGCTATTGAAATTGAAACTAGGCCTTTCGGCCCGTTTTTAAAACACTTATTTGTTTCAATAAAATGGTAATCCGTGTAGCTGCTCGTTTCTCCGATTAAGGCATCTCAGTCGGGCTCTGGAGGCAGGGAACGAAGGTAGTGATGTGTGTGCGCTTGCGGTGCCCACCCGTCACTAATGCAGAAGTGCTGTAGCTGAGGTAGCTTTTATTTCTTATTCATAATCTGCTGGCGCTAGGCGGAGAATAGACGTCAGTGTTCATTCAAAGAGCGGCGCGTCAGCCAGACCGCGGCTGACAGAGCAAAGTGCTAGGGTTCTGCGTGTCTCTAGCTAGCTACCGGCGCTTCCCGTATCGTTCCCCGGGGGGCCAATGAGAAACACACCTGCTGAAGCGCTACAAGAGTCTTCAACACTTAACAATGCCAATAAACGTGATTGTCCTGTGATTTGATGATGATGTGCTGCAGCTGTTTGTTTTGTTTATATCTGACATGCACATATTGCCTCACAGAATCAAATCTTCATCAGTGGATTATTACTGTAGAGAGGGTTTAAAACGTGAGAGGGACATTATAAAGATGTTTATGGCACACATAAAGATGTTAGAATGCCTTCTTAGCAATCATAAGCATCACAGGACAGGTTTTTGCACTTGTGTAGTAATTGCATTGGGGAGGTGAAGAAATTACCTTTGACATGCAAAAGTTAAATAAAAGAATGTACTGTAGCCAAAATAGCATACTTGCTGCAGTTTTTACAACTTTGAAAATGAACTTAAATGTCTTAAGAAAGTGATTTTATATTCATATTAATTTACATTTATTTCTGCAGTCTTCAGTGACTCAGGATCCTTTAGAAATCATTCTAATACAGTGATTTGATCCTGTTGTTGTTGTTAAAATGCTAAATTCTTGTGCATTGTTTAACAATTTAATGCATCCTTATTATTATTAGCCTTTGTTTAACCAAGTCAGAGTCAGAGTGGATTCTTATTTACAGCAACAGCCTGGCAGGAGAGTTTCTGGAATCTCCTGAAGGACATACAGACATACATAGCATTTTAAACATACAATATATTGCAGTGTAAAAGTGTAAAAAAAAAAATGACTAGAACCATACCATGATTAAGATGCAAAATTATTACAAGTGTTTTACCTTGTAATGACTTTGAGGATCTCTTTTGAATAGTTTGTCCGTATTCCCTCTGCAGAAAGACTTTACGTTTGAAATGGTCAAGCTAAATTTGTTAGAAACTAATAGCCGTGGACTCAAAGCCACAGACCCCAAATTTTGATTTCATGGGGTTTTTAAGTATCAAATATCACACAACCCTGTGTAAAAAGATTACAGGAAATAAAAAAGCTAAAATCTCATTCTGTTAGTCCAGAATGAACAAGTCTGACCCATCTTCCTCCATCAAACCCAGTTATGTTCATCACAGCTCTCTCGTGCCATCAGTCCTGCCAGTAATAACCACTTCCTAGGTGTGCGGCAGTGATGTGGCCTCTATTCCAAAGAGAAATGGTGCTGGCCGCTGACTGCTTGTGTACCATTTGGAGAATGATATTCCCTGTCAGTGCCGTGATGTCTTCCCATAAATATCAGTGATGGCACCTTGCGTTCTAGGAATGACGCCCACCATAAATAGTTCCCCTTTGCACACCGTACACATAAATCCTTCATCCTACCCCCCTTTTCTTTTTTTCTTCCGTATGAAAGGAAGGAGGGAAGGAAAAGGTGATGTATTATTTACATGGACAATAAAGAAACAAATGTTTTGCAGCATGGAAGAACGCAGAGAGCAATTCCCCTCGCAGTGGTGGGGCGAGCGACCGTGAGATTCTTTGAGCGGCAGTGAGCTGTTGTTATTTGCTTGTTTACAACCTCTGACATGATGTAATGGGACGGGCCGTGAAAGCACTAGCTAGCAAATGGCACAGAAAATAAGACCAGGCCTTTATGTCTGCACACACTCGCTGTCTATTTCTTCTCTCTCGCGCTCTAGTTTTTTTAATTTTTCTTCTTTCCCACTGTACTCTCAAATATGCTGTGCTTTGACTACAGAGATGTGAACCCTGAATATAAGTCGCTGTTTTTTGCATTAGGATCTCCCTGAGGTAAGCAGAGAGGGAAAGAGGAAAATATCATGTCCAGCCGTGAAATGCAAAAGTGAAATCTAGCAGAAAGAAATATTTATGACCGTTTTCTGCTTGATTAGATGTGGACGTTGTGAGCCGGGAAAGACAGAGACGCTGGACAAAGGGCCATGCATGGCTTCTTGAACAGATGTGTCGAGAGAACATAAGAGCAGGAGTGTGATTGTTTAAATGGAAAAAAGGGTTTGAGTGATTTTACTGTAAATAGGAATTGGAGATTGAGGCATCCTTAAGTAGTCCTTATTTTTAGACTGTAAACCACTACGCTATTACTATTTCCAGCATCCCCTGATGTCACTGTATGTACTGTCGATATGTCAAGATTTTGATAGACTGTCTATATCTTGTACTTAGATTGATCTTTTATAGAGAGCGAAAGAGTTGTTCAAAAATTAAATAAAATAAATGAAGTGTGTGTGTGTTGGTATTTGTGGTTTATGGGGATAAGTTTGTACAAGATAACACCAATTACACCTATGGAGGGTCCCATAAACCACAAAAAAACTATTTTAAATTATAACATAATTTTACATATTTTTTAAACAACTTAGTGAGGTTTTGTTTTGTGGCTGTTGTCTTTGTTTGGTAGCTTTTATTTTTGTTGCTATTGTTTTTAGCTCTTGCTTGCATACTTTGCACTGAAAGCAACACTGTGTACGCAAAATGCAAATATTGTCTTCCTGTTTTGTGTGTGTGTTTTAACCCTGTTGATGTGTGCATGTGATTCTGTTTGTGTGAATCTACGCCGGTCGTGTGTGTTAAGGGGGGGGGGGGGTGCCAAGGGTTTGTGGGTAATTTCCCTAATGTCTTCTCCTATCAACAGAACATCCTGTAATATAAGTCGTCTTAGTGAAATGCTCATATTGTTTTTGACTGTAATTTATCTTCACAAATGGTTATTGTTATGGTATGATAAACATTTCTGTTATCATTAGATCTTACAGCGCAATAATTCAACTAGCATGTGTGATTATGAAAAGCAGCGCTAGTAAATAATCTCTTAATTGCAATATTAATGCAATCATTTTGTGCACAAGCAGTCTGTTCGGCTCTCCGGATGGCATATTTGATCCGAAAGCAAGCATGTGACATTTTTCAAGGATCAGAGCATGTGTAAAATTATGAGAGTATGATTAATTTTTCAATTTCTCTCTGCGGATATCTAATAATTGTGCGCACAGATAGCCAAAGGCTGCTATTAAACATTAAAATGCAGAAAAAAAGAGAAGGAAAAAAAGAAACCACAAACAAAAAGAAGGAAAGTTAGAACTTCTGTTGGGCAACAGATAAAATAAAGCAAACTAGTCAAGGTTTGTTTAAATTGTTCACACTTTATTCTACTGTAGGCCTTTTTAAAATGAATTTTTAAATAGAAAAAATTATTGATGCTAATTTTATTCACTGTAAAAGGAATAGTTTACCACAAAATGATAATCTTTTAATAATTATTTACTCACTCTGTAGAACATAAAAGAAGAATATTTGAAAAATATTCACACTACTGCTCTTGTACATACTGCAATGAAGCTGAAAAAATAGCATCTGCAACTGGTTTGATGTAATATACGTGATACCTTTAAGAGCAAATTGTAGCATATTTTATGTCTATACATTATGTGTGGCTATTTGATTGTATTTGAGATGATAAGAAGATTTATTTTCTTAGTTTGTCTTTCGACATCATTCTCCCGGCCTCCATCTTTCCTAAACCCCCACCCCCTCCTCCTGCTTAGCCGTCTTTATCACTTTGCTCTTTCCTCTTAATATCATCTTCATCTCAGATTGCCATGGCACAGGGGAGATGCGCTTGTTGATCAAATTTGGCTCGCGTAAGGCTCAGCGATCCGCTTGGCTGAAGTGCCCGCGATGTGCACTGAATTCTGAGGACGAGCGCCACGGAGGTGCGGTGATTGATTGATTCAGCCTGTCATAGGACCAGATAACAGCATCAGTAAATACTGATGGAGTAGCTCGCTCTACTCCTCCACAGTAGGCCACCGTGGGGGCAACACATGTTTGAATGTGCCCTGGCCCCCCTGGGGTAGTGGGTTATATTGAGTGAATGTGTGTGTGATATTTATTTTGAGTGTCGCTCTGTTAAAGGAACAGTTCACACAGTAATGAAAATGCTGTCATTATTTACTCGCATTGATGTCCTTATTAACTCATAGAAAGAACAACAAGGGCCATTTTCAGTGCTCTAACTGTTGAGATCAGCGACACACAAGACCTGATAGAGTTTGGTATCAGTGTTAAACATGGCATGATATGTTTTTATTTTCCACTATATGGCTTTAAGAGACTTTGAATGTAGCTCACAAGTTATGTGTACTACTTTTATGGTACAACTTTTTTTTTAGAAGCAGCCCTTGATCCCTATGTACTACCGTTGGAAGGTTTAGGGTCAGGTTTTTGTATTTTTCTATTCATCAAAGAATCATGAAAAAAAGTAGCACGGTTTCTCCAAATTCCACAAAAAATGCAGCTTTATTTCCACATCTTAGTTCAATAAGAATAAATATGTTTCATGAGCATATAATAAGCATTTTAGAATGATCTCCGAATGATTGTGACACTGAAGACTGAAGACAATTCAACTTTGCCATCAAATAAATTTTACAGGATAAAATACAATTTACAATTAAATTACAATAGAAACTTTATTTTACATTGTAACTATAGTTCAGAATATTGCTATTTTTCACTATACTTTTAATATAAATGTAGCCTTGGAGCGTCTTCTTCTAAAGTCTTCTTTTTAAAATAATTAACAAGTCAAACTTTTGAATAGTAGTGTGTACTTTTCTTAAAAAAGTGTTTAGAGTTTGCAGAAGATCTCATTTTAGTTCCCACAGAAGGCTGGCTGTCAGATTTGAAAATTGCATGAGTAAATAATGAAAACTTCATTTTTGGATAAACTGCATGGTCTTAATAATATAAGGAATTTCTTTTAAAGACAAGCCTCCTCAAGGTGGTCTTGTTGACAGGTCTTAATCTTGATAGCACTACTTTAGTTAGTGTTAATCAAATGGTCTTTTGCTGGTTTCTCCCTCATTAATCAGCTGCTGATAAAGCCATGTTAGGATTTGCCAAAAAAAAAAAAAAAAGAAACTGTGTACAATAAATTAGTTCTTTATCTTCTTAATAAAATCAAAGTGGACATGTGGAATGATTGAGGTTATTTATAGGCCATTGGGGAGATAGACAGACACTCTTGAGACGAAGAAAAGTCAAAGGGAAAAGTTCTGGACAGGGAGGCTGGAATTGAAAATGATGTCCAAGGGAAATATCATCTCTTTTTTTCTTTCTTGCTGTATCTGTCTCTCCCTCTCCCTCTCTCTTTATAATTTACACCCACGCTCACCAAAAAAATGGAAATTTAGTGATGATTAACTTGCCCTTATGTCATTGTAGACCTGTTGTTTTTGTCCATAATGTTGTTTTGACACCAGTGTCTTCTTATACCTTATGCTGAAGAAGGAAAGTAAGCTCTAGACAATTGCAGGCTAAACCTTTCATAGATGAACACTTCTTTCTTTTGAAGTTTAGTTTAGGCTTAAACAGCACAGTAAAATGTGAGTAAATGAAGGCCTCCACAATGCTCAGTTCTTAAGCACACCTCAGCATACCATTCCTCCTAAGCATTTCATCTGAGGAAATCTATAAACTTCGGGAAGAAAGTGAGTTTCCACAGTGTGTCATCTGTTTTTAGCCATCTTACTGAAGCCAGAAACACACATACGACACCACATATTTCAAACAGATGTTGAAGCTAGAAGGCACACAAGATTCCGCAATCAAAATAATTATCCTTTCAGCCCAATGTTTATAAAGTGTTTATGTAACACTAAGCATTGGGTCTCACTGAAGTAGCCATCATGTGTTAAACACGTTAAAGCGCTTGTCAATCTCCAAACACCTTTACACTGTTAAGCCTCATACAATTATTTATCATTATTTGAAGAAAAACTTTTTTTATGGATTTTTATTATAGAAATATTTTATTTAATTTTATATGAATTTATGAGTAGTATTTATTTAAAATATTTTATTTTGGTGTTAGTGTTTTTTATTATTTAAATATTTTATTTTATTTTATTGATTGTGTTTTTATTATGGAAATATTTTATTTTTATTTTATTGGTAGTATTTTTATTATTGAAATATTTTATTTTATTTTATTGGTGTTTTTTATTTTTGAAATATTTTATTTTTATTTTATTGTTAGTGTTTTTATCATTTAAATATTTTATTTTATTGTTAGTATTTTTATTATTAAAATATTTTATTGAAATTTTAGTTAGTTATTTTTTTATTCTTTTTTTTTGAGAGACAGAGAGAGCTAAATAATAATAACAACAGACCAAGAAAAGTGAGGAAGGGATGATGTGAGACAAGTTGTAGTTTCTGTTGTCTTCATTAGGTCCACTGTATTGCACTTAACATTAAACCACAGTTTTTACAACATTTCTAATGCACATTTATAGGCGTATTACTTACTTTATTTATTTTAATTTATTTTATTTCATGTTCCTCTTCAGATTAATTTCTCTTTTGTGCATTTTTACATATAACTTTTTTCACATGCTTCATTCATTGTTCTTTTCTTTTTCAAAGAACTTTTCTCGTCTGTTAATGAACACACACCTTTTGTTGAGCCGAAAACCCAAAGAACTTCATATTTCACACTAGCAATGAAACCGTACGCCGCTTTTCACCACCACCGAAATGATGCACAATATAAGAGCTCGCCGTAATAAAGTCAATTAATTGGTGCCTGTGGCTATAACGTGGACATTGTGTATAGATGGAGATATTTAATTTAGGCCAACAGTCCCTGTGTTTGTTCCATGGGGATCGAGGGACAGTGGTGCGTCCCGAATGAATCAAGCAGTAAATGAGGAGCAGAAAAATAGGTAATTATGTAAATCTCACAAATGAATGAGACGCTGACCTCTCACATTAATTGATTTTATGTGCCTGAATCGTATTTATCTCTCTTTTGATATATTTTTCCATTAACACCTCTGATGTAATTAAAGAGGTTTTATTTTGAAGGAAATTAGCCCTGGATGCCGGCGACCATTAAAGGAAGAGAGTCACTTTTATGCCGCGTTAACGAGACAGCGGCGTTTTAGCTGCTCTATGCTTGCCCGCACAAAGACCTTAAAGCTTAAATAGCCTCTATTCTTTAACCTTAATCACCGTGTTGGCTTGCCAGATACTCTGCCTGACCGCGTACACGCATACCGTCGTGAGCACCTTGTGTGCGCTTACGCCCTTTCCGGGTTCTCATTTTTGCACGTAATCAGCAAAAAATTAAACTCGTTGTGGGATTTGCTCCATATTAAATGGGTGATTATTGGTAATAAATACTTTTTTTAATACTCACTTATTACATAGGCAGTTTTCTTGCTCAGTTAATGAGTGTAATTTGATTTGCTTGAGAGATTACAGTCCTCTCAGAATTAATGCGGCAATCCCGTCCCCTGGATTTAAAGACATCTCGGATTCTTCACAGGTCGTGTGCTTCTGCGAAGCTTCCTCTCTCGCATAGCAGCTAATGGAGTTGAACAGCAGTCTGTCACTTCGCTATATAGCCCATGTGCCCTTGGTTCCTGCCGAGCTTGTTGTTTAGGGGCTCCGCTGCTGTTGAAGTTTTAAATGGGGTTTACCAAACCGATTCAAGTGATGCTAGGTTTGAGGGAGGTCTGTGAGCAGAGCGAGCGTGTAGACTAGATGAGGGTGCGCAGCTCGGTGTTAATCGCACACAATCAAACCACAAACATTACTTCAATTCCTCAGAGAGGTGGCACAAATGTCTTGATCTGACAGTTTCGTATTTTTATCACACGTCTGCTGTTACGTTTTCAGTCCTCTGCATAACTCGCCTTCAGCTCCAAAGGTGTGATCATCTAGTGCTGAGACTGTCGAAAGTTTCTTCTCATGGTCGAGACACTTCCAGTAATGCCATTGAAAACATGCAGAAAAAGCCATTGATGGGAATAATCTCTTCTAGAGTTTCTGAAAATCTCAACATTGTCTCAAAGTGTGCTTTGATTTCCTTGATACTGTAGCCTGTATTAGTAGTAAAAGATGTACGCTATTGTTCAAAAGTCAGCCTTCAGTAAGATTTTTTTAAAAGAAATTAATTGTTTAAAATTAACAGGAGATACTTCGATTTAGAATATAATCTGATTTCAGAAAATGTGATTTTGAACTCTATCCATCAAAGTGTCATGAGAAAAAATATTAAGCACCGCTGTTTTCAGCATTGCTGGTAATAAAAAGAACTGTTTCTTAAACACTAAATAAGCACATTAGAATGATTTCTGAAGGATCATGTGACACTGAAGCTGAAGCTTAGCCATTACAGGAAAACATTTCTTTTGAAATGTGTTGAAATAGAGCAGAGTTATCTTAAATTGTACTACTGTATCATAGTATTGCAGTTTTATTGTATTTTGAAAAAAAAGAAGGGAGCTTTGGTGAGCATAAGGGCTTTCAAAACCATTACAAATCTAATATTTCTCACCAGAAAACTAAGACATGCATATTCATGGTAACTTCAGAATTTGGTTGTTACTGTCAACAACTGTGTCATGTGCATCTGTTTTTATTTGTCCACAAGAACTTTGAGACAAAATTGACACTTGAGTAAGACATAAGAGTGAACTCCGTTAACACTTCCTGAATACCATAAAAATGTGATAAAATGTCACTTTTTATTGTAATTTCTTACTTTTTAGAAAATTCGGCTGTTCATCCTGTTGCAGTAGATGCCTTCAGCATCTCTTTTTTTGTGACAAAAGCAATCTCATTCTTTTTCCTCCCTTCTCTTCCTCTCTCTCTCTCTGGGATAACATTACCCAAGTTGGAATGACTTGAGCCGAGTCTGTAATTCCCATGAAGCTGCTCGGTCTCTCAGCAACTCAATCCCAGACCGTGGCCAATCGCACTGTGATATATCAAGAGCTTTCTCTCCGGGCTCACTGCCTAATGACACCAGGAGCTGACCCTTTGTGTCTTCCTCAACCAAGAGCAGCACACACACACATTGATAAAGCTGTCTTCAGGTGAGAAGAGTCTATGAAAATGATACCACAGAGATTTTGCAGAGGGCCTTGTGAATTATTGTGCCTCTGTGTATCTTTGTCAGTTACCTGACAGTAGTTGTCTGGCCGTTTGGACAGATAAGTCATGTGAACTGTGTGCTTAGGTGTTTATAATTGACTTTCAGTTGGACATCCAGTGGAAAATTAAGAAAAATAAAAAATTTGTATTAGTTTTTCTGAATTGCACATCAACTTCTGTCCAATAGGAATTAATTGAATTATGAAAAGTAAAAGTATAATTGTCAATAGCTTAAAAAAGAAAAGACACTGCAGAAGTGATGGTTCATTTTAACGAAAGACTACAAAGATAAATATTAGTTTTGTGTAGAGTAACAACCAGTCATTCATAATAGGGTTTAAATTTTTAACTAGCTGTGCATTCCGAGCTGGTTTGAAATCTGACCAACTAGTCTATGCTTTGTCAACAGTTGGCCTATTTTCTCTCAAATTAGTTAATGCATTAGCTTGCGTAATCTCTTTATTAGAGAGATCTGCAGATTTTTCTAACAGCAACCCACGACTTTCACTTTGACTTGCTACTGTGTAATGACAATGAGCAAGTCCGTGATATAGAGCTCCAAACCCGGTTTTGATTCAAAATAATGACAAAATCAAGGTTCAAACATGTAATACTAATTTGAGTCAACCATCACTGTGTTTGCAAGGCTCTCTCGCACCTCCTTATTTTTCGTCTCTCACCATACAATCTGATGCAACATCTCGAGCATAAATGCAATAACAGAAAAGAATGCGTTTCTATATTCTACATTCCCTCTCAATCCCCAGTGCTGTTGGCATGTTCTGACCGTTTTCTATGTTGACAAATGGATTACCACAGAAAGCAGTGGCAGGTTTACCTGAGCATTATATCCTCAAGACGAAAAGTGAAGTCAGATGGCATTGTGTATGTGTTTGTTTGTGATGGAAATGTGACCTCAGCCTGCTTCTTAAGTTCCCTCACATCACTCTCCCCAGCCTTCCCAGCAGGGTTGTTATAGTTATATAGCTAGTATACTAAAAAGACCATAAAAAATATAAAAATGACAAAAACAAACTTACTAATAATTAAAGTAAACTTAAAATGAAATTGGAAAATATAAGAATAAAAACTGACTCAAAATATTACATTTAAAAACTATAAAAGTACCATACTGAAAAATAAATATGCTTAAATGTATTTGTAATATATTTGTTTCATGCTAAGTGCACTAGAAATATATATTTTTAAATTTTTGTACTTATAAATAAATTGTCCTGCGATTATACTTTCAGTATACTAAACTGGTGTATTTAAAGTATGCTAACTTGGAACATCTAATTTTGTACACTGAAATTCTCTGGTAAAACAAGCTTCTTGAATACTGATGGTGGTAATTTTTCCTTGAATTTATGGAAAGAAGCAGCAAACACTTAAATATCAGGTATTTACAGGGTTCACTTTTCAGGAATGACTCAAAGTCTGTTCACTAATAATAATATGTCTTTGACCTTCATTATGTATGTTTAAATTATACTGTGTTGTAAATAAAAACAAATCATTTTTAAAAAAGTTTTTTTTTTCAATCTCCTCACATTCTTTCTTACCTGCCCACAGTCACTAATGGGCCATTAATGTGCTTAAATTGTACAGAAGTAGTCCTGAAGTGCAATTAAAGATATATGTAAAGTGAAAGTATCGCAAGTATACTTCAGGTACACTTGAAATATTTAGCAAGTGTGATATTATTCAAAAATCATACAATCCTAATAAAAAGTGACATTAAAACACATTTTAGACTTAATATTAAGAAAAATGCATTGTGCACAAGTAATACGCCAAGTAAAGTTGAATTATATTTTTTTATGTCAGTAAATCTTGAGTTATCTGTCAGTTAATAGATTTAAACTATACTAAGTATGATTATGAATGTGTATAATGATACTAAAATAACAATGTTTCCCAGCTTCCCCTCACATTTGATACCCTCATGTGCCAATGTTAGTGAGTGTTAAATAAATAAACAAAATAAAAAAGTACATTTATTTACATTCTCCTAGATTTTTCATTTAATTCTCCCCTTAATAATTAACTTAACAAGTAGACTTTTTTTTTTTTTTTTTAAATTTCAGAATTTTTAAGTATAGGTAATGAGGTGTAGGTATAGGTTTTCAAGGTAATGAAAACACCAGACTCTGTTGTTCCGTCTCCCATGGTTTCTTGAAGTTTTCTTTCCCCTGGAAATGTTGTAAAGATGTAATTTTAATGTTTGGTCTCGTTTTCATTCATTCCGAATGAAATAAGCCATTGAGATGCAGTGCTGGCGCTGCAAGTTTGAATCTGGTTTATGTCATTTCCTGTTCTACCCATCGTTTTCTGCCCTCTCTTTATGTGTCAGTCCATACAGACACCTTCTCAGTAAAACGGTGGCATCTTCATTTGTTCAGCCAGTAACACTGATTACTCTAGTACCGTGCTGCACTCTTAACGGCACATATTTCTATGTGGCAGGTTCCCCACGCCTCTCATTTCTTTCTCATTTTTTTTCTACTTGTGGTTAATTCGTCTATTCTTATGAGTCATTTAGTTCTTTAATTACCGTTAGCAGCAGATGCACAATGGAGTATTAATGTGAGTGGGTTTTACGGCCACTCCATCACCACAAGTCTGTGAAGTCTAAAGGCATAATTGACGTGGAAGAGCTCGGAGACGGGAAGACAATATTTTGCAGATGGCTTTTCTTGTATGCTAGAAGGATGTTTATGCGTTTACATCACACTAAAGGGGCAATAAACACAATCGTAATTCAATAACTGTCTTGATAGACGGAATATGGCGATGAGTGCTGAATTGAGGTGTGTATTAAATGACAAAGGGAATTGATATTAAATGATAGGGAGCTTGTGTATGTATGACTTTTTAGTGCATGCTTTTGTTTTGTGGGTTAGAGATGGATCAGTATGGTTAAATAGTCACACAGTAACCAACTAATTGGTTAGTGAGGTCAATGAGTAAATTATGCATCTGTTTTTTTAGCTTAAATTTTGGAGATGTTGGTGTTGGTGCCATATCAGTTATTGGCTGATAATAGTTTTTTTCTTTTATTATTATTTAACCCTTAAAGTTAGTCATTTTAATAGTAATAGTAATATAGTAATACTATTTTTTGCTACTTGTATTACTGTTATTAGTATATTATACAAATACTGTATTATACAGACAGAAAACAGTAGTATGTAATAATGGTATTAGTTAATGAAATAACACATACACGCATATAAATAAATGTAAAAACAGGGGGAATAAATATGTAAAACCATGAAATTTAAAATGCAGTATTAAATACAGTACCAAAAAAAAAAATCTAAATCAGAACAGCAGCTGTAGTTTAGATATATATATATATATTAGTCCTATAAAACCTAAAGTTAAAGTTATGGCAACTACAGCTGCCTTTGTGTTAGGATAAATTTCAGAGATTTATGTTTTGTTGTGTATTTAATTTTTTATATTTTTTAATATTCAAGGAATCCCCCTGTTTTTACATTTATACATTTGCCATCATCTAACACTCAAAGGACATCTTTAAAAGTGTAAACTTTTACATTTTAATATTTTATCTTTTATTTAGTCATGATTTATTTATTTGTTATGGACCCTAGCAGTCCTTTGCAGTCACCTGGCCACTTCTGGACCCTACTCCGAAAAACCCCTGGTTGAGACAACCCATCGACTAGTCTGTTTTGAAAATATGTCATTTCAGACATCCCTGCTTTTGTATATGTGTCTTTTAAGCCAGAGAGAAAACAAGCCGGCATTCACGCACATATCTCAGCATACATCACCTTGTGTGTGTTTGTGTATGTCTCCGTATGTCCGGCTGTATGAATGGAGCCCCTCTCTTGCCATCTGTTGTTAAGCTGCTCCTGAGGCGGAGCTTCGGAATCCAAACAAACTGCAAACTGAGGCTGTCAGAGCCGCATAGCTGAGACGACCCCAGGCCCGGGGTCACACATCCGTACCAGGCTCCACACAGCGTTTACTCTCCCTGTACCTCCTTCATCATCTCTCTCTTTTTTTTTCTCTACGTTGCTCTCATCCATCCATCAATAGTCATGCACCCCCACCTCCCGCCATCCACATGGAAACAAATGCACAAACACATGCAATGCAAACACTCACCCTTCATACCTTCGTGCACCCTCTCACTCGCTTTTCATTATACTTCCCAGACAAAACGTTTGTCAACTACAAACATTACCAGTCAATGAGGAAAACTAGTTGCACCAGCTTTTTTTATTAAATTTAAAGACAACGCTTGTCTGCTGCAATCATTCACAGAGTCTTGCATGGTTTGAGCACAGCAATTTGAAATGTTTAGTGTTGTCATTAATATTAATAGTTTGGTAGAAAAGTGCAGCCATGGGAGGGTGTAGTAATGGTTTGAAGTGGGTATATAACATTGATTTATTTATGTATTCTACATGAATTAGTTTAGAAATCTAAACAGTGAGCATGTTTCCAAGAGGCCGTGATTCTACGAGCGCCTGTTTTCCATGTGAAGAGGCTTTTTGGAAATTGCATCAATTAGATACTTAACAGGAAGCTGACCGGCCCTCTTTTGCATTGCAGATAGATGTCCAATCTCGAAAATGAACAAAAGGAGGGAGAATTAGCAAGAGAAAGAGAATCTCAATTAATACAAACAGTCCTGATCTTCAGTACTTACATTCTCATGCCAGTGAAGGAGCATTCCTGAATCATATGAATTTTAATTAGGTGACACTGACAGTGAATGGAGACTAGCACTGTTATGCTTATAGTGTTTTAAGTATTTTAGTTAGGAAATTAAAGAAACCACAATGTGTGATTAAAAGATGCATATTTTGTTTTGTCAGTTGCATTTTATAACAAATTACATTAATATATTATGTTAGTCTTAGGCCAGTTATTGCATTGCATTTATGTTGCCTCTAAAAACACTATTCTAAAATCAGTCACCATTTCTCATTTTGAAAGAAAATGATACTTTTATTCAGCAAGGATTCGTTCAATTGTGTAAAAGTGACAGTGAAGCCATGTAACAAAAGATTTAGTTTTCAAATAAATGCCATACTTTTGAACTTTCTATTCATAAATGTATCATGGAATAATCTTGTAATAATTTGTGACCCTGGACCACAAAAACCAGTCTTAAGTTGCACGGGTAAATTTGTAGCAGTAGTCAAAAATACATTGTATGGGTCAAAATTATATAAAAAAATTTAATGGCAAAAATTATTAGTATATTAAGTAAAGATCATATTCTGTGAAGATGTTTTGTAAATTTACTATTGTAAATATATTAAAACTTATTTTTTGAATAGTACTATGTCTTGCTAAGGACTTCGTGTGGACATCTTCAAGGATGATTTTCTCAATATTTAGATCTTTTTGCACCCTCAGATTAAATTGTTGTATCTCAGCCAAATATTGTCCTATTCTAAAAAACATACATCAATGAAAAGCTTGTTTATTCAGCTGATATATAAATCTCAAATAAAAACTAAAAGAAACTTAAGACTGTGGTCCAGGGTCAAATATTTCACAATGTTACTGTTTATGCTATATTTTTAAGTAAATGTATTGCTATAAATAAATTTTAATAAGATTAAATAAATGTATTGCTGGTGAGTAAAAGAGACTTTCAAAAACATGTGACATTTTGATGACATCATGTAATGCGTTAGTGAACAAAAAACATTTTTATTTTGGGTGTACTGTTTCTTTAAAGATCACTCTCACAATCTGCTTTGTAATTTTGATCAAGAAGGAGACAGAGATGGATTGAGACTGAATATAAATAAGCAATTGGGAAAGCAGGAGTGGTGTAGCCAACTATATTTTCCTTTAAACTTTCTCATAAAACCTTGACAACTTTTAAACCTTCCCAGGAAGCCCTTAGGGCCATCCTGCCAAAAAAAAGTCAATCTAATAACTGTGACATTTAAGAAAAAGCCCTCCAGCTCTGTGGAGAACAAGAAGATGTGTTTAGTCCACGACAGTGCTACGCACTAACCTATTAGCAGTCTTTTCTGTGGGTCATGTCTGAGGAGCCCGATCTCCAGACCTCTTAACGCTGTGTAAACAACCCTTTCTACTTTACAAAGGCCGCTGGGATACAGTTTCACCTGTACGCACATCTCCCGCCAATTAAAGACTAGATTAATCTGAGCCATTTCACATTCAAGGTCTTCCCTGTCACGGCGAGGGCACAATGGTGAATGGGAAGACAGATAGAGGAGCTTTAGAAGACCCTGCGCAAATAAGCACCGGCTCATTTCTCACAGTCAGGCCTCCCTTCAGATTACACACAAAACCAGACCCTCAGAGGTTAACACAAGCTATTGTCTTCACATCTGTCCTGCATTTACGGTCTCATCAAATTTTTCATTTCACTGGACTACACTATATTTTTTTCTCCTGCTCACCAGCATTTAACAGGTCAGTTGTGGTCATTTTGAGGTATTTGTTATTTAAGTTTTGCACTTTTAACAGCTTTAAAGTAAGGCACTGAAAGAAAGTTGGTTTGGGCTCGTTCATACATTGTGCTTTTACATTTTACATTTCTGCTGGTATTGCCAGGCCAAGATGAAATATGCTGGTATTTTCTGCATTTGTGGTGATGATTTTATACAAACCTGGATAGGAAAGAAGCAGTGGTTTTTATTAAACACGTTGACTTCTTGTGACAACATTTCTATTTAGAAGGTCATGTTGCCACTGCATGATGCAAGTTGTTACAATGGAGCTATAAAGTCTGTTTCAGCTATGTTCAAACACTAAAACAGTTATGAAACCTAAAGCTATTTGTATAACAGCATCAATGTGAAAAATTTTACTAATGTATTTATTTTTTCATTTTTTATTTATTATTATTATTATTATTATTATTATTTGATTTATCCAACAGATATGGCAGGGTTTTTTTTGTTTGTTTTAGTTTTACTGTAAAACCAATTTGACGTAGAAGTTTAAAGCTAACATATATAAACCACTGCTATAAAGGACACATTTTTGTATAATTTTTATATACATTGTGCCGAAAAAAAACATTCTTTTTGTCTTTTTTTGACTTGTTTTCAAGGTATTAACACAGTTTTGAAGAGTTGTATATTGAATAAAATTGTATTAGATTTTAAGACTTGATATTTTATGCAGTGTAGCTTCTGAAGTACATTTTTAATATGTTAGCTGGAAATCAAGTACCTTTTTTTGTAACATAGCCCTTGTGGCAACTTCCACAACTAATCCTGGCCTCTCCTGTTTACACTGACAATGACATACACGATCATCTCCTGTCCCTTTCCATTTCTCTCAGGGTAAAGTGAATCGACATATTGGGATTTGTGTTGAAAGTGAAGCCAGGCTTACACAGCAGGAACCCCCAAAGCCTGTACATAATCCACATGTGCAAGTGACACATAAAGACGCAGACGTCCTCAATCGGTATCACTGGAATGTGGCCCTTAAACACGAGTGCTGTATGCTAAACTCGATTGCATCCCGTAAACAGATGCATGTGCAGAACGAAGCTGTGAGTGTAGAGGACGAAAACCAGGAAAAAATAGTGTTGTCACTGTCAGCGATTTCGCAGGGGGCCTTGTTGGGTTCTCAAGGGTTGTTTTCTAATCACAAACACCTGGAGGGGTTATCGCGTGTGTTTGTGTGTGCGTCGGCGGAGCCATGGCATCAAATAATCCTAACGAGGAATTTTAATGAAGGACTCGCAAGACATCAGATGTCCAGCGCTCAACGAGTCGTATGAGTCACTTTCAAGCAGCGTTATGGCGTTAGAATTAAAAGGACTAGACAGCCACTGCTGACCTTTTCTTTTGCATTAAGTGATTTTAATGAACGTGTTTTCTTTCGTTTTTTTTTGCTCCCCGTCCTATCCGCTATCATCAATATGTATTTTGGCTGATTAGTTTCAAGCGTTGCCCATAGCGAGGCACGTTTGTGCTCCTTCAGCAGCTCAGTCATCTGTTAGCATTATCTGTCTTTGAACCGTTTTTGTATCCGATCAGTTCCACCTAATACGTCTCTTGATTCGCTATTGTAGCGCCCAGACAGCACGTTGTTCTCCTCGCTTTAAACGCGTCTTCAGATGCCTGGCCTGTCATCGTCTGGCAGTTTATCGTGCTTGTGTCTGGAGCTGCTTTTAGCCTAGCGCGTCTATCAAACCCCCGCTACCTTTGAATGCCAGATCAAAAGAAGATGAATTCCAGGCAAAGAGATGGAAAGGGGGAGCGTAAGGGGGCTGTTTGTGGATGTGTGTGCGTAGGGACGGCCGCTTTGTAAACATCACAGTGACAGCTCACAATGGGTCGCTTTAGCACGACGCTAACCCTCCGCCAGTTGCTAGCTTGTTAAACAACAAATAATTCCTTTGCCTGGGGCCCGCGCTCACCTCGGAAACGGTGCCAAGTTCATCCTCTCGCTTCTCATTAGTTTTGATCCTGACAAAGTCTTTGAATCATCCCTGCATTGCTCTTTTGTCTTAATTGCCTTTTTTCCGACATATTCAATGAAGATATATCTTTTAGCTAGCTGTATTAATAACAAGAAATTTGTTATTATTAAGCTACGCTTGTGAAGTCTTATTTGATATAGAAGATGTTCTGAAAGCATTCTCGACAGGAAGCCGTCTTGCGGGTAGAGTAGCCTAATGTTGTTTTTTTTTTGTTTTTTTTTTTAAACCTCTGTATCTCCTGATTGATCATCTGGTTTGTTTGTTGACAGCCTTTCTGACGCAATTAACAACTGAAAGCAGCGCTTTGTACTTTGTGTCCTCATCTTGAAGTGTCTCAATATCACATCCTGTTGACTCAAATATCCTTGTTCCAGCACTGGCTCAAAGCAAACCCAAGTATTTTTGTGTCGTAAAAGTTTCTGTGTAAACAAATTGTGTGCAGCGTCAATGTGCTCATGCAGTAATCTTTATCGTACGGTTGAGGGAGCGTGTTTGACGTTCTGTCTGGCATAACCACCAGACCCGAGAGTGAGAGGGTGAGACGTAGCGAAGTATTACAGGTTCTAAAAGAGGTTTGACTCATTTCTTAACTTTTTATCTTTGGTCACATGGGACTCTGCAAAATGCTGAGAAAGAGCACCTGAGAGGAAATGCATAAATTAGTAAAATATACACATGGTTTCTTGGCATGAGATTTTTTTTTTTTTTTTTTAAGAATTGATTAAAAGAGATAAAACTGAATCTGGTTTCCACTGGTTTGCGTTATGGCTTGAAAACATTAAATAAGCATTAAGTATTTTATAAACACTTTATATGTGAAACATATTTCTATAAATTACCATTAATTTATTTACTTGAAAAAATATGTATTTACAGTATATATAAATACATAAACTAAAAGTATAGAAATTAATTGCAATTTACAGCTTTTTTAGGACTTTTATATCAGTATGTGTGCAAAGTCGAGCTACAAGGGTATTTATACTATTGAAGTATAAATGTGTATAAATAGTCAAATGCATTCATATAGTACATTTAGAATAATAAGCAATTAATTAAATATTAATATATAATGATTTTAAACTATAAATAATTTAGATGTTTATTGTAATAATATTGTAACATTTAAAAACAAAAACTGATTATTTAGACAACTTAATGTTTTTCGTATTGAACTTTTTGGAAGAAAAAAGAAAAACTACTGTACATGAGTGCAAAATTTAACTTGATATATCCAGCTGTCCCTCTCTTTTAACTTCACACACTGAATGGGTTTTCTCACATTTCTACCAGTCACCCAAAATGAAGAGTTTCGGTCCATTCATGGCACTGGAAGACTTTAGTGTCATATTCTCATGCATATTTAATTAGGCTCCTATAAATAGGGCATTTATTTTTCTGCTGCGTGAGGGCGCCTGGCCGGTCAGTGTGGGAGGGGGAGAGAGCGGCACTGGTGGTTTTGGGTGAGAGAGTGACTTAGGGACTGTCCCTTTCAAAAAAGCCTCCGTCATATTTAGCGGGGCCTCAGGTATGCGTGGAAATATCGCTCATTTATTTATTTGATGTAGAGTTTTGATATGTAGTGAAGCGTTTTTTTTCCTGTGATATTACTGGAATTTAAATCACGAAGAACTCGAAGGGCAGAGGAACCGCTCGGTATGTTATGCGTTGTTTGCGTGTTTGTTTTCTCTGAGATTCACTTAGAAAATCATAATTTAGTTTTTTATTACTATTTCTCTATTGCTACAAATAATCTACAATTGTCTGTTTTTTGCTGCTACATTCTTTATGAAACGCCCCTTTGCATGAGAAATAAGTAACAGTGCCGAATTCTGTGCTTGATGTCACGTATAGTTTTTAACAGCCCCATCATTCAATAGCAGCATCTTTGCAAAGCCTGCCTTTATTGCGACTGGAAAACAAACATAATTTGATATGTGGTGCGCAAACTGTTCAGCCTGAAATTATCAGAAACCTTATTTAAAGCTTCAGAACAATATGGTGATGCAGAATAAGACATGTGTTTCATAAGTACCGCAGATATGCTAGTAATATGCATTCAAATAAGCAACTAGTTAATATTAAGAATTGGTTATAAGTGTACTGTTAAATGTGTTTGTCCATAATGATGATGGTCACTGAAGTGGCCCCTCTGTAGCCTGTTATTATATTCCTGCCTCATGATGTCATCCCACAACTCCAGTGCATGAGAAGGTCACACACACACAGACAAACAGCTGGCTTCTCTTGCCCAGCTAAACTCAGCACAGCTTCTTTATTGAGCTCTTGGAGAGCAGGACCAGACAGTAACCCTTTAATCTCTCATACAGGCCCATCCGATCTCTCAAAACCACCTCCTTTTCCTTTCTTTTTACATGAAATGATGTACAATTCATCACATTCAGTGCCAACCCACATGTTTTGCACACTTTCTCGAACACTTTATAGCATCAGGTTGCTAATAACAAGTCACTAATATCAGATAATAGAGTCTGAACTCCACCCACCGAGAAGCCCAAGGGTTTTAGATGTTCCTGCGACTGTTTGTTGAATTGTGAGAGTTTTTGGTGTGATGAGGATGGAAAGAATGAAGCGGGTTATTTACTCAGATGGTTCTCTGGTGTAGGTGTGAGTCTGCCCCTGCTGTTCTGTGGGAACACGCTGCTTGCTTTTCTTGGTATTGGTGCCTTTTTTTGCTCAACTGGAGAACTTTTTTTTTTTTTTTTTCCCAGCACCGCTGTTGCTTTTGTTTGCTCTGGATGGCATGTCTGATTATTTATGGTGGGGGGGGGAAGGGAGTAGTCCAGCCAGTAAACATGTGACTGCACTGTATTTTGTTTTCCACTCAGAGGGCCGTGTCCTTTGACAGATATTTTGAAGGCTAATAAACTTTTTATTTGCTTTAAGAACAGGGGAGGGAGGGGGAGAGAGACAAACAGATAAACGTAGCAAGAAAGAAAGTGAGAGAGGTTGCTTTCCACATACCACACTACCCTACTGCTATTTTTGTGTATTATGAAAATGCACTGTGTTATGAAAATATTTAGCATGGATAGCAAAGCCAGATCATCTAATACAGTTGTCAAAACATTCAGTCTGCAACAGAGTATATTGTGTTGGTTACTGCATCCCACAATGCAATGCACTTTCCAAGACCTTCTCTTTCCAATCTGATGAACAAACCAGAGGCAATATCAGCCACAATTTAAGGTCTCTTTTTTGGGTTAAAAAATATTTTGGATTATATTATTCAATTTTAAAGGCTATCAAATTCTAATATGAAATGATATATTAATAACACAATTGTATTTAATTTGATACTTATACAAAATACATTGATTAGCAGCTAGTTGATTTTTACTTTAGCAGTACTGAAAACATTAAATCTTTGGTTAAAATTGCTTTCTTTTTGTCAACTGATATTTCCACATTCAACTGTATGTATTATGTACCAACACAAAATATATATATATATATTTTTTTCCATTTGCTAAATCAAACATGCAACATTGCAGCAGATGTTCAATGCACAATGGGAATGGTTTATTTTCTTCAAATGAAAGTATGCAGAATACAGTAGTATGCATTATACTGTTCTATTCTGAGCATATACAGAAAGATTAAACAACAGCTTGAGTCCTCCCTGTTCCCTGTAACTGTAAGCTATTCAACAAAAACATTTGGTTAACTGTTTTTGATAACCACTTCCTATCAGCTTATTTGTTTTGGTGAATAATCATTGCATATGACCAAAATAAGCAGTGCATTTGTTTAAAATAAGCAGGGAGGGAAAACGGTATCTAACCCAGCTGTAACAACGTGGCATCATTTAGATCACATCTTTGACGCCAAACAGCAGTAGAGCCGTTCTCAAGGGAGTGTCAGTCCCCAACACAGAAACATAACACTACTGAAACTGTTGTTCATGAACTTTTGTTTTTGTCTGTCTTTTTTCTCACCCAGGCTTTACAAGTTGCACGACAGATCCTTCTCCAACAGCAACAGCAAAGCAGTGCCCACAAGTCCCCGAAAAACAATGACAAGCAACCTGCACCACAGGTACGTGTGCGCATGTGCTGCTTTTAGATTGCTCAGGAGACTATATGGAGTTTGCAGAATGTTTTAGCAGAAATCTCAAATGTCTCAAAACACAACAGAACCAAATAAGAAAACCGTTGACGATACATATTGACCTGTTAAACGAATGCAAACTGTAATTTTGATTTCGGGAGAGTTCATTTTGAAATCTTTGGTGTCCTGAATATTCTGAGAACCGTTTGAGACATTAAAGTTGCGATGAAATGAAAGTAGTGACTGATGTTTTTCCATGTTGTCATATCTGAGTATAACGGATTGTGGTAATCTATGCATCGATTGTTGATTGGATTTTGAGATGTGGATGCTCTACTCAAAAGTGAAAGAAGGTCTTTGATTAAACATTACATTAATAAATTCTCATTTAATCTATGAGGAGCAACTGAGATAATAAAGAGATCGATTTGTTTTTCTTACCCGTAGAACAGTTATGGTGCCGACATATATTTGTGTGTGTGAGTGTTTGTGTATCAGACATTATTTGTTTACATTTATACGGATGGTTGGTGGTACAACATGTACCTGTCAAAGCTTGACAAACAGGAAATTAAGGCAGACAAGGCTGAAGAGTTGGCAGCACATTAGTGTAGTGTGCTTTCATCACTCACAGTAATCTAACAAACCACACTCAATGAAACCCTGTCAGTTTTAGTACATTATGAGCACACGGATATCTAATGTGTGTGTAAGTGTGAAGAGCAAACAACATTAGCTTATTGAATAGAGGTACAGTAAGTATGACGTCCTCTCTCTCTCTTTCTCTCTGATTTCACACTTAATTCTGTCAGCAGCAGTTAAAGGGGGCGCCCGGGAGCAGCCCTGGCTCCTGTCTCAGCCTCCGGGCTTTCTATTTGCCTATCCTTTGTGATGCAAAGCAAATCCGGCCCTTTTCATTTCCCCATCCGCGCCCCTTTAAAAGAGAGCAGCTAGCCGTGTCTGATGCAATATTTACGTTTATTTGAGATCATTCTCGCTCAGATCCTTATCTCTGTTTGAGCAAGGTGGATGTTGTTTGTTTCATGGCGGAATCGCAGGAGACCAAGGGGCATATTTGTTAATTATCGCACATCCCTGCGTTGAGCAAGCGAGTTTATGTGTGTAATGACTATTTTTAGCAGTTCTTGCTAATGAACGGATGTAAGTGATACCTTAAATTGTACGGCATGTTGAGTTGTTCGTTTTCTAAGCATTTGGAATTGTAATTTTCATTCTGGCAGATGAAAAAATGTCATTTCACACATAGCTACTCTAAAACCCTAGTAACATGACACAAGTTTTGCACAAGCTAGTACCACTCAGATATTCTTCATCACCTATAAATTCTTTTTTATGAGGTGTTGTGATAGACCTGCGAGATTAATGCCAAGCATGCAACATTACTGTTATTATATTATATAATGTCATATTGATATTAGTGCTGGGCAACGATTAATCAAGATTAATTGTATCCAAAATAAGTTTTTGTGTACATAATATATGTGTGTGTACTGTGTATATTTATTATGTATGTATAAATACACATGCGTGTGTATATTTAAGAAAAATATTTGTTTATATATTAAATATGTTTATATATAAAATAAATTAAATGTATATAAATCAGTGCTGTCAAATGATTAATTGCAATTAATCACATTCAAAATAAAAGTTTTAGTTTGCATAATATATGTGTAGGAGTACACACATATTATGCAATCGTTATGCGTAGAAATATATTTAATATATAAACATAGCATATTTCTCTTAAATATATACATGCATGTGTTTATATTTATATATACATATTAAATATACACATTTACACGCACATATAATATATAAAAAAAAAATATATATTTTGGACGTGATTAATCGTTTGACAGCAGAAATATAAATATATACATGTACATACAGGTAAATATTTTCTAAATATATACTGCATGTGTGTGTCTTTATGTATACATAATAAATGTACAGTAGACACAGTACACAAACATATATGTTCACAAAAACCTTTATTTTGGATGCGATTAATCATTGACCAACAGTCATTATATAAGCAACTTGACCAATTTGTTCAACCCTACAAACAAGAACAGCTTTAAAAACATTATCATTTTAAATTGCAGTTGTAGTTTTTAGCATAAAAATTGTACAGCCATACAATGTCTCATATCAGTATCATGTATCTTTTTTCCCTAAATCGTACAGCCTTACAATGTGTCATATCAGTATTATGTCATGTAGTGCAAAAGAACTTGGGTTTTGTAGATATCACTGGAATTAATCTATAAGGGTATAAATGCGGCGTGTGACCTTTAGGTTCTGTGTGAATTTGTCTGCATTGAGATAAAACCAAAAGGATCAAGTTAACAGCTTCACTCATCAGGCAGAGGGGTCAGCGGCCGGCAGATTCCACTATATCCAGACTGTTAGTATGTAAAGGAGGAGCAGACCAGCCTCAGCACACAAAGACGAAATTAAAATTCAAATTTATTAATGTATACAGAGAGCATGGCCAACCTGTCACTCACACCAGTGAAAAGAAAGCATGTGTGTTTTTGTCTTTCACCTTCATGCTCTCTACTATCTTTCTATGAATGTGTTCAGAATGGATTCCTAGCATGCTGCATACTACTTTGTACTGTATACTGCCTACTGTTTGTTTTAAACAAAGTGAATCAGTATGCAGAAATAAACATTTCAGACATGTAGCCTACAGTATGCTATGTTATGAATCAGTTATTTTACTTTTTCTTTTTTGAAAACAGCCACTCTGCTCAGCCTGTTGCAATTAATAATAACATAAAATAAGCACTTTTATGTTTCTTCCTGTTGCAGTAGTGCTTTGTGGAGTTGAGTGCTGTGCATTGTGGAATACAGTACCTATTGTAATATGCTTTATTTTATAGCCTACTGACTAATTTGTCACATGGAGTTGCTCATTCCTTGCATGTAGGTAATCCTCTTACTGTGCACACTATATATGTACGTATGTGATTCTGAACCTTCTCTCTTCTTCATTCTGTCCACTAACTCTTTAGCTCATTATATTATCCGAGCACCCAATAGCTCTTTGCTGTCTTGTGTGAGCTATCTATCATTAGATGCTGATCTCTATTAGGTGTTATTGCTGTATTGAGGCGCCACAAGCCAACGTCAATTTGCTTTCCTTACTTCTAGAGCGTATTAATTTGATTTGTGACTGTTTTATCTCCAATTCAGCATTTCATTCTCCGTCCACCTAAGGCTTTGAAGATTTAGGTGTTTGCACATTTTGGTCAGTAGAGAAATGTAATCGTAGCATGTTAATTCTTAATTGTTAAATGGTTGTTTAAAGTTAACACAAGGTACGGTAGTGAATCCATGGGAACTTTTACTAATTGATGGGTGCGTCTCGGATGTAAGTAACGCAGTGAATGCTGGACAATTAACGGACAAAATGTTTGATATTTCTTCATTAGTCATACTTTTTTTAAAAGTTAAATGGGGGAAAAATCTTTATTAATATGATACACAACATAGAACACCATAAACATCTGCTGTAGTGACAGAGGCTAAGCACACTCGGCTGGTCAGAAAGCCATGAGTAAATCACAGACAAAATGACACGTGTAATTAAAAGAGTCCATGCCACTTCACCACTTTACACCTACAGCAGAGAACGAGAGAGAGAGAGTCAACAAGAGAAAGAGAGAGAGAGAGAAAAATCGAGAGAGTGCAACTCCCTCCTTGCTAATTACGGTTATCACTGAAATGGTAGGGCTTGAGTCATTAGTTCCATGTGCATTTAATTAGAGGCAGTCTGAAATTGGATTTAACTTATTACTTTTTCATGGATCGCTTTCTTGTCATCACTTCAAATTGGATTGCAGCCCCAGGTAACTAATTATGCCCGCCACAGGATCAGGAGTGGAGAAATAGGTAATTAGGAACAACACTTGCGGACCTTCCTTGATAGTCCACCCTCTCCATGGAATGAGGGAAAATAAAGAAAATTGAAAAAAAGAGTGAGGATTATTTGAGGCAATGCTGTGAAAGCAGGTGTGGTTAACTGTGCATTGCCACAAGGGATGATGGGTAGGGAGCTGCCACCTATGGAGGATTACTTTGACGTGCAGCTGGGTTGACAATGTTATTTTGACACGATTTTGGCCCACTGGCGTAATGCCCCTACTAGACACGTTGTGGTTTAGTTGATCATTGCACAGTGTAAATGTCATTCCTATTCTCATGCATTTGTGAACTTTTGCCGTTAAAGGCCGCTTGAGCGTAAACCTTTGCCGTTCACGCTTGGCTTGTCGAGAAGATACAGCAAAACAAACGTGTTGTCAATAGGCAGCCTGAAAAGAGAGGATGTTTGTTTCCTTAGACAGTGTTGACGCTTGTTGAGATCAGCTGGTCTGTTCGCTTATTTTTGATGGAAACGAACCGGTGTCTTCCAAACATGTGCGAATCATCTGGAGGAGTTTTTTGATGTACCAAAAAAACTCAACAATGGAGAAGCTTCAGCTTCTTTGCGTAGCGTAGTTCTGTCTTTATTTACTCACCCTCATGTGGTTATATAAACTATTTGACTTTTTCTTCCATTTAGAAATGGAGAAATTGTAAATAATTAATGAATAAATGCAGAATGAAGATTGCAAGCTTCAAAAAAGAAGCACCATAAAGACAGAGAGACAAACATGATAGATAGATAGATAGAGAGATAGATACATAGATAGATAGATTTAAATAATAATAATAAATATACAATGTTAAAAAAAAAATAATAATCTGTTTGTTTGTTCCCTGATTTATGATAAAAAAATTATTAATAAAATTAATAATAATACACAGACAGAAAGATGGATGAATAGAAAGATAGATGGATTCACCCAAATGGAAAATAATATCATTGTTAGATGCCAAAAAAAGACAAAAACGTGATTCCAAATATTTAATTCTGTTTATGTATTTTTAATTGACTAACTTTTGGCAAGTTATTATTTGAGCTTGATCCCAGGATTCCGCTCGTACCCAGGATAAAACGCCAGCGACTTAATAAGTGTTTTATTACTTCCCTTGTTAATGTCCTCTGTAGTGAATGAGACTCATTCTCTCAGTCTTCAATATAGTCAGAAATGTCAGTTTTTTCAGTGTTTTGATGATGTCACAGGAAATAATCAGTGGAGCTGTTTTGCACAATCTTTCTCCTTCTGTTTCTCTTTGCTTTTCTTTCATGATCATATGCAGTCGCAGAGAGGGCAAGTGGAGGTCAAGCGATAATGTCCTCTCACTTTAACAAACGATGAAGGGCCCGCACCCCCTCCTTCCCCTCCACACACACACACACACACACACAGACAGATTGCAATTCCTCGTCTTCATAGAGTGCTACATGACACAGTGCAGAAGTCAGGCCTTGGCTCTCCTTCACTAATACCCTCTTTCTTCTCTGCAGTTTTTTTTTCCTCTTGTCTTTTTTTAAACTACCGTTTTTTTGGTGGAGACCCATAGCATTGTCCTGACACATGTATATCACAGTGCAGCAATCTGTAACTCATTAGTGGTGCGGTGTGCTGGGGCTCGCTGGAGCTGGGCCAGAGCTTCCAGCCTCTCTTATAGACAACCCCAGCACAGCGTAGAGCCCATCTCAGCCACGAGCTGCGGACTCTCTGTCATCCCCTGCTCTGTTCTGGAGGTGACAATGAGGCTGTTTGCAGGCTTGTTTGGCGGCCAGCCCAAACCGGAAGTCCGCCAACTCTAAAAATTTCAGTGTGGAAGGGACACACTGGTTCCTCTTTAAGAATTTTTGTCTCTTATGCTCACCAAGGCTGCATTTATTTGATGAATGATATAATAAAGACGGTACTGTTGTGTAATATTATTACCATTTAAAATAACTGCTTGAAGTGAATATAATTTATTCCTGTGATGCAAAGCTGAACTCAGCAGCCTTTACTCCAGTCTTCAGTGTCACATGATCCTTCAAAAATCATTCTAATATGCTGATTAGCTCCTCAAGAAACACTTCTTCTTATCACAACTGAAAAAGGTCACGCAAGTTGTGATTTTATACTTTTTTCAAGATTCTTTGATGAATAAAAAAGTTCTCTAAAAAGTTTCTCACTGTCACATTTGATCAGATGCAAGACAGTCTTTGTTTCTTTGTTTTTTATTATAATTTAGAATATTTTAATAAAAATTCTGTCTTTATTTACTCACCCTCTTGTGGTTATATAAACTATTTGACTTTTTCTTCCATTGAGAAATGGAAAAATTGTAAATAATCAATGAATAAATGCAGAAAGAAGATTTCAGCTTCAAAAAAGAAGCAGACAGACAAGCAGACAGAAAACATGTTTAATAGATGTTCACTAATCATTTTTGACCAGATCATTTGAGAACCTTATTATGATTCTTGCGAAAATTATTCAGATGAATTTTGTGAACTTAATTTAGTTTATATTACATAACTTTACAGCATTTCTTCCTAATTAAAAAAAAACCAACTAATTCATTGATGCAAAAAATATTATTATTAATTCACAAATTGGATTTTGCTACTTCCCTCAGGAAAAACTTATGGACATGCCAATGAGAGCTACTGTAGGGTAGATGTCAAACAGTTTAGTCAATAACAACTTTCATTCTGTTCTTTACATATTGCATGGCTTTACAAGTTTGTCTGCAGAAGTATGAACTGCTGTTTATTTATTTTTTTGTTACTAAATGTATATTCTTCAAAATAATTACAGTACTTTTTGTTTTCTCACAGAAGAAAGTCAGATGGGTTTGGCAGCATGAGGGTGATAACATGATGACAGAATCATCTTTTAAGTCTTTTAAGGTTTTTTTTGCTCTGAGGGAAAACCGTCTACGTTTTTCTCATTCCTCCATCTGCAGCTGTATCCACGTATCATTCTTGTTCTCTTCAGCCATTTGTTTTTTCTAGTCATATTGTAAGAATGCGTTATGTGTAGATGAGAAACAGGTTTGGATGATGCTGTCACGATGAGGTCATCACGCATTTTTCCAGACTGTCTGGCCCAGCCAGTGAGTAACGTCCAACCATCAGATTGCTGTCGCATCAACTCTGAGCGCAGACCCTTAAAGTTACAGTGGCATTTTCGAGACCTTTACATGTCAGTCATGTTTTGTCAAATCCCACCCCCAAAGCCTCCACTCCCTTCTTCTTGTCTCCTCCCTCTCTCCTCTCGTCCCTCAATTCTTTCCATCTTTTTGTCCGTTTTCCACCACGCTATACAGATGTGTGGTCCATGTTGCTAGGACTGATTCATTCGTCCTGTGGGGAGTTTATGGATAGATGTATATAGGTCGTATTTGAAACTCCAAAACGCTAACAGCTATATGAGAACTTGGGGACGTCTCTTGTGTGAAGCCACATCTGACGGCCTGTGGGTTCACTGGAGAACTGACAGTTGTCAGCGGTTAGCATAAGATGTTTGGGACAGGGGAATATGGGCTACTGTGATCAGTGTGTGTATGTTTAACTGCTTTGAGTAGTTTACCTCTTTTTCTCTCACTCTCTTTTTTTACTTTTTCTGTATGAGCTAATGTATTAAAATTGTCATTAAGGGCAGACAAAGCACACATGGCGTTGGTTTATATTTATTACAGATGTTAAAATACCCTGCTGTGGCCTGGTGCTATTTGCTTATAAAGGTCGACTGAGTTTGGTAAAAGCAAAGATGTTCACTTGCATTGATCACATGCCAGTAAATTTTTTGCATGTGATGCAATTGTTTTTTTTAAGGTTGCTTTTAAAAAGAAATAACCATATTTTTATATATAAATAACCATAACAAAAAATGTATATTATATTTAATATTACAATTTTATATTATATTTAATATATTGCTATGGATTACTTAATTATTGACATTAATATTTTATTTTTGATGTGTTGTTTAAGAATAATTTTAAGATCTAAATTTTAGAATACATCTTAAATTCACTTTTAAATGTGTGTGTGTATATATATATACAACGCGTGTGTGTGTGTATTTATATATACACATATTCATATATACATGTGCATAGTTATCTGTTATCTGTAAAATTCATATATATATAAGTGCTGTCAAAAGATTAATCACGATTAATCGCATTCATAAGTTTTTGTTTACATAATATGTGTGTACTGTGTATACACATGTATCCAGGATATCCCTGTACTTGGCCGCATTCATCTTTCCCTTGATTGCAACCAGTCGTCCTGTCCCTGCAGCTGAAAAACACCCCC
>JAUMHE010000051.1:15507487-15541484 GCA_032359235.1 Enteromius mattozi | reverse complement strand
TTTCAGTTTTTCTTTTTTAATAAATCTGCAAAAATGTCAACAATTCTGTGTTTTTCTATCAATATGGGGTGCTGTGTTTACATTAATGAGGAAAAAAATGAACTTAAATGATGAACTCAAATGGCTGCAATATAACAAAGAGTGAAATATTTAAGGGGGTCTGAATACTTTCCATACCCACTGTATATAAACATAATAAAAATACAGTATGGACTCATTTTGCCATGACTGTTATAAGTTACATTTTAAAATATATTAAAATAGAAAACAGTTATTTTATGTTGTAACAATTTTTCACAACATCACTGCCTTTATTTTCTTTTAAAAGCGTATATTTATATATCAAAGTATATAATTGTGTTATATTAGTACACATATATTAATATACATACAATGCATATTAATATACAAAATTAAAGATGCAGAAAATTTTTAGACAATTTTATTCAATGCTCAAATATGGTCATTAGTTTTTTTACTTTTTTTTTTTTTTTTTTCCTCTGATCGAAATGTTTTGATGACGCCTCCAAAAATAGTGTCTGACTCAAAAAAGCACACACTCTGAATCATTCACAATAGCACATAAAGAAAACAACATTCCCCCACCCACTTCATTTATGTCGAACATCACCAACAAAAGCTCATGTTTTGACTGAAGGCAAAGCCGCAGCGAAGCACAGATAGAAAAGGCACACTTTTCGCTAACATATCAGCGCGCAATTAATCAAACAAGATCTGCTCGATATTTCGCAGACTCGTGCCTTTTGTCAAATGTGTGTATAGTTTGCAGTGTCTGTTCCCTCAAATACTTGCGCCAAATATCATCACCGCACACCATACTGTACTGAAACTGCTGGCGTCATGATAGTCAGAGGTCAGAGATGACTGTTTGGTCTCTGCTCATTCATTAATAGAAGTGACATTCAAGATGCGTGCTTGATTGGTCTTTCAAAAGGAAGGTTGTTGCCCACAGCACCAGCTGTTTTGTGTTAACATCACACCTGATCTGCTAAAACCTGTTTTAGTAAACAACAGATTACATTTAGGCACAGGACAGCATTGCTAATGAGCTTATTTCAACCCACGCAAAGGTCTAAAAGAGCAAAGATATCTCCGTCATAGTAGTAGTACTAGAACCCGTCACGTCTGTAGTGGTTTTGCGATGACTCTTCACGAGAAGATTCGTATGACTGTGCGGTTTAAATGCTAAACTCAAGCAGGTTACCAGCAAACGCTTATCTGGGATCAGTTTCCCCTTGGCCCTGTGTCACCCTGACAGTCATACAGGGAACTGCGGAGCTGATCTGAGATGGGGCGCGTTATTGTTTGTGTGTCAGTCTCGCGAAGGAGTCAACCTGTGCTTTCCAATTATCTGTAACAAGACATAAATGAATAGTGTTGGTTCTGTGACTCACAAAGTGATGGAGTGAATAAACAGCAAGATCTATTAGACGGGTTGGATAGAAAGAGTATGGGTAATTATGGCGTACAGGCCCGAACACAGCACAGATAGATGGAGAGAGAGCGAGAGAGAGACAAGAGGAGGAGGCTTGAACTGTATGTCTGCTAAATTTATCATGAGCCCTTTGGGAGCAGTGAAATGAGAACAGTGGCCTATTACTGCTAAGAAGGTGTTTTATTGAGAATATGCCGACATTCTGCCCAGGGGAGACGGCATAGGAGAGGGGGTATGGCCAAATGTGTGTGTGTGTGTGTGTTAGTTCATATGAGCGGCTGCATGTGTTATGTGTGCATACTTGCACGGCTGCTTGCCTTTTTGCCCTTGCTTGAGAATGTGTGCAGTATGCTTACTCGTGAGTGTTTGTCAGGGAACCAATAAAATATTTCATTATTCATTAAGACCTTTAATTGTTAGGTTATTTAAGTCAGTAATCAATACAGCTCATATTTGATGGTCTACAGAAATTGTTTACAGCCTTTCATGCAATTACGCTACAATGTTTTTGAACACATGCAACATAAATTCCGCTATTTGCATATGATATTTACTTAATGTTGTTGTTTATATCAAAGTACAGAACTATGGTATTAACTTTGTGACACCTCTTTTTTATAATTATAGATCTATTCCATTTTTTAAGTAATACCTTTATAAATAAGTAGATGGGGAGACAGCTATATTTATTTATATAGCAATAAACAAATCTAAAGTGTGTGTGTTTTATTTATTTATTATTTAGATTAAGTTTATGATTTTTTTAAATTATGTATATTTTTGTAAAAATCTATTTTTATATTTTTTATTAAATCAATAATGTCTTTGATTTTTGAAATGCTCATAATATTTCTTGTTTTAAATCTCTTATTAATTTAACTAAAAATATATATTTTTAAATGGTTCTTGCCTAAATTTGATACATTTAGTGTTGTTTTCTGTTGATGTACAGTACCATGGTATTAGTTTGTGATGTCACCTCAGTACTTATAGTGTTGTAGTAGGTTATCTGTTTATTTATAAAACAGAAATATTTAAAAAGTAAAACAAAGCTTGCTAAAATGTACATGCAATATGCATATCTTGCATGCAATGCTAATATTGTAAATTAGCCTTTAATATAAATTTCACTTATTTTGTCAACCATTTACTAATGCACTAAGTTTAGCCTTTGTCTCTGGGTTTTCAATATGTAATATAAAGTTTGCCAGTAGGGGGCGAAGCAACTTTTCTGTGTTTTCCCCCATTTTTTTATTTTAAAAAAAGTGTGAGAAGGTGGTGATGTTTTAATCACTTGCTAGTGCTGAGCACTTATATTCTAACTGTTCACAGCAGAAGTAGGGCTGCGGTGTGTGTTATTTTATGTTGAAAATTAGTGGATTTGGATTGGAGGGAGAGTATGAATTGCACCCACACACAGAGTCAGTCTGTGAATGGAAACTGACCTTTTCCATAGTTAAAGTTAGTGTCTGGTCAAATAGTTTAAAAGGTGCTCTTTTAATGACTGTTAAGATTTATTGTAAAAAGATCTTTAATTTTTTTATATTTATTTCATATAATTTACATAACTGTCATTATGTTTTAAATAAAAATGAAACATTAAATCCTCCCTTTTTTTCTAATTAAAGTGAATGGGCAAGCCTGTGTTACCATAAACAATTCCACTTTATAAGAACAATAACAACTTGCGGAATCTCTTTGTTTTTCTCCCACTCGTTCTCTCTGTCAGATAGTGTTTGCTTATCTGTTGTTTAATTAAAGGGTTTCTTTTCTTCACTCTTCCATTGTTTCTCCAGCACGGACAAAACCTTTACTAGGGTCAAAGGGTTAACAGCCATCAACTGTGCTGCTTTTTTTCTTTTTGTTTTGTTTAGGTCCTTTTTGTTCTCTCTCTCTCTCCCTCTCTCTCTCCTTTTTTTTTTTTTTTTAATAGGGTCCCACACAAAGGCATTGCTTCACCTGCCCCCCTCCCACCCCAAACACACACACACACACGGCCTGCGGCGGCCCCTGCCGCTGCTTGTGTCCCCATTTGAATTGATTATGTTTAGAGGGCTGCTTGTGATTGGTGGAGAAAGGGCGTGGTTGATTGGATAGTTTTGTATCTTGTCAGCTAGGGAGCAACCTCGCGCGTGCAATCTGTCCATATCCCCGGGAAAAAGGCTCGAGACGCGGCAGCACGCGCACACGCTCGCTGTAAACGCCTCTCTCTCTCTCTCTCTCTCTCTCTCTCTGCCTCTCGCTCTCTCTCCCTCTCTGCTCCGCGACTCGTGTCTTCTCATCTTCCGCGATCCTCCAAACGGCCCAGCTTCTCTCTGTTTACCCTGCCAGCCAAATGGAGTTTGTCAGGTTTGTCAATATGATTGATTCTGTAATTTTTCAGTGAAAGAGCTGTTTCTGTTGCTGTAGAAAAGTTTTACAATGCAATATGTCCAGGGGAAGGGGAAGAGAGCTTGATTTCTCCGCATGCTGTTTGTATTAGTTTCTATCATGCTGGTTGGTTAGGAGACGTGTAAACACTGTGATGCGATTACAAGTTGATGTTTGAAGCTTCTCTTGTCAGTTGCAGTTTACAAGCGCAGGATTTTAATATGAGATGTTTGTTAAATGCTATTTTGTGTTGTACATTTAGGTTTTTAGTTGAAGACAAGAATTATGCAGATACTTATTTTTAGTCAAAACATTTTTTGTAAAAAGGTTTCTAGATTACACATGCTGTGCAGTGTTGGAATTGTTAATATTTTAAGTTACATTGATTAGTTTTGTATTTCATTCTTGTCAATGTTAGTGGCTTGTGTATGTGTGTATGTTGGGGAGGGTTTGTTCCCCTTCACGGTTACCCACATTTAAAAAGGGGCAGGGACACACTCTGATTTGACACTTGTGTCATGGGCCCTCGTTTTTGTGTGTGTGTGTGTGTGTGTGTGCGCAAGAGTGTGACCATTCACATGCCAGGAGTGTGATCGCTGAAACTAAGGCAAAGTTTTGACACTCTCCTGTAGTTTTTGTGGGGCACTTGCTTGTTTTAAAGATATGTTGTAAAATTATCAGTTTATATTTTGATGCATTTAAAGGCAAATGATTTGAATGCTGATATGCAGTGTTTAGGATGAGAGTTTCTGGTTGTCGTCATTATTTAGTTTGAAAAGTTTGGGGCTCAAGGTCGGTGGGGGTTCGATATGAGGATGGCAGGAGAGGTAACGACTGGAAGTGTGGAAAGTAAAGGCTAAACAGGGAGCCTCGCGGAGGGTAATGCCGCACAGCTGTGACCACCGGGCCCCTTCGTTTAGAAAGCGCGAGAGAGGGGTGAGAGCTGATTGGGCTGACAGTTTGTAATCAGACTTGATTTATTGTTCATTAGTAGTGCATTAGGGCCCGCTCTGGCTGGGGCCGAACCGCATTTATGTTGTGCCCTGACAGGCCGTGAGCCTGCCAACACCTGTCATTTCTACTGCTCGACGCGTATAAGCGACGACAACAATGTTGGTGTGTGAGAGAATATTCACATGTGTGTGTTTATGTGAGGCGGAGAACACGCAAACTGTGTAGGTTGAATAGATATTTCCCATAGGAAAGTTTTTTTTTTTTTTTCATGAAGAGGTGGGGGGGGCGGGGGGGTTCTGGTCAGTCGTTCATGCGGCTGACCTCTTTCACAGGCATCTTGCTCTACATTATGTGGTAAGAATCGAGAATACTTTGGTGATGAGGACACACGGCATTACCAGCTGTTCTTTTCTGTTGTCTTTTTCCTTCGTTCTCCCACAGAGGAGATAGATAAAGAACGAAAACTTTTTGCTCGTTTTATCTCAAGATGCATTTCTTCCTCCTTTTCTTGTACTGTGTTTCCAGTAAGCACACCAGGTGAGCATCCTCTCTGGAAGAAACAGCGTAGTGACGAATTGCTCCGAAAGACAATTTTATGATATACAGCAAAAAAAAAAAAAAAAAAAAAGGTTGCGGATACCTCTCCAGGCTCACATCTGCAACTTTATACTTCGAAACCTAATTTTAGCATAGAGCAGTATAAATTTAGAGATTATAATTGTTTTTTTTTTTTGTTTAGATTTTATTGAACAAATCACGCTCATTTGTCTGTTCCTTTTCAAAATTAGCTCACATGCTAACACTATCTTTAACCCAATATTAATTGACCCTGGTGACAAACATCACAACATGGCCGATCAAATCACGAAGAGCAATTTACCGAAGCCTTCATGTGATGTCATGGAAACACGGATTAGCGTGGTTGTCGTTTGGCGTTGCGCAGAATGGGACCTCTCCCATGCTAGGATGTGACGACCATTGTCTCGAGTAAATTCTCAATTTGAGGAGGATTTGTGCGACTGTGATCTTAATTAAATCTCCACCGACTCCAATAACGCGTCTGAAGGCATGCGCGACGTTGCGTAACCTCGCTGAGCTGGTAAACCATAAATCATATCAGTGGAATGAGTAGAGCGAAAGAGGGAGGGAGCGGGAGCGGGAGGGAGGAAAGGGCGTTAGGGTGTAGTGAAAAGGTGTAAAGTGGTGGGAAGCAGTTTGTCGACGCCATTGTTTTTAGTGGCACATGTCAGGCTGGGTTGAGCGGGAGATGTTCAGCGGTCCTGCTTTGTGACAGTGTTTTAGTGTGTGTGAGGAGAGTCACATCAAGGGTCACCTGGGGTTGCGTTGTGGTGATAAATTATTATTGCTGCCAGTTATGAGATAATTCCAGTCTTTGAGAATACAATTATTAATAATGTAGTTTGGTTTTTAGTTAAACAGTAATGTGTTTTCTATGTGACAGCACAATAATAGATATTTAATTTAAAGTAAATAATAAATATATTTTTGTGATGAATTGCTAGTGATATTTCTCACTTGTAAGTTTCTGCTAAACGTAAATAAATAGATTATGCATTTAATGCATATCCTCTGCTCTTTATTTACTTGAACTAAACCTAAAAAAGCTGTCAAAAAGGGAAAACAGGAGAAATAACTATGAAGTTGCCCAAAGTGCCCGTTTAATTCTGACCGCAATCACTTGAGTGCACATCACATCGCAATAACAATTTCCAAACTCATAAATAGGCACTTTACAGAACTTGAAGGCAGTAGATGTCAAGGGTCAGGATATTTAATATAAAATATAAATTCAGTATGCTGGTTTTAATGAAGTTTTGCAGAGAGATGGGAAACATGTTTATCTTTTGTGCTCGAATCCAAGGCAAACACTCATTGAGGCACGACGCATGCCTGTGGCACCCACCAACAGTTAGTGCATGAGATCAAGTGAATATTCCCTGAGGAAAAGCTCAGAGTGTCACGGGGCTGATGGTCCACCCCTTCGGGAACCCCCCCTGCAGTGGGGGTGAGTTAGTGTGGGAAAGGCAAAGCTGAACCTCATGCTCTCCTTCGCCCCTGCTTGTTTGTTTTACAGCAGAGCGGGCCAGCTCTGCTGAGAACTTGTTTGTTTGTGGTTTAGAAGTTAATTAAAGCGCAATCTGGATTTTTGTTTTTACAGTTGCCTTGAATGGGCCGCTTTCCCCCCACAGAATCTGCTCGGTAAATGGGCAGAAAATGTGACTATGATTATCCTGTTTATGTGAACTGTAAACGGGCTGCGAGAGAGCCAGAGCGAGGAAGAGGGAGTGGAATTATTCGCAGTTCAGAAGCGGCTGGGGAGATGGATATATCTACTGCCCTAGAGTGTTTTTGCTTTATAATAAAAACCATAATAATTATATGTGCATGTTTTCATACAGTAAATGCATTAATATGACTATCTCCATTTAATCAATTATGAATTGAATATTTAGTTCTCAAACTAAACTGAAGAAATTTTATTCACAATTTTTTTAAAACTTCTTTTTAAATTTTGAACCAAACAAAATTTTATAAAACTAAAATTGCACATTCAAATAAATTATTACACCACGCATTAAATATAAAAATCTTTTTTTTTCTTTTTTTCCACGGCACACCGTGCCAAATGAGTGCACGGACAATGCTATTCCCTATATCTCTGGACAAGGTAAACCAAGAGGCTTCAAACAGACCAAACCTCCTCTGATTTCTCAAGGGCTTGTTATTTTGTACTTCTCAATTCTATTTGATGTCCTGACAAAACAAGATGACACCGGGGAGCTGGCATTAAAATTTGATTTTCTTTTTTTTTCCTGCCCTCTTTCTTGCTTGCTTGCTTTCTTTGCAACCTGTTTCCGTGCGGCCAGTTCAATGTAGGAGACACTCTGATTGAAGTTGCCCCCCTTCACTCTTCATCTTAATTGCCTATCTTTCTTTTCCCCTCTCTCTCTTTCTCTCGTTCTCTCCGTGCATGACATTTTGCTCTCTTAGGAAGAATGCGTTCTTCATTAAGTCAGTATCAGTGTTTCTGAGGTTCGTCAGATGTGTGTCAGATGTTTCCTCGTTAGAGCTGTATTTTTGGATGCCGTTTCCTTCTCATAGTCATACTGAAGACGAACTGGACGGTGGATTTGAGCACCAGGCTCAAATGAGCTGGATCCACAGCTGCGTCCAGTACGCTCCATGTCCCAGCTGGCATCATTCTGTTTTTGTATATATTGAGATTCAGCACCTTCGAGTTAAATAAAATTGAATGATTCATTTTTATGCCCATAAATTGTACAGTTTTATCTGGGATTGGAGAAGCTCATTTATTAACAGATGTATATTTTGTGCGATTATTTTTATTTTTGGATTATCTTATAACATTTTGTTTACTTTTTTTTGTTTACTTAGTTTACCCTTTTATGTTTATGCTTTTTATGTTTGTTTTTATGTTTACTTCTTTAAGAGTTACGTTTTAAAAATTACAGAAATGTTTGCCTTTTTATATGTGTGTGTGTGTTTTACATTTAACAATTTCTTAAATTTTTTTCATATTAATTTTTGCAAATTGCATGTATTGGCATGTATATGTTGAGTGTGAAGCATATGTGTGTGCGTTTGGGTAGGGCTGGTGGACAGCAGGCCTGCGCTAGCACATTGCCTACAGTCACATAGCAGCTGTTTGAGTATGTTACAGTTTCTCTCAATGTGTGTGTGCGTGCTAATGTGCTACACTCACACCTGGCCTACACCTCTCCTTAGTGAAATCCATAACCGTCAGCTTTCTCCAGTTTGCTTCCTTTCTTCCTCTCATAACAATTCTTTCTTTTTCTGAGCAAACGAGTCTCGTGCTATTTAAAACTGTCCAAATGACAGCTGAAATATGCATTCATAAAATTCCTCATATCTCATTTAACCAGATATCTACTTTATCTCATAGCTTTCATCTTGAGACTGCTTGAAATATGTATTTGTTCTTTCCTCACCTCTTATCAAGCGATATGGCCGTTTACCGCAATTCATAATAATAATTTCATTTCACACACTTCCACAATTATGGCCAGAGGAGGAGAGCGAACGGCTCTGAGCAGTAAGCGGCAGTATCCCTCACTCCTCTTAAGTGCTGCTGATATAGTGGCCAGGATGATATTTTTCAGCTGAAGTGCTTCTCTTCTGCGGCGGGCCTGTCTTAAAGAGATTCCAGCTCATTCACCAGCGGATTAAATGCTAGTAGTTACAATGATCAATAGGTTAAGAGGAGGCCCATCCCTCTCTCCACTAATGACCTCAGTGGTAATGGGCAGTAAAATGTGAGCTGTAATAGCCTTTCCGCTAGGGCTGAGGTTTGGTAGAAGTGGACACACACACACACATGCACACATTCATGCAGTAAATGAGGGTGTGAAGCTGGTGTCAGTTTGTCTGTAAGGTGTGGATATAAAGGGTTTAATTGGAACAGGCTGGAGTTGTGATTTGTCATGGCCTGAGAAGTTAGTAAATTTTAGTTGTTAATTCTTTTCAAAGCATTTACATTTACGTCAGATGTTTTAAAGTCTTAATTTGGTAGTTGAAACTGTTATGCAATCTATTGCTTTACGACATTAAAACATTTTGTATGCTAGTTAAAAATGTTTCTTTTTTGTATGATAATTTCAGTAAAGTTAGATGACGTAGTAGAAATAGTTGTAGAAATATGAACTCAAGTTGAAATGTTTGTTTTTATGTAAATTTATCTTTATTATCTTAAAACCAAAGAGATCTCAAACATTTAAATTTTACAAAAAACAATATTTGTGTTTAAATGTAACATTGAAAAATTCAATCTAAATCAAGTAAAATGAAATGAATTTGAGTAAAAAGTTTAGGTACTCTTTCAAACTTAAATTTCTAAACAATACAGTATGTTAAATAATAATGATTAAACACAAATGTTTTAAAATATTATTTAAAAAACTATAATAGTATCTCAATGATAAAGTAACACTTTAAAATACTGTGAAAAAAAAAAAGTATTCGGTTGCCAAGTATAAATGTACTCATGTCTGGTGTCTGTGTGTTCAAGCTTGTATTGTCTCACCACCCACCCGTCTGCCTCTCTGACCTTCAGAATAGTTCATCAAAATTAGTGGCGCTGAGAAATAAGGACATGAGTGCATAATGACTGTGAAATGAAGAAATCAAGGGGTGCAGCCTATGCAAATGGTGCGCTAAGCCATGTGAAAAATGGGCCGCATATTAAGATGTAACACCCGTTTGTTTGGGGCGCGTGCTTGTGTGTTTTACTTTGATCCGAGCGCCACGTATCCATTTTGGTGATGAGTTTATAACACATTCAACCCCCGTCTTTGTAACATTGAGTGTATTTAGGAAGGTGTTCTGTTTATTTTAGCGTTATGCTTAGTGTGGTCTGAAATAGGCGGAGACAATGTGGAGGTTAAAACCCTGCCTCTTTCAGAGAGAACAGACTCAATTACGTTCATCAAGACGGGACAAATTCAAACGCTTGTCAGCTATTCTGAGTCAGATGCAATTGGGGTAACCTTGGTGAAGGGAGACTGTCGCCCTAATGTCTGGCCAATCAGGAGCAGATGTGAGACATACATATGCGATCTCGCACACGCTCGCTAAAACACGCTGGGGATATGTTAACAGTTGCAAATGCCCGCCGCTATCAAGTTCAGCACAGACGCGGTTTGTCACCCAATGTCACAAAGGAGATTTTAATGGCGCGGAGTATCATAGAGTAAAGCTGACACTGAGACACAAGCGTGTACTGTATTCACGCAGCCTCTCCTCTAATTAAAGACCCCTGTCAACAGTGTGAGGACCCTCTCAATGTCATCACGTCATTTTCCTTTCTGGCCATAATATGCTCACCCTTTTTATTCTGCTTGGGCTTGTCTGTGTGCCCTTTAATGTGTGTTTTGATATGCTTTTTTTTTTTTGAGAGAGGGACTTTTTTCTGTACTCCTGAATAGTTTTTTGACGGAGTAACGAACACAACACATCCTGCACTGACATGGTTATATTCATGTTAATTGATATTCAGCGATTTTTAAGTTTATGTACACAGCGAAACGGTACACCGGGAGAGTTGTGACCCATTTTAGTGAAGCATCGCAGGGACAAGATGCTTCACGCTGATGAAGAGGGGGGAAAACAATCATGAAAAAAAACTGAAAATACAAAACGTATTCACACAGTCACAAGCAAAACACGGACAGCACTCCAGAATAATGGCCAGTGGCCTTGTCAGTGGAGTGGGACGTTTGATGATGTGGTTGTTCGAGTGTTTGTGTATGGGTTTTCTCTTTGTATCTGTCAGTCTCCCATCAGTCAGTGCAGCTTTGGCTTTTCGTATCGCTGCTTCTGAAAGCTCCTCAGGTGGTTTTAGAGAAACAGATCTTGATCTCTTGGCACATTTATCTGGTGACAGGCTACTGATAGGACATGTGATATGTTATCTTTAGTGTATGTATTATGCTTATCCAGATGTCATTGTATTCATATGTCTGTCCTTTTCCTGTGTTTGTGTAGGTCCCAGTTTCTGTTGCTATGATGACACCACAGGTCATAACTCCTCAGCAGATGCAGCAAATCCTCCAACACCAAGTTCTGAGCCCCCAGCAGCTCCAGCTGTTACTGCAGCAACAACAAGCACTGATGTTACAGCAGGTACTGGCTCTCGTTCTGTTTCAATCCATGTGGATTCCTTCTGTTTGAATGTCTCAAATATTACTCAGGCTTTGGCAAACATTATGATGTACATTACAAGGATTTAAATATATTAGTCATAATTTAATATGTAATCTATTTTATAGTAGGGACAACAGCAATATGATAAAAGATGTTGCTGGCGTTAAAATAAATATTTACTAAGAATGATCTTAGTGGTTCTTACGGAAAGCAATAGCTTTGCAATGCTAATAATTTATAAATGATAATTAACAATATTATTGCAGTAAAAATTAACATGGTAATATATTCTTTTAGTCTTGTTTAGATAGTTTTTACATGATGTGCATATTCCAGCCATTTTTCAGTGTCTTCAAACATGGGCTCATTTATCATCAGATTATAGAACTATTTTTTATTATTGGAAGCATTTAATTGCCAAAAGCGTGACCTACAATTTACAATTTAACTGTCATTGCATTGAGGAAACAAATATATCTTTTTTAACTCTTTAACTGTTGCTCAATCTATATGGCCAACAAATGGCATTTTTTTCTTGTATGTTTTACAAAATTTTCAAACATTTTAAAGAAGCAATTCTATGGTAAATCTGTGACACATGACTCAAAGAATTCCACACATTCTGAATATGCTTCATGTAGGTGTTCTCTGACTGTAGGTTCTTCCTGATTCTCAGGAAATGTGTGAACAATTTATGAAGCAAGAACGAGGGGTGTGTAGACAAACTCGCAGAATATTCAAAGTGCAAAATTCTTTCCTCATGCACGTTTTCTTATTCTAAGCAATTTGGAAATAAACATAGAATTAGTATTATGCCACAAATATTTATTGTACAAGATTTTAGGTAATGTACTGTACTGTACTGTAGCAAAATGTCTTATAATTTTAAGGGTCTTAGTAAGTAAAAATCTGCTTTAGGGGGAAAAAAATAAAACACAGCAGAAGTACTGAGAAGGCGTCTTTAATTTATGACTCTGTGTGACTTTGCAGCAGCAACTCCAGGAGTTCTACAAGAAACAGCAAGAACAACTCCACCTTCAGCTCATCCAGCAGCAACATGGCAACAAACAGCAGAGTAAAGAGGTATGCTGACTGTATTGCTTTACACATACACTCAGCCCTGGTGTTCATTACCTGCCCCCAGTGCATCCAGCAGCTGTTTCCCACCAGTAGAAGTACAAAAGCAAAATCCTTCCAGCACCACTGTGTCATCTTATTTTGAGCTTTGACAATAGGAAGAACCTTTTTTCCCGCTCTTCTATTTCTACATGTATAAAATATAACCAGCAAGAAACGCTGCCATCTTTTTCAATTTTATTTGATTTAGATTTTTCTTACCAGTTCCGAAATAAGATGTATTTCTGTGATGTTGTCCCTCCGATATAATCTAATAGGTCAAGAATAATTAGACTGTAAAATATAGACTGAATGTTTTTCCATTTTATTTTATTTTTTGTGGCAGCTTTTATTTGATCAGAAATATAGTAAAAGCAGTGATTGTATATAATTATATTGCAATTTAAAATATATATATTTCAAATGTAATTTATTCCTGTGATGGCAAAGCTAATTATTTAGTGTCTGATCCTTCAGAAATAATTTTAAAATGCTGCTCAAGAAACATTTTTTTATTATAAATGTTGAAAACAATTGGAAACTGCTTAATATTTTTATTTAAAAAAATTCCTGTATTTTTTGAAGTTCAAAAGAACATGTAATATATTTTTTAAATAGTCATCTTAAAATACTTTCTGTATCAGTTTAATGCACACTTGCTGTGTAAAAGTATTGATTTTTGAGGAAAAAAATCTCACCAACCCAAACTTACTAGTAACCAAGCGTAGTATATGTTTCGTCTGACTGTTGTCACATTCTGTGTTAAGTGCTAATGAACCAAAAAACAAACTTGGGTTGACCCAAGTAAAATTTCTTTTTTTTTTTTTTTTGGAGTATGTTTTTGGTGAAAAATCTGTGACATAAAAAGTATAAAATCAATCTGAAAATACAGTCTTATATGCCAAAATATTTTTCTAACAAAGATTTGCAATTCTACAAGAAATCTACGCACCGAATCCATATAGATTCTTTTAAGAGCACACAATATGACCAGTTTGAAGGGTATGTGCGATTTCCTATTTGACAGAAATTTGGCACAGTTGTAATATATCTGAAGTGTTCTACCTCTTTGTCTTTTGCTGTCTTCCTGCGCTTTAAGGCTGTATCACCAGCTGTGTTTCTGGCTGCTCTAATGACAGCAGGATAAGGCAATGCTCTGGACAAAAGAAGCGATTATTGCGCGGTCAAAAGCAGTTCAAAGACGATCAGAGTTTCACTTTTTAACTTCCCCACAGAGAGCTTCATTCTGTAACCGGAGAGAGAGCGTATAAATGAAGGCGAATGTTATAAAACACACACACACACTAGCTCTCACATGCTTACTTCAAAGTCCCCCAGCTCGCTAATTAATGAACTGGGGGCTTCAGTTTGGACAAGTTGTGGTGCGTTGCCTCCATAAATCAATGCGACAGGACTGTTTCTCTTGCCTCTGACAGAAGCTGTCACTCTTACTCTCTTTCCCTTTCTCTCGTGTCAGAAGGACAGACGAGGGGAAGGGGACTTTAGAACGGGAGGGGGATTGAAAAAGGGAGGGTGGCACCGTCAAAAGGAGAAACAATTGATCAGCTGAATGGAACGTGACGAACAGGAAGAAAAACACCATTTTAAAGAGTATTATGTATGATCACAGGAGTTTGATGCAGCCCTCGAGAGGCTCTCCTCCGTCTGCGCGTGTTTTTCTCTCGCGTGTGTTCCCTCTCTCCCCCTCCTTCGGCTTTCTCTCACACAGCCATCAAAAGATGGAATACGAATTGTTGCAGCAACTCCCCCCACGGGGGTCAAACAATAACCCCCCGCTGCTGCTTTGTGCCTCTTTTATTTAAAAGACAACAAAATTTCTTAGGTTTTCAAAGATTTTTAACTTTGGATTGGAGGCGAGGCAATAAAAGGGCCTGCCAGCGTCAGTCTGGATCATGTTGTCATCTGCTCTGTTCTCGCCTCTCTCGCGTGACACTCCGAGTTAACCTCCTGTTCACAAGCTGGGCTGGCGCTAGGTTGACGCTCGTGTGCTGAGGAAGATCTGGAGTGGCCCAGGTTCTCCTTCAGGGTGATGTACAGATGAAAACGAACACGCTTTATGTTACAAATCAGTTTATTAACATGCAGTATCACAATAGGTATCATCAACTTACACTTTATACATCGCTTGTTAATAATTGTATTTTTAAATATACATTTCAAGTTTCATAAATGAACATTAGACTAATAAATGCTATAAAATAATAATGTAATACCTAATGCGCTATTGTTAATGAATTGTACTTTTAATTAAGTTAATGAATGTTAAAGAAGTAATTTGATGTATATATTAGTTACGTAAAATGGTTAAATGTAAAATGGTTTCTCAAATGAGAAGAAGTGTAGTACAAAACTTGTTTTTGTCCTTCAGGGATTTATTGAACTGTTGTTGTTTGCGAATTGCTGTTATGAGTGAGGAAATTGATTTATTTAAAAAAAAAAAACAAATACACTAAATAAGAAAAAGATGCACATGGATAAATCACTTATAATACTTATAAACACTCCAATATTCCGTAAAGAATAAGAATTGTCAACTTTCATCTATTTTATTTATAAATATTTAAATATGCTTAATTCAGATTTTTTGAAAGAAAAGTTATTCAGTCTTTCATAAAAAAAAAAAAAAAAAAACATTTTCTCCACCTCAGAAATAACTTTTATGCTAATGTAAGCTATTTGTTCACAATTTTAATTTTGTGTCCTTTAGTTTTAAACCTAGACGATAGGTAGATGATGTCTCTTACATTCATTTATTTCAAAACCATAATTTTCCTGAACTTTTTGCTTTTGATTGTCCTGATGGTGAAAAAAAAAGACAAGGGTACTGTGATCAGGACATGACCTGGAACTGAACCTGCTTCTCTGTGGGAGCTCCACAGCTTGCATATGTTGCACTACCACTGCGCCAACCATTGACATTAAAGCATTTGTAAGTCCAAAGCCTTGTGATCAGGGTTTAAGCGGGGGGAGAGACAGAAAAAGAAACAGACCTGTGACAGGCAGATGAGGATGGGTGGACCATGAGTGGGAGAGGAAAAAAAGAGAGTGAGCACTTTATCAGGCTGTTTCAGATCTGTTCTGGGTCTAAAGGTTGACCTGTCCGTGCCTGTGCTGCGGGACCTTTTTTGTGCGCCTTCTGTTTGGAGAAGTAAACACAAAGTGAAGCATCCTGTGTTTGGGAAGAGGGTGCGGCACCGCTTGGCAAAGTCACGTTTGTTCTTTAATGTACCAACAAACACACGCATATACAGAAACGCGTGACCCTCAGGGTCCGGTGTTTCACCTCTGGCTATCAGAAACCTTCAGAGGAACCGTCCTGTGATTATAGCGGATGTTTAGACGTTGTTATAATGCATCAAGAAGGTCATAAAAAACAGTGCTGGCGTTGAAAGGGGTCAACGGGAGGGTTCAATAGCCCCGTATCTCCATCACATCGCCCATTTGCTTTGACTGAGTGGCGATTGGGGATGTTAGATAATTTCCTCCTATTTATCGTTCTGACGACGCAGCAGTTCGTTCGCCCATTCCTCCCTCTTCTTCTGTCTTTCAACACCCGCTTCTCCCTATTTCCCTTCCACTTTTACTAACTCTCCCCCTTCTTCCTCTCAGAATTTCCCTAGTCCTATGCCGCTTTCCTTTTTCTCGAATCCCATTCCATCTGTTCAGATGTGAGTAAGTGATATATTGGCGTCTGTCTCCAAAAGAAGACATTTGACACAAACTCTGTCGCGATATGATACACTGCAATGCATGTCATAGTTCCAGGGGCGTCATGCCCATTCAAAGCAAGGGGGCATGTGCCTCGTCAGATTTTTTAAGTGGATTTTGAATGCAGCTTCCATAGGACAAAAAAAAGTAACTGAATAATATTTTTTTATATTTCATACAATCACACTGGTATTATTAGAATGTTTAGTGCGGCACAGCACAGCTGCTAAATTCAAATCTGCATTTGCGCTTTGGTTGGCGCTGAGCCAGAGACAGACACATTTTTACAGCTGCAAATTATAACCAATCACACATGATTCTGTTGAGCTTATGAATGCAATAACCAATCAGAGGCGCTCAGATAAATCATCGATGAAATGTTTTGTTCAGTGCGCACGTTCCCTAAAGGAATTCTGCTCTCTGAAGATTCTCATCAGAAACAATAAAGTGTAGATGTGCATCTGAAGAAAGTATTTTTATTTCGCAATGTAAACAGCGACAGTGATTATGATGAGAGGTTTTGAGAGTGCTTAAAATGTTCTTTTCTTTCTGTACAATGAAAGTTATAATTAGTAAATTACAATGTTTCTATTAAATTTACGTTAAATATTACATTACGTATAAATAAGTCAATCGTATTAAAAGTGTTTTATGGCATGATACCCATGTCTGGTACTTACCGTATGTAAAAAGACTAATGAATAAGACTATGTAATTATAGATCATGTAACATAATGCATCTACTTACATATTTGAGAATAGAGGTATTTCTTGTAATAGTTTAAATGTAGGGAAAATATGAATAAAACATAACCCTATCAGTTATACTTGGTTATAAATAGTGTATCATCCAGGCCCCTGCATAGTTCTGTTCAATATATCGTTAAACATTCAGATGAATTACATTGTCAAATAAAATAAATGCATAAAATAAACATATTTAATGAATCTTTAGGCTAAAAGCTTTAATATTTACTGTGCCAGCCATAATGCATTAATTACATTTTGCATTTATTCAGAAAAAAATACTCAGAATTTGACCCTGTTTATTTTCTGCATAAATGTGTACACACGTGTACATGTGATTCTCTGAATCAGAAATGACTTGAAAAAGGATCTATGCAATATAATGAGAAAATTAATCGCTATATATATATATATATATATATATAACACACACACTGCTCACCTCTCCTCTTATTGGACGGTTACCACGTTACTTCACAGTCCTGATTTATACAAAGGAGACGGTTGGCTCCCCTGGCTCTGCACTTACACGCTGCTGAATATTAAGGAGCTCCTTTCAGTCACAGGTTGTTTGTGGAGTTATGAATGGCCATAATTAAAATCCTGTGGCTCTTATTAGGAATGATTAACAACATTTCATTATTTGTCATGAGCCTCCCCGACTCCTCGTTAATTAAAAGGGAACAGGAATATGGGAATGTACCTGTCTGCACCTTTTTGTGTGCGTGTGTGTTTTTATCAGCCCTGAGTGAATAAGTATGTTTGTGCACGTGTTGACATAATTGTTTGTGAGTGTGGGGATGATATGTAGACCTCTCATCCTCTCGCCGTCTCCCTCGGCAGGTGTCTGCGCAGCAGTTGGCATTCCAACAGCAGCTGCTCCAGGTTCAGCAGCTCCAGCAGCAACATCTCCTGAGCCTGCAGAGACAAGGGCTGCTGTCCATTCAGCCCAACCAGACTCTGCCCCTGCACTCCCTCACTCAGGGTAAGCACAGATACATCCATCGCACCTTAAGAGGATTTTCACACTGAGAGCAACAGAAATTGCTTACAAAATGTGTATAAAAAATGTAGTACAAATTAATCACATGATTACAACATGAATTTTCATCCACCAGCAATATCACAATATCACACTGCTTGCACACTTAATTGTTGTTGAAATGCAATATAAGAAAATATGCAAAAATAGGGAAAAAAAAAATTTGCTTGGTGAGAATAGGTTTTATGTTGTTTTTACGTTATAGTTTCTGTTGCTTATTTCTTTTAGAACCAGAAAAGGTCTGCTACGTTTCCACTCTTCCATCACATATACATACAGTATATCTTTGATTTATCTCTATTGTCTTATGTTGGCTCTCCTTCAGCCCCTCAACATACTAGCACCATTGTTTTCTAACCTCAACCCACAAAACTAGTCAAAGATTAATCACTTCACAAGCAGTCAGTGAGTCAAAAGGTGCTTTTCCAGGAGGTGTATTGCTTTATTTTCCTTGTCATATTTACTTAAGGAGCAGCAACAGAATGACAAAGACTGCATTCATACCGGTTTTGTTTTGAGTTTTGTTTTCTTTCTTTCGAAAGCTGACTGTACACTCTCCGGCTAAGACAAACAAGCCCATAACAAGATAAGGCCATATGAAGGCTGGGGAGGGGGTGCTTGGGTAACACGCAAATACAAACTGTGTTTGTTCAGTCTTGTTATTGTTTGATCAGGGCATACTCAGAAAGCTGAGCCACTCCACATACCCACGTTGCCCTGGGGCTGGGCGAGGCAATGCTTTATGATGCGAAGCCACAGGCTAGTGTCAAACAGGAGGCCATCTCGGTGAAGAACAATTTTATTTCTCTAACAAGTGATTGAATGACATCTCAGAGCAGTCTTTAGACGTGGAACATTGCATGAAAGGGCCAGTAATGAAAAACAAGACTGGACACATGCTGATTTTCTACTGCAGAACACAAAATATTGTATGCGTATATATTAAGTGTGCATGGCAGTGAAGGGTGGATTATTTCCTAGTTTAGAACCTGTCTGTCTAGTATTAATCCTAGATAGTGGATACACCTGATTGGGTGGAAATCCTTGAATTTTGTTGGTGGTTATGTGTTAAGAAACAGAATACAAAAAGAAAGTATACAAAATCAGCCACTTACATTTAAATTTATTTTGGAACTTTTATTCATCAGTAGAATCAAATACAGTATGTTTCTTCAAGTGCATGTCTTTGTGTTTAAGCAGCACTGTTTCTTGTCAGATGTCAGCCTGAGATGTCTTACAGGTCGCCTGGCACAGTGGCTGGTAAAATTGGGTCCAAATTTGGCTTGCATGGGGGGTAATTTTATACCCTGATTAAAACACTTGTCAGTGTGTGTGTGTGTGTTTGTGTGTCCTGCACATTTTCTGCTTCACTGTTAAAAGTTATTGATGACCTTTTTTTCTTTCACACTCCACTGCATTCTTTCATGCTCCAGCAGCCCAGTTTTCCATTCGCAAGATGTAATCTACAATATTCAGTTAACTAAGTAGTTAGCATTGGTGCGATAACTTGCGTTACCTCCTTATGTGTGCGTGGCGATTATGCGCTTGGGCAAGCTACTAAGGAAGATTACCTGGCCAGTGACATGGGCTTATTTATTAGACCCTCTGTCTTTGATGTTTGCATAAAATCTTTTTACATCACAGCTTTACATTTAATGTCCAGGCACATCCAGTCATTTTCTACTAGATTTAAAAGACTGTTTACAAATATGCAAGCTAGCGTTCTGGCACAACGCAGACATCTGAGACTTCAATCAAAACAATGTGTTTCAGTTCGTTGTATTGGAGGTTGGATCACTTTTTGGACTTTTTGACTTAATGTTTTGGAGAGGGTCAACTGAAGTCTGCTATGAATTATAACAATGTGTTGGAGGAGATAAAAATCATAAACTGGGTCCAGTAAGGGGAAAAATGGTGGATTAAGCAGTTTGAGTAATAGAGTGAAAAAAACCCAGAACAGATGAATACTGGAGAAATGCATACAGATGAGTTGTATGTGGTAGAGTTAAACCATTTTTCATACTTTTTTCTCCATTTCTCTTCATATTTAAATATGGAGTGAATACCCTAAATAGGGTGAATGCAATACAGGAGTCACTCTAGATCCTGCGATTGCTTCTTTGTTTTTTTCCCGATGGTTTTTTAATTTTATTTTATAAGAATTACATTTTTACATACTTTTTTTTATCAGAAGGGTTCTATTTACTTTTTGAGCATTTTGCTGTAATTTAATAGGGGAAAAGATTTCTTGACAACACACAGAGTTCATATTTGTTGAAGCACTAAGTTTGTGTTAACAGAATTGAATTAAGCAGAAGAGGCCTGGTTGTCTGTTTTGACATTTCTGCTGGATGTGTGTTTGTCCCTCATCTTCCACACTATTAGTCCTCTCTCATCTAAATCTGTGCCCTCCTACACACATGTTGTGAATCCCTCTAGTTCTGGAGTTCATTCTCATCCCCAGCCGCACATTAGTTAAGTTGTCCAGTCAAGGGCCACAGGACACCGACAAGACAAATTTGCAACTAATATGAAAGCAGTGAATGTGACCAGGCATGAAGCGCGATGTGCACGCGGACCCATCAGGGGACTCCGGCCCCTCGTCCGGCCTCGCTGGCAGTGATTGATCAGCTGGCAGTGCGGCACTGTTTAATAGCTTCTGTAGCATTAGGGAAGAACATATTTTAGGCCTTAGGGCTGCATATCAAAGGCCCCAGTGATCATAACCCCTTTAACAGGAGGGAGAGAAGATCTCTGCCTCACAGAACAATAAACTAATAGTAGTGTCAGTTTGCCCCCAGTGGCGCGGTGGCGGTCTCGTTGAGAAACACACGGCCGTCGCTTTCCGTGGCCCCAGCGCGTGACGGCATTTTTTATCGGGCTGCTGATGGGCCACAACTAATGTGGTTGTGAACCTTAAATCAACTTTCCGCTTGCTCGAACACGGTCACCAGGGTACCGGGGTACAAGGACAGGAAAAGGTTGAAGCAAGAGTTCGGGGCCCCTGTCTGGGTGTCGCCGCTACCTGCTGCGGTAAAAATTGAGTTGCTTCACCGGCGATCAGTCAAACGTCTCAATGACATCCATTTTTTAAAAGCGCAAGTGTGTATCTTTGGCTTTTAATGAGAGGAGGTGCACGGCTGAAAAATGACTTTAGGGCCGTTAAAGCGATCTGGAGTTTGCAAGACGGATTTAAGGACAAAGAACTGTTTTAATGCCGTGTGTTATCTGCGAGACGTCACATCCATCATCCGCTACTAAATGACGATAATGCCACATGATCGGTTGAGGGGTCATGCAAAGATATATGCAGACGATTTTGAGAGATACATCTGTGGGAAAGAGAGAGACGGCGGATGGAAACCAAGACTCAGACCTGCAGAGGAAAAAGGTTTATGGGGGGTGTCAGACACAACAAGACAGCTTCGTCCCACTCCGTTAGCCCTCTCATCAGCTCCCCCTCCTCTCTCCGGCTTGGATTCGTTTCAGTAAACAGTGGTGTCGGGGTCACCTGGACTTGTGGGTAATTGAGGGAGAGTGGGCCGCCCTGTCAAGCACGTCGGCTAAAAATACATCGCACACTGTCACCGCGCTCCAAGTGGGGGAAAAATGATTGTTACCCTCTATGTCCAAACCCAAAAACAATCACCAGCGCCGTGACCTTCTTGAATCCACATGGACAAGTTTTGCCTCGCTCGCAATGACAACAGCAAAGACAAAAAAAGCGAGCAAGTCGATATCTTCGGACAGCGCCGTCAGAGTTTCATGAGGACGTTAAAACACTGCAAGACGGCACAAAAAAACCCAAGGAAGCGAAAGATGCCACGTGGCACGTGGGAAGGTTATTGATTCGTCCTGCAATAATTTCCGCTGGCTCTTTTATATGCAAACGATCTGGTGTAAATTTATGGCAGTCCTACCAGACTCATTTCACAGTTTTTAGTCTCTCTCGCTCTGTCTCTTTGTCTCTCTCTCTGGAGTCTTAACCGCCTCATTAGCTTACTGTTCTCCATTACTGGCATAATTAAAATCTTTAGTAGCTTATCAAATTAAAAATATTTTCTGCTGATCGTATTGAGATCTTCACCTCGCCGTTATTTTGCCACAACAGGAATAAATTAAGACTAAGCGATTCTTGCACAAATGTATTACGCCGGAGCGCTTGAAAGAGGCCACTTCTGGTATCTGTAAAGAGAATTATTATGAAGGAGAGAGAATGAGAGAGCGAGGAGGGGGAGGAGGGAAAACAAGGAGACAAATGAAGATAACCAAGACAAAAATTGCTCCCCATTTGCTTTCACTCATTTCGAAAATCGATTTAATTGTGATGTTAAGCGATTGATCCCCCACCGTTCAAAACATCCCCTTCCCGTTTAATTTCACAGAGCATACAAAGAACTTTATAAAGTCACACAGTGGGTGCGTTCCATTCATAGTTCCATTCTTAATCCCTATTGCTGGCAACAGTCATCTTTTTTTAGATTTGTCAAAATGCATGTGCTGTATATATCTGTGTATTATACAGTAATGTTCAAAAGTCACTTTTTCTTTAAAATAAATTCATGCTTTTATTCCGCATGGACACATTTAATATATAAGAAAGTTAACAGTGAAGGCATTTGGAATGTTGCATCAAAGAATCCTGAAAAAAAAAAGTTTCCACAAAAATATTCTTGAGCACCAAATCAGCATTTTAGAATCATGTGACTGTGAAGAGTGGAGTAATGATGCTAAGAAAGAATTACTTTTTAAAATATATGAGAAAAGTCCTGATTTAACTGATTTTTTTTTTAATCAAATAAATGCAGCCCAGGTGAGCCTAAGCGACTTCTTTCAAAAACATACATAATATTCAGTAGCCGCTCAAGTCAGCTAATTTGATTCTTAGCCCTTTCTTTCTAGTTCTCATCCTGGCAGCGCTGAGTTGTAGCGTCAGCTACAGTACATGAAACACTTTGCGTATGTGGGTGTGCATGTAAGTGTTTGTGCATCTGTCACAGAATTGAGGCAACATCTTGTCTTCAAGCAATTTTTCTTCCCACTTATCTTCTCTCTTTTTTCAAAGGACGTATGAGCCGCAGTGTGCTTGACTTGTTAAATGAGGTTTAAGTCGTCTGTGTCAATTGGAGGCGGTGCAAAACTTTAAGCATTTTGCACATTAACATGCTTTCGAGAGTATTACCCTGGGGGCTTGTTCGTTCTTTCACTTTCTCCCTCTCTCTCTCTCTCTCTCTCACATGGAGAGGGATGTTTTTGTGGTCTTGTTTTGTGTGTGTGTGAGAAAGAGCTGGCTGACTTCCTTGTCAGAGGAATAATGGTGATTATTCAGATTTCATGCCTTGTCTGTATGTTAATTATTTACTTCAAGCATGAAATGTGCGTGAATGCCAGGGAATTTTTGTACACAAACACGCTTTGCGTAGCACGTAGGGGAAAAAGAGCGAGCGAGAGAGAGAGAATGGCAGAGCGAGAGGGCAGGCGCCGCGTATCAGCCTGTAGTGGAATAATTAATGCCCCCCTTTTGTTTACTGAGCCCTTGTTTTTTATTTAATTATGCCATGAGTAGAACCAGATTAGCTGTTAATTGATTTAATTATCCAATTTGTTTGTGGCAGGCATGATTCCAGCCGAACTGCAGCAGCTGTGGAAGGAGGTGACAAACAGCCATGTGAAGGAGGAGAACAGCATGCCCAATAACGGTCACCGGGGTCTGGACCTGTCGTCCCCCTCCCCCGTGCCCCCCAAAAACCACAACCAGCATGGATCCACCAATGGCCAGTACATCAGCCACTCGCTCAAGAGAGAGGGGTAAGACCGCTCAGACACTGAGCCATTGCTGGAGAAAAGTTCAGATTCACTGTTGGTCGCTGAGACACTGCTGCAATCTAAAGGAGACAAGTGTAAGATTATTTAAATACAGTTGTATCGACTTCATTGAGGTATCATTGCACCTGTTGAAGGTAGAAATCCCTTCAAGGAAAGCCAAACTGATGGACAGGTACCCACAGGGCATTTCCTGCATATGAATATTAATTTATCGCTGCTAAGTACCTTGGAATTTTCATTAAGGACCAGACCTGTCTGCTTAGTCCTGTTCATCAGGGATTTCCAGTTAAACACCTGGGTGAATGGCACTGTTAGAAGGGTTAGATTACTGTAATGAAAATAAAGTCTCTAGTTTTTAATTATTATGGCAACAGGCAATACACACTATTTTAGCGGAATTACACTCCAAATTAAATGTGTTTTATTTTTCTAAGAATTAATTTTGTTTATTTATTTGCGGAGGCAGGAATGTAGTTTTTTACTATTTTTTATTCTATTTTTTATGATATCCTAAATAAAACTTGAGGGATAGATTTGAGTAAATGTGTTTTGTACAGCAGAACGTACATACAGAGCAGGCGAAAAGCTTGCTAAATACCGTAAAAGCCTCTTTTTAAGCTCTGACACATAAAGATTTATTTGGAGGAAGCATTGCATCGCTCTGTCTTTAAGGAAGAGATTAATTTAGTTTATAACACATTTGCTTGTTTTCATGTGTTCAGGCCTGATCTTTGAACCGCTGGTGAGAAGCCTCCAGGCACTGAGCTCATTTATTTGTCTCTCCCTCTCTTCACATCTGACTCAGATTTGGCTGATCAAAAGCCAACGTGTCATTATGAAAGCAATGCAAATGAAAACACATTTAGTGCTGCAAAACAAGCCCTAGCTGAAGGTAAAAGGAGAGGTTATGTAGATGTGTAGCGGCTTTTTTCTACCAGTGTAGAGCAGAATGGAGTTCATGACAGGTTTGCTCAACATGTCAAGGGTTATTCAAACTAGCCATGATGTCACTGATGCCTTGGGGATAGTACGCACTTTATTTCTTTATTTCTTTCTTTCATGCCACACAAACAGGCCATTGATTCACTATTGATTGTTAGTTTTGACGTTAGCATGTTGCATTGCATTCTGCGAAGAATTATGCATGTAACATTCCCTTAATTGCGGTATAGTTCAGCGATTCTTCATTTAGAAGCACTTTTGATTTTTTTTTCAGATCAAAAGAAACTTGAGGGGAAGATGTGAAAATACGTAATTCAACAGTAAAAGGTTAAAACTAAAATGATTGTTTGTGGTGTGCTTTTGCTTTGAAATCATACTCGAAAACAGAAAAGTTACCCTATCTGAATAATCACCCAATTATGCTGTCTAGGTAGGCAGCTCACTGGTTTATTAAACAGATCCACTCACTTATATGTTAACTTGTTCTATTTCTCTAGCTCTTTTTCTCCCTGTCCCCTGAAAGTAACAGTCTATCATCTCGTTTCCTCAAAGTGCATAAACAACCAGTACTCTATCACAACACCACAACTCTTTTGTGCCATAGCAGACTTGAAACATTCAAAAAGACATGTTGGAAAACTCACTGCCTCACTCCCTGCCTCTCGCTCTGTGTCAGAGATTAAAGAAGATGTCGACAGCAGTTTAGAACCCATGCCACGAAGAAGGCGTTTTGTAGACTGAGTATCTCAGATCTGTCAGAAAAAAGGAGCAGGTGATCATCCCTCTCTCTTCCATCCGTTAGCTGACGAATTAGAGCTGGAAATGCATCCAAATTATTACTGTTTGAATGCAAAAGCACATTAGAGAGACGGTGCTAATAACTTAGCGCTTTGATGATTTTCTGTGTAGCATTAATATCCATGTAGTTTTATTAGCAAACACATGCTCCATCACTACACCCTACGGGGCCTCAGAGAAAACGTAACACTGATTTCTACCATTTTTAATCCGTTGGAGCTCCGTTTCTTGGAATCCAAGGTTATGAGTGGAAGAAATGAAATGTGGACTTATCCCTTACACACAAACGTTAATGAACTTTTAATTGATGTGGTTTTCCCAAGTCCCTCTTGTCGTGAAACAGGCGGGCGGCTGCACGCTGATGGACTTGCTCTGCCCTAGCTCTCTCAGATTGGTTTACCACCGGGGTCTTAAGCACCTCGCAGGCCGTTTCATGTGTCATATAAAATCTGGCCAGTCGCTGCGACGCCTGCAACTAAAACCTTAAGTGCATCCAGCGGCATCATTCACTGTCTTTTCACTTCCGTCTTAAAGGAAGGAGAGAGAAACTCAATCACTTCGTACATGTTTAGACGCGATGCTCCCCTGCTTTTAGCAGCCTTCATCGGCTCCCACTGGTGCCTGCACAGAGACAACCACCTCATGCACACCCAAATATGATAAAAGCCTTCGATGTGTCAGTCCACCCGACCCATCGGTGTTCAGATAAGGGACAAAAGCACTTATGAACCTGTGTGAACCTTTCTGAGGTGATTGGAAATGAGGTGTCTGCTGACCACAGTCCAACAGGCCCATACATATTTTATTTTATTTTATTTTAATATATACAGATGCCTTCCATTTCAGCAGTTTTCAGTTCTCTTAATTGGAAGGGAAAGAGTGTCACCCTGTTTGAGTCGCCCCACTTGATTCTCCTCCCAGAATCCTTTAGGAATGCTACACTCGAGGGAATTAAAACCCAGACAATTTGTTTTAAAGAGATAAATAATCAGATTTGCCCCCCTAAACGAGCCCCTTAACCTTGCTTTTAATTGATCTTCAACTCTGCAAATGATAATTAAAACATTTTGGGGGGGTTGGGAGGGGACGTTTGGTTGGGCAAACTGTGGAGGATTGAGTCGGGGGTCTGGGGATTTGCCAGTAGACTTAGAGGAGGAGTGTGTCTTTTGATGATTTCTCCCCACATGAAGACATGAGGCAGAGTAATAGTGTTGTGACAAAGTGCTCAGTTCCTGTCTGAGCTCTCCAGACATCAGACCTCTCTCTTCTTCGTTAGGTCGGCAACGATGATACTTAGGTGCTCGGTGCGTGATAATATGATCCTAAACCATAATGTAATGGAAGATGATAGGACAGAGCCACGTTGCCTCACAGGAAAGCATTTAAGCTATTGCTGTAAGAGCTGATGAAGGATATAAATGCACATGTGGTGGTGTTTTTGATGCACTGGGACTTTTTTAAATTATTTATTTATTGCCCCTTTTTACTTTTAACCTTGAATGCAAAGCAGATGGCACCTTTACTTGTTAAACGGCAATTTTAAGTTTAAATACAAGACTATCTTTGTCTGACGGTCTTATTTTTAAATAATGAACTGTAGAAGTTACCCCACTTTAACAGACGTACAAGATCACGGACAAGCTTTTGACTCTTTGTATTTGTTGTTTTTTTTTTGTACAGAATGAATGAGGTCAGTGTATAAAGAAAACCCCTGGTGTCTGTCAGTCTTCCTCTGAGTTGTCGTTTAAAACAGTTTAGTCATCCATTGTTCGAAATGAGCTTTGTTTCCTGAATCACAAGCCCTTAAGCTTTTCACAACTCAACTGTTATTTAGCCAATGTCATATTGGAATTAAAACAAGACGTGGCATGACATGTTTCTTGCTTTAAAAGGAAATAGATTCAACATAAGAAGTTTTATTAAAAATGAAAACAGTTGCCCTAATGTTCAAGCATGTTTTTTTTGTTTGTTTGTTTTTGGGTTTTTTTTACATCAGAAAATTCTTGAAATTGGAATGTTTTGTCTTGCACTGGCAAAATCAATTATTTCTGTTTATTTAAATGTTGTATTGATAGATTTTTTTTTTTTTAACAGTGTAAGACTTTTAATAATCGTTTTCTATTTTCAGACATGTATTTTATTTGTTTGTTGCTAAATATTATATCATTTTAAATCTTGATCATTGAAGCTTAGGCTTAACCTTTGTGCCACATTAATTCAGCTAGATTTTAAATTCAACTGCTGCAATTGAGGAAAAAAAAGTGAATTTTTGCTGCTAAGCTTTATTGTGCCTGCGGTGTAGTTCATATGAAAGCGTGCTGCACTGAGCTGTTGACGACCCTGTACAAGCGGATAAATTGATAACAGGTGGGGTGTGTTTACTGTTTGCGCTTGGCGGGAGCAGGCCAGATGGATTTGGGAGCTTCCTGTTGTGGGAAACACTTGTTGCTCCAGGTGGATGGCAGGGGCCACGGTTCAGTGGTCAGGGCTAAAGGACGTGCTGTCTCTCCGAGCCTCGTGCTGCCGTGATCAAAGCATTCCTCTGTGCGCATCAGAGGAGACCCATAATTGGCTATTGATTGGCCAGCACCGGGCAGCTCATGCGCTGTGATAGGCTGACAACTCCAACTATGCTGAAAGCAGAGATCACATGGTTGCACTGATCACACACTTCCCATAGAGGTCAGTGGTCATGTGAGAGTCAGTGCTGTGTCAATAAAACAACACGCTGCAATGGTTTTTTGTGCTGAAGGGGAAGGTTTCTTTATTAGTTGTCATATTTTAGTGGATAAGCCATTAATATTACATCAAGCAGTATTATAGAGATTAATTACTCTTTAGCCTCTTTCATAAAAGTCCAATGATGCGTGAATATGTTGTGTATCAAATATTTGCCGCTTTGATATCACACTAATGTGTCTTTTCTTCGCATAGATCAACGTTGGATGATCATTCTCCTCACAGTCACCCTCTCTACGGTCACGGCGTCTGCAAATGGCCAGGATGTGAAGCTGTGTTTGATGACTTCCAGTCGTTCCTGAAGTAAGTATCTCGCACACTTCCACACCTGGAATTTAAAAAGAAAAAAAATGTTTACCGATTTACTTTTTGAAATACTCTTTTAGAATCTGTTACAGAATTGTAATTTGGAACCAAATTCAAATTATTTTCTCATATAGGATTCTGACTAAAACTAAATCGCTTCGAAAAGTAGAGTTCCTCTGTTAGACTATTAAGATTACCAGCAGGATAAAATTCCCAGTTGGGACTAACCAATACGAATCAAAACACCCTGTAGGAATTTCGGAATATCCAGTTGGATGTTATTTGATTCTTAAAGGATTCCTATTTGATCCCACTGGGATTCTTAAGAACTATGTGCTATTAAGGATCCTTATCTTTTCATTTCAAATTAGAGTCTTTTTTGTGTGTGTTATGTTGGAATCCTGTGAGAAAATTTCCATTTGGATCTGTTGGGATTATTTCTAAATCCATGTACAATTCCAAAAGGAATCCGTGCACATTTCTTGCTAAATGTTTCACTAACATTTTGTATGCTCTTATATATAAAAAAAATAACCTAGCGTCCCGTTACAGCATTTTTTCATTCCCTTTCCTGGTCTTTTTTTTTTCCTCTCTCTGTGTGGGCTGGGTTCTTGACGTGGGTGTGCGGTGTGCTGCTCTTTGCCTGCTCTCTGTGGTGTGGTTTTCCTCAGGGTTCTGTGCTGCCTGCGATAACTGCAGTCCCCATGGTGATTACTGACACTTTGTCCCAAAACAAACACGTGGGGATGTTTATCTACGGTGGCCCACATTCTGAGAGTACAGCGGGTTTGCCCTTGTCTGCCTTTTTACAGACAAGAAGAAGAAAGCTTCTAGTTCTTTCCCTCTCTCTCCCTGAGTCCGAGTCTCTCCTTGCTTTTAGAAACATCTGAGTTTGAGTGTTTTCATTTATTTTTTTATTGTACATATAGTGGAGATCTGTAGCAGACTAAATTTGATCTGCATCACCTACATAAACACCACACTGGTGCATGTGCACTCTGACTGTTGCATTGGTTTTATCTGGAACCAATGCCTGTTCACCTGCCCACTATGTATCAGCTCAACTGAATCAAGCCTGACCCGTCCATGCTGATAAAGTCCAGTCTATTCTGGCCAACACACAGCTCCACACTCCCTAAATAACACCTAGGCTAAACGTGCACGGTTTACACTGCGTTCATCCTGATCCTTGCCCTGAGGAAGACCTGGTCTCACTTAATCTCCACTATGGGTGTGTTTGTGATGAGATGATGAAAACATGTGCAGTGTGGCAGCAGATCAGTGAGTGTGTGTCAGGCTGGATTAGTCCCACTCTAAACAAGATATGACACTGTTCCATTATCCCAAGTTGAAACTAAAACAAGCCCGACTAAAAGACCCACAAGCCTAGACCAAAAAGGAGAAAACGTGTGGTAAGCAGAACCACAGCTGCACTCCAACCAGTTTTTTCGGTCTTGTGTGTGCGTCTTTTTTTTTATTATTTTCCACCTCTGTTTCTCTCAGGGTCGTAGCTCATGGGCTTCTCTTGCCAGTTTATTTGAAGCCATTTTTAAAACCAGCCGAGGCTGTGTAAACACTTTTGCAGATGATAACATTATCTGTCTCCTGTCTATCTGTGTTTACCTGTGGAGAAAAATGTAAAGAAGTGCATTCGCTCTGACCGCCGAGAGCTTAGAAAGAACGTTTGCTGCCCTGGAGTTTCTGAACTGCGGATCTGTTACCGTATGTTTTTGGATTGCGGTTCACATCATTGCCTTTTTTCTATTGGCCAAAACCATGATTCATCATTTGCTTATTGAAATAAGAGAAATTAGCATTTCAGAGCTGAATACAAGCTCAAGAGCGAGAGAGAAGTGCTTTCTTTAAGTACACTCTGCAGTGTTTACACAAGTGTTTTTATCATGGCAACATCTTGTTTACTTTTCTTGTCTGCCCTAAACTGCTTGGAACATGTTGAGAAAACATTTGGAGACTCTCTACAAAGCCGCTTTTGTAAAAAGCGAGGCTGGGTGAGAGTTCAGCTGGCAGGCTGAAGGTGTTAACCGTCCATGCGCTAAACATTCCCACATGTACATCCTCCACCCAACGGGCCCGAAGAACCATAAACAGAAATCAGGGAGTAAATTGCTGGATGATAAGAGTTTTCTGGGTAGCTAAAGACGGCCGCCTGGGGCAACGTGGCGAGGAACGTTGAGAGATGCGCGCTAACGTCACATGGATCTCCGCAGGCCAAGCCAAAGGCAACAACCGATGACGTGCGGCGGTGTTGTTTTAAGCCATACGGATATTTATTATGTCTTTAAAGGAAAACATCTCATACCTAGTTGTGCGGGATGATAACATTTCCAATAAATAAAAAAGGAAGCGATGATGAACCAATGCGTGTTTTTCCAATGGGACAGGAAGGTTTATAGTACAGCTCACAATGCTTTTACGAGAGGTCAAGGGCATCCATGACCTGGGGTATTTGAAAGGTCAAACTCAGTAGTGCTGCCATCTAGTAGCACTATGACATCCTGTGTGTGAGTATTGGTATTTATCTTCTAATAAAATTCACTTTGCACATTGTGATTTGCATACAGTTTCTATGGTATTAGTCTTAGAACTGGTTTCTGCTTACGGTTACCTTTCGCAAACACGTGTGTTGTATTTCTCATCCTGGAAAGTGTGTTTACCCATCAAAGACAAGCAGTATGAGTAAATAAAATCAGTAGATAAGCATAATTCTTTTACGTAATGCAAGAAGATAAGGAAAAACAGACGGATGTTTAGCTATTGAAACAGCTGCGCATGTTTGGGAATAAACAATGGATCGTCCAGCCGTCCCTATAATAGAAAGACCTTTCAGGGCGTCAGCCTGCCAGAGCATCATTAAAACCTGGGCTAAAGGACAGCTAGCTTCAGTGATATGCAAAATGCTGACTGTTTAAGTAATGTCTATTTAACTTGTTTTATTGTGGCCATTTACATTAGGGGCTGTCATCCTGCCAGAAAGCTTTTAAACAGCCTTCGTTTGAAGTCCAGAAAGTGACACATGCCAGTGCTCATAGTCTCTCCCAACGTCAATTCTGCCGTTCTCCACAGCTCCTCTTGTCCAGACACTCTTCCGAGAGGCTGCATTAAGGGCCATTTGAATATTTCATTTCCTATTAATTATGCACTGTGACTCTACATGTCATTAGAAGGAACGAAGAAGAGGACGGGGAAAAAAGAGAAACGTCCACTGTAACAAAGGATGAAAAGAGGTAGCGGGGGCTCGTGGGGTGCTGCGAACTACGAATTCCAAAGCATGTCACGTCCAGCCGCGTTCATTGAAAATGCGAGACGCCCTGTACCTATTTTATCTCTCCACAAATGAAAACTGGGTGGTTGTTTTGAAATGTTTACATGATCCCTCTTCAACCTTCCCTGACTTCAAAAGCGTATTGTTTTTAGTTGATTAATGTTGGAAGCCAGAACAGACGCAATATAGTTTTAAACAAGGTGTGGATTTAGCGTGGCCATGTTAAAACACTTGCCGTCCCTAATCCTTGTGTTATTTTTAATGAAACGATCAATTCAGAATGTCTTTAAAGGTGCGTTCCCGCTGTGTCAACGATCAAAAAAACACGTGGTATTTATGTGCTCATTCTGAAGGAAAACAGAGTCCGTTTTGACGCACGTTTAGATCATTTCCCTTTCAAGGTTGAGTGCTCCACTTCCGAAGTCAAAATCGCTCTCCGTCACGAGTGTTGTCGAGTGTGTTTTCCCCACACGTATTTTCAGCCGTGCTCGTATGTTGTCTTTATTCTTAATAATGGCGCCGCTGCCATCATGTCACGCCACCTCGCCAAATTTATTAGGCCATCAACATCAGTTCTGGCTCCCCTTGTCTCGGCCCCTGCTCAGGTCCGGGCACGACACTTTGATTTGTGGCGGAGGACAGTAAACGTGCATTTGGGAAGACGAGCACGTGGAAAATGCTACTGTTCCGTTCCACCAGCCTCTGCTTGGTGACAGTGACCTACATGGTCAGCGAAGATGCGATATAATTTATGATATATATAATATATTGGATCCATTAGCGGGCATAATGAAGTAGTGAAATGAAAGGGTATTTGTGAAATCAGTTCAAACATCCTGCACGGATTATGATTAAATGATTAATGAAATGCCCCTGCATAAGCATTTTCAAACCATAATTCATGCGAGGGCTGATAAAAATCCTCCAATCATATTTCCTTCACTCGTGAGTCTTATCTCCACCATTTTATATAAATCACCACAATAAAAAGGGAGAGGTAAAAAAAAAAAAAAAAAAAGGAAAGCTTGGCCCACTTTGCCGAGGCCAGCTACTTATTTAGATTAGTTATAAACGTGCGGGGGAGAAAAAAAGGTCTTGGCGGTATAAAATAATCATGCATAATTATATTCATAATTCAAGTTTATGACAGATTCCATCTCTTTTCTCCTTGTTGTCCTTTGCCTTTTTCCTCCTGGCTTCATTTGAGTTCTCTTAATCTAGATGACATAATTAACTGCAGAAGCCACCGAAAATAAGGAGAATCCATTTAATTTTAAAAGCTGGGAGGGTTTGCGGAGTGCACGTCTGCCCATTTACAGTATCGTTTTTTTCACCTGAGTTTGGCGAGGCGCTTCTCTCGTCTGCTCAACTTCCGTTTCTGTAGGTTTGCGTGGAAACGGGCAGTTTGTGAATTATTCATGAGTCGTGTAAAGAGCACTTCTATTTCCGTTAATGCAGAGATCTTGTTAGAACACTCTTCATTTGTGTTTGAGGAATTTGATATTTGTGGACGTGTGGACATTGGCTTTATTTACTTTTTCTCTCATTTTAGTATGCGCGTATCTCGGGCCATTTTCACTTTTCCAATATGGAGAAATAAATGACTGCCCTGCAGAATGTGCAGATAATGTAATTCAATATTTTACCATGAAAGTTTTATCAAATGTTTAATAGATGGCTGTAAAATATGGTACTAAAATGAAGGCTGCTCTATCTCTCTCTCTCTCTCTCTCTCTCTATAGACATCTGAATAATGAACATGCCTTGGATGACAGGAGCACGGCGCAGTGCAGGGTACAGATGCAAGTAGTTCAACAGCTGGAACTGCAGGTAACATCTTATTTCTCCTCCTCCATCTCCTTTTTTGGCTTTTTCAAAAGTTTGCTTCTTCTCTCTAGCTCTCTCCCTCTCTCTCACTCATTTGCTCTCAAGTAGCAGCTCAGAGATAGAGGAGGGAGGGATAAAAATGAAATTATTTTGTACATTT
>JAUMHE010000051.1:15455749-15507387 GCA_032359235.1 Enteromius mattozi | reverse complement strand
TTATTTCTCCTCCTCCATCTCCTTTTTTGGCTTTTTCAAAAGTTTGCTTCTTCTCTCTAGCTCTCTCCCTCTCTCTCTCTCCCTCCCTCTCACTCATTTGCTCTCAAGTAGCAGCTCAGAGATAGAGGAGGGAGGGATAAAAATGAAATTATTTTGTACATTTGTGAGTAACCAGTCATTAAAAATGTGTTATGTTCGCATGACAGCCAGGCAAAGATATATGGAGTGCCCTGGGGCTAACTCCACAAGATAATTACATTTCCAATTTTACTGGGTTTTAAAGTCGTTTATGACTTTTAACTATTTGGCACCACAATAAAACACTTTGTGAAAAAATCCAGGCGTACCAACAATGGTGTGTGAGCTACCAGTCATTTCAATGAATTGATTGACTCATTTTATTTATTGTTGTGTATTTTATGTTAATAAACATTAATCGTGACATATACTCAGTGAATGGCATCACAGAGATCAGGATGTACAGAAAATGAATGGGAAGTTTCGGTTTTTAGGAGGAGAAGGTAGATGGATGCTCTCTTAGATTCAGGCGGAGCATTAGAAGGTGCTGGAGTTATTGTGCAGTGGTTAACATATTGAACAATGGTGCTCATGCGGGCTCTTTGAGGTCAAATTCAGCTCAATATTTTTCATCAATATTTTCGTCTCCTAATGTAACACCTTTATTCATGCTAGAAAAATTCACCCCAGACATCAAACTGCAATGATCATTCTCTATCTGCATGCTTATCTGTCCATACATTAGCTATTTATGCAATATTTAAATGTTTGATAGCACAAATAAAATTAGTCTTTTATGTCATGATGCCAATAAAGTCTTTACATTTTTCTTAATACTACACCAAAGCAGAGAGTAAAGGGCTGCAACATACAGATTCAGAAGTAATAGCAGCTAAAAGGAGCAGAACTGGGCTGCGTTTCCCCCAAAATGATTATAATCCCAAGTAGATCTTAGCGATCATTGCTGACAATGCTATTTAGGCTTACAGTGTTTTGGGGCAATGCAGTCCAGATCAGTGTATGGGAAGGTCAGAGAGGGCCTCTAATGTTTAATGTGGATTCACTTTGACTGAAGAAACCATGACTCAAGGCTAGAGTTTGTGTGTTCATTTTCAGTGGCTAATAAACCCTTAGGGTTGTGTTTCTGTATCTAGTGTAAAGGTCACAATTTAAGTACATGTATGTCAAGAATAATATGTTTGTCAGATGTCTTTCACAGCGGGTTACTTGGTTTACTGATAACTGAGAGAATGTTACACTTAAATGCAGTTTTAAAGGTCAGAATCTGTTCTCATTTTAATTATAATTTGTATGACTTTTTTCCTGTTTTTCTCATTAAAGTTAGCGAAAGACAAAGAGCGTCTTCAAGCAATGATGACTCATCTTCATGTCAAGTCTACAGAGCCTAAACCCGCCCCACAGCCAGTGAGTATAGCACTCTTGACATCTCAGCATCTTGACTCGTGTCCAAATTTGCATACTGTCTGTAAATAGCATATGAGATTAAATTTAGTGCACACCAACTGATAGTACGTTGAAAATAGCTTAGATGATATACTGTATTTTCTCTGGTGGATTTTCATCTGTGCATGCGTTATGCTGGTCACAGCTCAGAGTTGTTTGTCATTCACTTGGTAAAGAAAACTGCAAGCAATGTAAAAATATGAATAAAGTTTTAAATTAAAAAATGCAAATGTTAGTTGTTAGTTCTGATACTTTACATACTTTACATTCTGAAATATGGAATTAGTGCAATTTATATATATATATATATTTTTTTATTATTATTTATTTTATTTTATTTTTTCCCCAAATTGGATGCCCCATGTTGCACCTCTTTTTCCAGCATTGTTAGAAAATGTTTTAGGTTATATCTGTTCATAAAGTTTAAAACATATCCATATTGATCATTGATTGGTCACATTCTCTTTTTTCCTTCAGTTTGCTGAGCATGCTGATCATATTTTTGCTGCTCAGGGGCCCCGTGGTGCTTAGGAGCCCAGACACAGTGTCCTGGGACGGCGGGTGACAATAGTTCATTCAGTGGAGCTTTGCCTCTGTCACACGCTGATTGTTTAGATTAGCATTTGTACAGAGGTATCTGACACGGCGACGCTTCTGTATGAAAATTGGTCTCAGATACTGATAGTGTACAGAGGGGAAGCTGCTTGTAGTGGAGAGGAGGACCTTATAAATAAATACTTTTTTATAAGGTGTGCTGTATGCTTTATTATTAGAAACCTTTATTTAATTTTACAATGAAAATTAGAATATGTAGTGCAGACCTCAGTTTAATCTTCGTTGAAATGTGTTTACAGATTCCATTTAGTGACGTTTTACTCAACAGCATTGTTGTACTAAAAGCCTTGACATTTATTTAGCAAATTTGGTCATTTACTTGGCTAATGTTGGAATGGGTGTTTAGTTTTAAATTCACGTTTTTACTCAAAAACAAATTAGATGTTTTTGCGGCCTGATATTCTGCTCATTAATCTTGCCCCAGTAACATTCATATTTATCAACAGCTCATTTTAAGAGCGATTTCGCCTCAGGCCACAGTTGTTTGTGTTTGTGCGTGCACATGTACGTCCACGGGTTTACGAACGAAGGTGTCACTAAGCGTTCTCATCAGCAATCTGACCTTTTCATTGGCCATAATTAAACTGCAGATTTTTTTTTTCTTGTTGTTGTTTGTTAAGCCTTTTTTAGCAGCTTGTCTTCTGTTTTTCATGGAAGCTTGGCAAGTCAAAGCCAGTATAATTAGATCACCAATTACCATTTAATTATTTTCCGTCTGAAGTCTCATTTTGCGGATATACTGGAGAGCACCCAAATGGTACAGGAAAACAAAAGGAGGGCCATTATTTGCCTGTCTGGGCCATTATAGAGGCTACTCGCTGTTTGTGCATGAGGAATATGGATAACAAAGCTTGCTGGTGTGCACAGATTTTAAATACATCCATACTATCCAAAACCTCTGGCCTACACCAAGTGTTTCATCCAATGCCTACCTATTTCTATAGTATTTTTCTTTAGCACGAAACGTTGAAAAAGACATGCAATGACATACAACTCATTTGCAGCCTTTAATAAAAATATATATTTGTAAAAAATACTCTATTTTCTAATTCTTCTAAATCTATCATTTTAAAACTATCCTTTTTATTTTAACACGCCACTTTCTATACCATAGCTTGGTGTCACAACTGGTACCATATGGTGTATTTTAGCACAACTGGATTTGTTTATTGACCAAGGACCAAAGCTATCTGTATTAAAATATACATTTACAACACAAAGAGAAACCAATTAGCCCCCCAAAAAAGCAAAAAAGGTTAGATAGACACAAAGACAATGACATGTCAAGGATGAAGCTTCTGTCAGCCCTCAAATTTCTTTATTATGTACCTGTCTATCAAACAGAGCATCTGTATGGTAATGACCATTAATAGGGTGTGTGGTAATTGCGTGGCCTGCGACGTATCCGCGTGGCGGGGGGTTAGATGTTAAACACTGTCTGTTGGTTTTCACTCGCCTTGTCGCCGTCTGCACTGTCAGCGGCGCCATTATAGAGCAAAATTAGACATCTGATACCTCCAAAGCAATTGACAGCCTTGACATTTCATTAATTTGCTCACCCAATCTGTGGGCGATTGTGGCGCACAACGAAAAAACCCACCTCCGCGTGCCCTCTCTTTGCCCCTCTCTGTTTGTCCTTGCATTCGTCGCACAGTCTCCCTCGTCGTAGACGGCAGTGCAAGTCATGTTTAATTTGGTAACAAGGCCTCCTTTGGCAAATTAGCAATTAGAACAATTTGGTGAGGGGAAATATGTATATGTGTCATTAGCTTTTTTTTTCTCATCTGCTACAAATTAATAGCAGGATCATCGGGTCAGGCTCGCATTTTCCACTCCAATAGAAGAGGGAATGTGACACTGACGACTCAACATAGCTGCTGGAAGCGAGATTGCACCTTAACTAACCCGCTGGTTAATTGGTTTACCTTATAGCCATTATTACTAGCCCCCCACCTTGTGCCACTTGATAAGGGAGGAAGACAGTGTTTCTCTGGAAACTATTTCTCCAGAAGAACCATCTTACGCCAAACCATCGGGCTGATGAGGGTCATTCAGATGTGACGTTTAATCGTAGTATCACCCCTGTAAGTAGCCACTAATTAGGGTCCTTACAATACAATTTGAGGCTGTAATTAGTGTAGATTGACCTCTCTCTGTCTGCGGCTTATTAGGAGCCTCTTAGGGCTCTGTGAGAAACTCATTCCATCAGCCAGCAAGACTGCTACTGCAGCCCGAGAGCAAAGAGAGCGAGCAAAGCATTCTGGGAGCACGCCAGCAGACCAAACAAAGAGGCGACCAGGGGGATGTATGCTATTTGCTCGCAGAATGATGGACGCAGAAAGCGAAAGCATGGCGTTTACAAATATTTACAAACCGACATGCCACCAATGCTCCTCTGCGGTGCAAAGATTGATTGGATGGTGTGTTAACAATTAGCATCCGCAGGCATCAGCCGTGACTAACAATGCTGTGGCCTGTTTTCTTTCTGTTCTTTTCAGCTCAACCTGGTTTCTAACGTCACCCTGTCCAAGACGGCTTCCGAGGCCTCGCCACCCCTCAGCTTACCCCAGACACCCACCACCCCGACTGCCCCCCTCACGCCGCTCTCACAAACCCACTCCGTTATCACCCCCACCAGCCTGCACAGTGTCGGTCCCATGCGCAGACGCTACTCGGACAAGTACAACATGCCCATATCTCCAGGTACAGACTGACTGCTCCGAAGCTTCATTGTGACATATGCAATACATGAATCATTAGGATCAGTGGGTACATCTTACGAATATGTGCAGGTCACATTTCACCCTAAAAAAAAAAAATACTATATATATATATATATATATATATTCAATTACTTTTTAAAATCATTAATTAAAAGAATATATTGAATTATTTAACAGCATTTATGTTTTGCCTAGAAAAATATACTTATTTTAGATCATAATTTTTATTTTTTTGTTTTATTTATTTTATTTTTTACTTATTTTCATGGCAAGTAAACTATTTTTCCCAAAAAAATCCTCATTACTGCAGTATGTCTGGATGTTTTTTTTTATTATTATTTTATTTGGTAATAATTTATTTTAAAGTTACACCTATTAATTGCTTATTAGCATACGTATTACTATAATATTAGTCATTTATTAGTGCTAATTAAGCACATATTATTTCGTTATTCTACATTACCTTATTCTACATCCCTAATTTTACCCAATACCTAAACTTAACAACTACCTTGCTACAGTAACTATTAATTAGAAATAAGAAAATTAAGAATTTCTTGAGGGAAAGGTCATAGTTAATAGTTAACAAGTGTTACCTATGCTAAAGTGTTACCTTTTAATTTTGCAATATTCATTATTCTCTGTGTTGATTTTTTTTATTTGATTTTATATTACTGTATTTTACTTATGTCATTCAATTATTTGTAAAATAAATAAATATCAATACAACAAATGCTGCTATAATGTATAAATACTTCAGAATATTAAGTAGCGTATCATTTAATGTAATGTAATGTTAAGTGTGACCAGGTTTCTTTAGTTCAGTTCTTAAAATGTTGTGTTTTTGTGTTTGTAAACAGATATTGTTCAGAACAAAGAGTTCTACATGAATGCTGAAGTACGACCTCCTTTCACATATGCTTCGCTAATACGACAGGTAAGAAAGCAGCCACATTTGCATCATACATTTAACCCACCTACTGCATTGTAATCGAACATCTACACTTTAGATTTTGCATATGTGTATCAGTATGTTTGCAGTATAAATATTCAACGTTAACACAAACTTCTTTAAAGTCAAGCCCCTAAACCCCCTCCACCACAGCAGTTAAATTTCAGATGCAATTTAACAGCAGAGCTCAAGATTAGCCATCTGCAAATGAGCGTGAGAGCACTTGCTGTTCATAGAGGGGGCAAAAAAGCCCATATATAACAATTGCTTTTGATTAAGTATTACAGCCAATGTGATTATTACGGAATTCATTTCACACAACAGTAGGAACGGGGCGTCTTTGAGATGCCCAGTCAATTATCAGGCCTGAACCGGTAATCTGTGATCACACGGGCATTAATCTGGGCCCGGGATAATTGCCGCTTTATAATCTGGCTATATAATTTTTTTTTCTTGTTCTGGTCGTTTAGCGGAAAAGGATGTACTCAAATCGGCACATTTGCATAAGGAAGCGTTCAGTAAACAAAGTAGCTCCTATTTGAGAACGGAAAAGCGCAGAGCTGTTTTACATGCACCCTCAGATCAACTTAACTTGACATACCATGTGCATCTCACTTTGTTTTTGCTCCAGGTTTGAACGGAAATGGAACTGCTTTTTGCTTATCAGCATTTGTGTGTGTGTGTGTGTGTATTTTTCCAGGCAATACTAGAGTCGCCAGAAAAACAGCTAACACTAAACGAGATCTACAACTGGTTCACGCGAATGTTTGCATATTTCAGACGCAATGCAGCAACGTGGAAGGTGAATCTCACATTTCCTGTTTTCTATTTCCAGCTTTCTTTAATATATAATGAATTTGACTGAATAAAAAAAAACATAGAATGAAGTAAAAACTCAAGATGTATGGAGGAACTATTGGGTTCACAATAACTCCTGGCAACAGAAAACCATCAGAATTCAGGACACACCTCTCTTATTGAACCACACAGACTTCCTTCATGACAAACATATATGAATAAAGGAAATACAGTGGGATCCAAAAGTTTAACTACATTATATATATATATATATATATATGGAATTTAAAATCTAGTTTAAACCTAGAAATAAAGTTTATGAACAAGATACATGGGAGAAAAATAAGAGTAGAAGGTTTCAAAGTAACTCAACAAATGAAAGCAAATATGTGACAGTCAAGTTCCTGCTTTCGAACTGAAATTCATGTTTTTTTAAACTTGTCATTCAAATATAATGCTGCAGTTAAAAAAGTAATGAATAATGCAAAACAGAAATATTTTCACTAGTGTTCTCAGACTTTTAGACGCCACTTTACAATTTAGTTCTTTAAACAAACTACTACTGACAAACATATTTCTGTTCCCAGATATTAAGAAATCATAACATAATGAACATTTAAAAAAATACAAAAATTGAATTATTCCAAAGACCAAAAAAATAGGTGTAACTGATGCTGTTTCGCCCAATGAGATTTAGTCAACAAGTTCAAATTACCCAGAGAAAGTATGCATTTTTTTCTCCAGCTATGATTTATTTCACTTAATGGTCCTTAGAAGTTTCTGGAAGAGACCCTTTCTTCATTTGGATTTATTTTGAAAGTGTTATTACAGTTTTTTCTGGAAGAATTTCAACCTCTTTAAGGGGAAATCTGGTCATTTGAGTAGGATGTTTTCCCCTGGCAGAGTTTGTTGAGCACTGGCATTTAACTCAAGCGTTTTCAGTTTCCGTTTTTGAAGTGAGGCAGAAAATGATGAACTATCTGTGACTTTTACCAGAGCTGAATGATAAAGCACCAGAATGACAACACCCACACAGGCCTCCATCAATCAATGAGGGCTTTATTTACTAAATATCACCCACATGTTGTACAAATGGCCTGATGAAAGGGTAATTTATAAGAACGCAACAAGCAGAGCATGTTAGAATTACATCCCTTCCCCTCTTTGTTCAGCTACAGTGCTAAAGTCATAACTGCCAAAGAGTCATGTTTATCAGACTGTTTGTGCAGTCTGGAATTTTGTTGGTAGTCCAAGGTGCTGCTGCAACTGGCTCTCAATCAGTACATTAGAGTGTTTTGGAATTCTTGAATTCTTTACAAAAAAAAACTTTTAGCAGTAGTGTATATTAAGTGAGATCAAAATATCTGATAAACACTGTGGGGAAAACATGAAATACTGAAACCAGATTTAATATGTTGCTTTTCAGGTTGTTTTAAAGATGTCTAAATCATTTTACTAGAAAACAATGACATTCCAAGCATGGATTTTTTTTAAGATCCTTAAAGTAATTATTCACTCAAAAAGGAAAATCACGTCATTATTTACTCACCGGTATGGCGTTCCAAACCTGCATGGCATTATTTTTTTATCAAACACCAAAGAAGAGTTTTTTAAGAAAGTCGTTGATGCTCTTTTAAGCTCTGAATAAACACTGTAAAAGTCTGAAGTTCGATAATAGGTTTGTGTGATAAACAGACCCCTATTTAAGTCATAATTGCCTTCCTTTCTTAGCTGTCAAATTTCAAACTCTGCATTGGGATTATTACAATATGTGTGATAATCAGTGTCATTGAATCATGAGTAAATTCTGACAGAATTTTCATTTATTTTATTTTCATTATCATTTATTTTCAACTTCACAATACAAGACAATGTGGGTTCTATGAAAAAATGTCTCATAGCCCTTCTTTTTCTCTCACACTAACTGCAGAACGCAGTGCGGCATAACCTTAGTCTTCACAAGTGTTTTGTGCGGGTAGAGAACGTTAAAGGGGCGGTATGGACTGTCGACGAGCTAGAGTTCCAAAAGAGAAGGCCGCAAAAGATCAGCGGGTAGGTGTTCCAGTGCCACTCGAGCAGCGTGGCTGACCAAACCCATGTCTCGTGGTGTTGATGGATGGGCTCCATGTCATTGTCTCTGTGCTGTGCCGCCCATTGATCCCCTGCTAGCTTTAGCGTGCGTCTCTGTGCCCTTATGTGAGTTATGTGCTGGCTGTGTGCACCGTAACCCCTAGTTGCTTGTGCTTATCCATTCATTCATTTCATATCCTCTTCTCTATCACTGTCTGTCTGTCTTGCTACATCCGAATCTGGCTGCTTGCTGCCCCTCTCCCCCATCCCAGGGTGCCGTGCGCACCAATCTCTCCCTGCATAAATGCTTTGTAAGAGTTGAGGATGACTTTGGGTCCTTTTGGACCGTAGACGACGAAGAGTTTAAACGTGGCCGCCACATACAACGAGGTCGCCCCAGGAAGCATGCGGCTGACGAAAGCTGTGATGAACTGCTTGTACAGTAAGCACCGCCCTCTGTCCCGCCCCCTTCCTGCATGCTCCGCCTCTGTGTGCTCGCTCATCCTGTATGTAGCCTTTCAGATCTTATGCTTTTGTCATTTCTGTTTGTCATAATATATGAAATGGCTCACGTGAGTGTCATGAGATCGTATAATAATATGTGATGTTAAAATTAAAGACAAATTCACATAAACTCTGTTCTAAAACTTAGCAAGCTTCCTTGTTATCTATGGCCTGCATAGGACACTTGTATTTCTTAACCCTTATTAACATTTTATACTTAAAATAAAATTTTATACTTACAAATAAAAGTTGTAAATATTGTGACTCACCAAGTATCTGGTAGGTTTGAATCATGGCTTATAACTATTTAACAAATACTTTTGCATATCCTTTTGGAAAAAAAGAATGTGAAACATTTTCAAAAAACAGGCAAAAAGCAATCTTAGAAGACAGGATTATTATTGGAAGTAAAGTAGGCAGCTAGTTTTGGGACAGAGCTCTAGTGTTAAACAGCTTTTGATAGTTTAGTGCCGTCTATTGATTTTACTATTGAGTTTCATTGGGAATCAGATTGTACTCTAAATACTGACTTCAGTGTAAAATCAATCTGCTCAGTAGACCGGTGACAGTATGACTGGTTTCTGTACTGCACTGAATGTGTGTTTGTATTGTTGTCTCTACAGAAGTCCAGCTCTCGTAAAGAACATCCATACCACTTTGGGATATGGTCCCGCTCTTTCTGCAGCCTTTCAGGTAAAATCACAATCTTGCAGCATCCTATCCTCATCCATATTATTTATATGGTTTTATTTATTCATCTATTCAGTTGCTGCCCACATCCAGTCATTGACTGTACAATATAGTATTATTTTGTGCACAGTTGATGAAGAATAGCAATAAAGCTTGCTAGAAAATACTACTAATTTAGCTGGCTTATAAGGTGACAGTCTTGCGTGACACAACTTCAATTTCCATGATGCCCTTGTGGCGCTATGAGGATTCAAATATAAGTAATTATCAAGTGCACACTTTGCATTCTTTTCATCTACCTGTCTTTTTTGTATAAAAACTGTCTAAAAATGATTACATTCTGGCTAAATTCACTTGAACACACATCATGTCATCATTATGACTTTAAAAACGCCTAAATAGGTCCTAAAAGGAATTGAAGCGTGCAGAAGAATAAAATGGTTATTTATTTTGGACGAGCCGAAGGCCACTGAACGCTCCTAATGTTTTGTAGGAATTGGTCTCACTGAGTTCATCTCCTCCATTCTGTTTTAGGCTTCAATGGCAGAGAACAACATACCTCTATACACTACCGCTTCCATCGGAAGTCCCACTCTTAACTCGCTTGCCAGCGCCATCCGAGAGGAAATGAATGGGGCCATGGACCACGGGAACAGCAACGGTAGTGACAGCAGCCCTGGACGCTCGCCCCTGCCAGCCATGTGAGTGGCTCATGTCCCACCTTTGTAATGTGTGTGTGACTGAGATAAGGGCGTGAGGTAAAGGAAGATGTCCAGGAATCATTAGGCTCACGAGCGTCGTGCGGCTTAGGTGGTGGAAATTCTTTCACCAGGTCACTAGGAGTTGAAAATAAGTCTCGGAACGCACAGCAGCGTTCAATGTACATTACAGCAGATGTTTAGCCAACCGTGAAATTATATAGAAAACTGCAGTTTACAGAGGAAGCAGGAATTGTGAATGCAGTCTTAGAAGGAAACCCCACCTTTGGCGGGGTTTCTACGTTGGGGGAGCTTGAAAAAGAAAATAGTGTCTCTCCGTGTTATTTTGAGGAGTTGTATCTAAACTAGCTTTTATTACAGGTCAATAGTGTACGGCATACTACGCAGAGTTCCTCCCTAATTATTGCCTCCATTTTGTTTAAATATTTACAAAAGCGGTGAATAGAAGATGACAGAACTGGCCTCCTTTTTCCAGCCAGACAGTACTCGCAGCACGTCCGAAAACTCTGCAAGCCGTCGAGAGTAAAACAACGAAGGGAGGGGTGAGGGGTCGTAATTAGCCTCGACGAAAGCACGCCAAGATTTCCATGTAGCTGAGCTGCGGTCAGGGCTGGAAACCACAGCTCCCCATACACTTGTTGTATGGGAGGGACCGCCGTGTTGTTTGAAGCTTAAAATAATACGGTGCAGACAACATGGTTTCCAGATGTCGGAGGACAGAATGGTGATTTGTTGCACAGCGAGATTTATTGCAGTTTCTGTGAAATATCAGCAAATCGTTTCTTTTCAAAAAAGCAGTGCGGTAATGAACTCGTGAAGATGTGGCTGAGAGAAGTGCTAATGGCAGGTAACATAGCTGCAGGCCTGCCCCGTCCGCAGGATACAGAGAGACAGGATGGGTGTGCTTGCTCTGGGGCGTCTGCCTCTCACCTCTCCAGGCATTTGCCGACTTAACGCACTCAAAAGCAAAGATGTTGCCCCAAACACGAGCCGTACAAAGTGTGAGAATATACGAGCATACATAAAACATTAACATAAAATGCGCTGAGCTTTATTAAGTTAACTAGATTTATGGATCATGTTATCAAGGGCATCGCGTTTCAGTTTCGGTGAATAACTTTTTCACTAATAAAACAATTTTGTCACTTATAGATGAGGCAAGAAAAGCTTATTATTTTCAAATGTTCAAAAGTAAAAATGAGATGGGTGGGTTATATCTTTAACCTTGCAAAAATCTATGACTTATTTGTAATTGTAATTAAAATATCAAATAAGCATGTATGGCCATGATTACAAACACAAAGGAATATTCCAATTACAATATCTGAAATAAAAAATTTGATTCTAGACATGGTATCATGGTAAAACATGTATTTTACCATGGTAATTCCATTTCTATGAAGTATGTTGATTACGTGAAAGCTGTGTAACATCATGGTATTGTCACCATGGTATCCCCACAGTACTTTTTTTGTAAGCATTGACCAACAAAATATTTGTTAAATGCCTTTTGGATGCAAATGCAAAAACAAAACAAAGCACCATTTTCTGAAATCAAATATAAATTAAATCTTTCAAGTCGCTTTTTATGAGTTGTTTTGAACTGTGCAATTAAATGTCAACTATTAAAATGATTACATAGTATTGCCGGCCCAAGTATATCATTATTTCTGTCGTAACATGCTACAAGGTAAACGAGGCCTGTAATTATGAGGTAAACACCCGAGTACTTTGTTAATATAAGCATTATATACTAGCTTTATTGTTTCTGTATTATACATTCTCTTATGCTTCAGAGTCACAATTAATAACATCTAACAATTGGGCTTCCACAGCGTCTTCTGCACCTGTATGTATTGTCGCAGATGCCTGCAATCAGATGCTTCAGTCCTAATTACAATGAAGGCTAAAGCAGAGTGCAGCTCAGTTGCATATTAATAACAATTTCATGTTTGCCCTCCAGCTAGAGATTGAGAACCGGAGGCCATGGGATACATAGAGATGCTTTGATCTAAAACCGATAGAATGGCGAGAGTTTTCTTATTATTCACGCACAAATATGATAACTCATTAGCATGGCTGCTTTCCTAACAATCGTGGAGAGAGTTGAGATTGTTTGAGGGGGAAAAATAGATATTGTGGCTAATTACATTTGCCAAACATGTCTTAGCGAAAACCTATAGTTTGCCATGTGAGACTAATTAACTTAAAGGCTCCGCCACAGCTGCTTCTAATGTTTATCCTTTTATTCCTTTCGGTTTTGGTCGTCTTCCCCGGTAGAGTCAGTGCTCGCTCATTGGCGCTCTATTCCTGCAGTGTTTCTGTAATGAGAAATTTGGCAGATCTCATCTCTGTGGACAATCCTGTGCCCAGACTGTGGGCCGGGGTTCATGTTTTGCCTTGTTTACAACTGACAGCGTTATTATTCTTGTAAGGGCTCTGTTTCTTATCACAGCCGTTTGTGTTGGGCCCCGTCGTCAGCGCCTCCCTCCTTCCCCTCTCGTCTCGCACGCCTCCCCGCCACTGCTTTTCTTCCCCTTATTGACACTTTGGTTAGAAGTCACATTAATTTTGTGCGTATTTAAAGCGTACGCCGTGCTGTCTGGTCACTGTGTTGTGCGGCTGTGTTTTTTTTTTTGCACGCTTGAAGTTGATTAATGACGGAACCTTGCGTAGGGTCGTCCTCTAGAGACCCGCCTCACAGGTTGTGCATGTTAACGAGCGAGAAGAGGAGCGCGCGGAGCGGCACTGATCCGACGCCACCGGGAAGCTGACAGGCCGTCCGCTCGCTCGCCGCAGTCCATTCTCTCGTCGCCACGTCGCACGTTGTTAATCTCCCTCATTTATCAATTCAAAGTGAAAACCCCGTTGTCAGGCCAGCTGTGGAAAATAAAGCCGGCAGGTATCCCGGTGCTGGAAGAACTAAAAGGGAAGTGGAGTTATCAGGAGCGCTGCTGTGCCGCCACTGTTAAGTCTTTCATTAGAGAAACAGCTGGTCCTTACACTAGTCCTTTTTATTTTTAGATATTTAACCAGGAGATGGTAGTGGCTGCACTGATACAATTATACTATACATATTGATATGTTAAAAAACTTTTTAAACGTACTGCAGAGCCTTTCACTTAGAGATATAAATATACTTATGCCCACAAACTAACAATTCATCCCCACAAATAAAAAATTTGTTCCCACAACTTATTAATTTGTTCCCTCGTTTTAGTAAATTGTGGCCATGTTGTACTAATTTGTTCCTTCATTTTGATTTTAATGAAAAAAGGGAACAAAATGGCAATGATTTAATTAATTGGGCGGCCACAATATATATATATATATATATATATATATATAAATTTGTTCCCATGTCATGTGCAGGACTCTGTATTTAGATAAATAAAAAAATTAATTATACATGGATCTATCTATTTGTTTTTACATTTTTATGGACCTCAACTAAAACTGTAAAAAAAAAAAAAAAAAAAAAAAAAGTCTTAAAAAGTCATGTTAAAAGAAAGAAAAAGAAAGTCTTGTAAAAAAAAAATTATTTATTAAGTTTAATGTCAACTTTTAAATAATAATAATTTATTATTTTCTATTTATTTTTTATTACTATAATTGTTATTATATATTTAAGTTAATCATATTTTTAATATTATTGTTATAGCTTTTTACTTTGAGAATGGAGGATTTTATGTGAAAATAAATGAACATTCCTGTTTCGTTTTTTTTCCCAGGCATCATATCAGCGTAAAAGAGGAGCCACTGGACCCCGAGGAGCACGAAGGTCCCCTTTCCCTCGTGACGACAGCCAATCACAGTCCAGACTTTGACCACAACAGAGATTACGAGGACGACCACGGTCACGAGGACATGCTGTAAGCCTGGTTTCTCCCAGGTCCTCTGCCGAAGAGGCCATACTAACTGCGGTCACCTGCGAGACCACTCCAGACATAGCAAGCCCAAGACTGGATTCACAATCCTCTTGTTGACAGCTATTAAAATGTTCAGATTTACTCTTAGTGCCATTAAATACGAAACGAAATACGAGATAAGAAAATCTATTCCATTTGGAAGTATTTTTGATTTGTTTCTACTTTTCGGTTTAAAGACGAGATGCGTACATTTCTACTCATCTCCTGATGAAGAGACGTTTGGTACTGGGGCCTGCTTCTACTTCCTTTTGGCGAAAGTGTCACTGAGACCAGAGCGGACATGAAAACACAGCTTAGAAAGACTCCTTGCCCTCTGAGTCGAATAAACACTGATCACGAACTCTCACACGCTCTCTCTTCGCGCTTCGATGAGCGTGCCACTCACAGTGTGCGTGTACGTATGTGACTTTAATTCATCGTCTCTGCCTTCAGATCTTCTCAAGAGGACGGTTCACCCAAAAATGAAAACTTGTGTCATTTACTCACCCTTATGTCGTTCCGAACCTGTGTGGCTTTCTGTTTTTGGTGAAACACAAAATGATTTGTTTTGAAGAGTGTACTCTGTTGCTTTGAAAGCGAATGCTTTCTCAGAGAACGAACGGTGAGTGAATCATTCTTTTGAGTCGGATCTTTTTAGTTGATGAAGTTTAAAACAAAAAACGGATTCTCGAGTTCAACTCACTGACTCTGGAATCTGCTCATGCCTTAAACAAAGGGAATTTTGGTTTGTTTTATTGTACCTAAATTTATCTACAGACTTGGAATATAAGAAAACAAGATGGATTCCCTCTATGATGCTTTTATGTCACTCCACTCCGCATTAATTGTAATAGCATGAAAAAGAACAGCTGGTGCACTCTTTAAAATGTCTTATTGTGTGTTTTTATGGATAAAAAGAAAGTCGCACAGCTTTTGAATGACATAATTATGATTAAATTACAGAATTTTCATTTTTTAAGTGCACTATTCCTTTAAATTCGCTGTCATCGCAGCTGGAGGATATCTGTCTGGTGTTTTGAGGGTTCCTGGGCAAATAATTTAAACGTAGTGTCCTCTCATTACTCTGTGCTGTTAGCTATATATCCTTTTTGTTGGGTTTGTTTGTTTTGGTAACTGATCAGACCTCATGAATAATGACGTGGAGTTATGGTGTGCTTAGCACTGGATGAATGTTAAGGCTTCTCATGCTCTCTTTTTTCCCCTCTTTCTTTCCTTTCGAAATTGAAACAGAATGTCGCATTACGTGTAGTATTTTTCTGTCATTTGTTCCTAGCGTTTCGGATCGCCACTTTGCAGTCACATTGCCCTTGCGTGCCGACACACACATAAACACACACACACACACACTCTCTCTTTCTTTCCCGCTCATGAAGTCCATCTGCAAATGCACTACTCGTAATGAAGGCTCCCTCTCCACGCACCAATGAAGTTTAATTTTCACGTGGAATGAATGACAGAGAAATCAACGCAGGTTAACGTTTATCGTTTTGAAATTATACTTTCCAAAATCCCCTTTTGTGGTGATGCATGTTAGCGTCAACCAAATCGCTGATCGATACCATCATCTGTATTGCAAAATTAAATGTCAAAAAATGTTGAAATAAGCACCAGGGAGAGAGGATTGTTAGACAAAAGCTAATCGCAATTCCTGAACGTTATTGTCGGCATATATGAAACTTTTTTTTTGCCTTTTTATTCAATTCTGTCATTTAAAAGACTGTCTGGATGACTATAAAATGCATTCCCTCTAGTTTCACCATATCAATGACCATCTCAGCCCACATGATAATAATTACACACGGGATAAACGTTAAAGGGATTATGAACCGAGGCTGACGGCACAGCCATGACCACTGAGCATTACGGCACTAGGGCAGCCCACTATGTCCATTCGCTTTTTGCCGCATCGCAATTGTTTCCGACAGGCTGTTTCCACGCAGGCTATTTGAACCCGGAAAGCAACTTCGAATTGGAAGCTGCTGTCACCGGCTAGCTTAGATTGAAATTTTGGAAAAACAGACTTTAGATTAGGCGTTTTGTTTTTCGAATGACTGCAACCAACCACTTTCTGTGTTCTTATTTATTACTTCCATTTTTATTGTCAGTTTATTTTTACTTAAGTTGATGTTTGTGTCTCTTATCTGTGACTACCAAAGATACAAGATACTACAAGTTGATATATTCTATGTTCCATGCAATAGCTAAACGAAAGGCCAAATATCCTTATAGTGTTTCCCGCACTGGCCAGACACAAAAATTATGAAATGTCTGAGAGTGTGTCTGCTTATTATGGTGAAAAAAAAATAAAAAAGCCAAAGGGGTTGTTGGATGGGCAGCTGTATGTCTTTGCCTGTGACCAAAATAGTAGAGGAGAGGCAGAGATCGAGACCAACACACGACCAAATCAAAGCAAAGTTGTCTTTGGGCCAATGAAAAGGAAAAAAGGGAGTGTTCTATCAGGAAATGATGGCTATAAAGGAGAAGGATATGGATGAAAGAGTTTAGGACTGTGTTCACTGTCGTCACAGGAAATTTAAATCCAGGAGGGGGAAAACATTTGCATAACACAATGTGAACTGAACTTTAAACTGGACCACACAATGATGAGAGTTTCATTTGTTCTCATACTTTAGATTTTGCTTTTGTTTTGCCATTTTATTCTTTGAAAAGATTGTATGCCACTTACCTTGTAAATTCGAAATGGGATTCCCGATGTCCTTTTGTTAACCTTGGCAATGCTCTATGATTGTGTTTTAGTGTCTGTCAACTTATTACTTTTTTATATTAAAAAACACTCCTGTCAACCAATAAGCTGGGTACAAGGTACTTTAATGGCAGTTACTACTATTTGTAAATTTATCCAAGCGTTTCGTATTGATGAAAAGAGTTCACTGAAATGAACGGAGCATCCGGGCAGCTGCAGTGGGACAGATTCGGGGCTCATCTGAGGGCCGTTTCTGATTGTAATTCTTGAGCAGGTAGATGAGACCATTCACCGCATGTGTAGCTCGGCATTACTGAAGAAATACAGCATGAGAAACTCTTAGTATGCATACCTCAGTTCAAACCTATAGGGAATGAGTAACTAAGAAAAAGATGTAACATTTCACTCGGTTGCACTTAGTTGTATGTCTTGCATGTTTAGTCTAAAACTGTAGCAAACTATTTTAAGAAAAAGATTTTTGTTTTTAAAAAATATATAAAAATCAGAGCTTGTTTATCATGAGGGTCTCTCTTTTTGTCTCTTTTAAACCAATCCAAACCTCAGGCTTTTTTTTTTTTTATCGTTAAGAAACGCCACTCGGCTTGCTTCGATATGATCTCTTCTTCGATTTATTTTGCTTCTCACATGCGGTAAACTGTTTCCTGTCTCTGCTCTTTTAGCTCATGTTGAAGTAGGTTGTACATACACCACATTATAGATTGTGTGTCCTCTCATTTTCTCCTGATTCTTTTCAAAGTACAAAAAAAAAAAAAATACTGTTTGTATCACCATGTTTGCTTTATCACAACTGCTTTGTATTTACTATTAAAAAAGACGGAAAACACAAAGAAATGAGCTGCTGCTGTATGTATTCCAATAGCGAACTGTGCTGCAAATGTAATTGACTTCATAATCCTTGCTTTTTCTGGAGGAAAAAAAGGAAACTCACAGACATCTGTGAGAGAGAGGGGAGGGAAATGGATCCGGGGATAATCCACCGTTTTTGGATTCTAAAAACTGTAAAATAGAAAACAGATTTGTCTCTGTTATCATTGACCGAAGAGTTTTGTGTGCTCTTTCCCTTCTTTCCTTGTGTTAAGCTGTTTTTAATACACTCATAAAGATCCTGCTTTTCTGGTCTAGATTAGCTAGATGGCAGGTGTACGTCTTCTGGAACACAAGGAAAAAAAAACAGAACTGCAAAAATCATTTTTTTATAAATGTTAAAAGTAAATTCTTTTTAAAGACATCATTCAAGATACAGGGGTTGTTTAAAACAAGAAAAAAAACATGATTCACAACAATGACAAATATTATATAATAGTTATATTATAAATATTTTATATGATAAAATTGAATTTATATATATTATAGTTGTCTTGTTTTCCAGTAAATATACTGATGAAGAAAAAAGTTTGCTCTGAGGAAAATCCATGAATCATGCACACAAATTTGTGTATATTACCTCTCTAAAACAAGAAACTATGTAGAGCAAAAATGTGTAGACAATTCATCAGTTTTCTTTTCAGTTTTCATCAAGTTTTCTTTATGGTCTAATAAAACTCAAAAGCAAAACTTATAAGCAAAAAGCTGTTTTTTAATGCAAATTATATTACAAATAATTTTAACAGAAACTCATCCTCCAGCAGACAGTTATTGTCACAGTCATGCTGCTATCATGATCATGCATGTAAATTTTTCATTTTCATTCTGTAATTCCTGCTTTTTCTGTTCTAATCTGAAATCTTTACATTCTCTCTTTGCTGACTATTCCGTTATACTGAGTGTCTAAAACTGACTCGCATGTTCGATACAGAAGTAATAAAAATGCAGTTTGTTTCTGAATTATGCATCTTTCATCACCTGTGCTGCTCTGGTCACACTATAATAAAAGCTACAGATAATTGTTTTTCATATATGCACATATGACATGCAAAGATAAGGCTCAAATCAGGCAGAACTGAACTGCATTTATCAGTTTCGGGCACAACATTATTGAGTGTCTTTCATCAGATTACAGAAGCAGATATTTGCGCTGTTTGTTATCGAACACTCGTCATGAAGTCCATAATGACCGGCACTATCACGGCAGCTCGCACATTAAATTACCTTCTAATTAAAAAGAGACAGTTAAACTGTCCTTTACCAACAGCAATTTAGGTAACTGCATTTGACCAGCTATAAATTGCTACTGCATTAAAATCCCAGAAATATTAGCGATATGGATTTCTTGATGGAAATTAATGCTGATGATGAGGAGTTTGCTTTTTATGAGGGATGCACGGGGTCATGTTAGCCACTAAACAGCAGACAGAGATCAGGCCTAAGCATTTTTAATCTTGTGAAACAAGCAATTACAAATAGTTGCATTGATTTGTTAAAAAGCTTTAGGTGACATAAATTGTTTCCCGCTTAGCTTATTGCTCTGATACATAAATGTCATTGGGGATATTATTAATTAAAGATGCTGGAAGACAAGATTTAAAGGAAACAATATAAAATTATGGTTAGACTTTTTGCTGGTAATATTTTATCCCTTATTTGGAGCTTCTTAATTTTATTGCTGTTGTCTCTCTGATATTACCTACCCATAAGAGCCAGCTAGTTTTCTCCTAATCTGCTGTCAAAAAACCTGGGTTTGTACTAGGGTTATTACAGATTTCAAATATACATATATATATATACATATGAGGGAGAGAGAGAGAGACAGAGTTTTTTGTTGTTGTTTTGTTAAAAAAAAATGAATACAAATTAATACAATAAAAGTGTAAATCCAATTCTTAAAAAAAAAAAAAAAGGTAGTTGCAGAAAAAAGAAATAATATTATATAAAATTATATTATGTTATATAAATATTATATTATATAAAATGTATATATATATAAAATTTTATATGTGAAAATCATCCAGATATTTTTCAGGCTCATTGTACATATGCAAAATAATGTCCTGTAAGAGTTGAACATGATGTGTCCATGGTATTGAAATAAAATTAGACGAAGTACATATTGCTCCCTGATCACACATCATATCTTTCATTCTCATTTTTACTTGTTTATTCAAGGCTTGAAAGGAATTCATTTTCAGTCAACTGCTCTCGTAAGTTTATATAACAGCAAATTCATGCCATTCAGCGTCAGAATATCTTGAATACCTTTTGATCTTCAAATGAAAATATGGCTAAAAAAAAAATCAAAAATTCCAAACTGTCTCTATCATGTCATTCACACCAGTCTACTTATGTTACCAAGTGAGAGTCTAGCCCTTATTACCGAACCCACGGTCTGCGTAGGCTTTTGGAAATGAAATGGACAGATTAGTGCATTATCTTATTTACATATATTGAATTGCAGTAACAAGACTCCGTTCCTACCCCTCGTTTCATTCTAATTAAAGTGTGGCAATGCAACAGCAATCCACACAAGAGCTTTGCTTTAATAGTCAGAGCTGGCAAATTCCCAATCCTGCGACGTGGCAATTAGCAGGGGCGGTAGTGTTTGCTATTCACGGTTTGATGTTTAAAAAAAAAAAAAAAAAAAGAGAGAGAGAAAAGTTTATTAAGATGAGCTGCTTCGGGCACTGGTGGGCAATAGACCTACTGCAATTAGATTCCAATTATTTGTCAGTTTCTGATATTGTAAACCACCACTTAGCACATCAGTTAAATTGACACACTGTGCTGCTTGGTTTAGCCTGTAATTAAAACATTTTGTGTTAATTAGATGATGACCACTTCATTCCAGGGCCTCTTGTGTTTGGAGCTTGTGTTATTTTGATTTGCATTGGGCATGCTGTTTGGATCATGGGTTGTCAGATGCTGCTTAATCAGCCAATGTTTTGTTTCAATTACTGCCAGCTGTTCTACAGGGCTGCCTCTCAGGGCTGCGTATCAACACAGAACAGTAGGACAATTAAGGACAGAAAAAAATAATTCATTAGTTAAAATATTCAGATAAATATTATGCCTTAAAAATAATAAATAAATTATTAATAAAATATTTTTTTTAAATATTTATTTGTTTAAATATACATTTTAAGCTTTATTTAAAATGCATGCAAGCATGGTCTCGTATTAACACATACTCTAACTGTAGAAAACTTAATGGAAAAAAAAAAAAATTATATGATCCTATTTTTTTATATTTCTTACATTTTATTATTCATTTTAAGCATTATTTTCTGATTATTAGTCTATATATAAATATATATTTATATACTTATGATGGACGTCTTTAAATACTGATTCATTCACTTATAACCCTTTCTCAAATAACGTATCATTTGAACTGCATGATGAGCTTACTAATAGTATAATCAAACATTTTTCTCTTATGCTAAAAGGAAGCATTGTTTGGATTAATTTTCACATATTTTCCATATTCAAGCAGGATATCTGAATAATTTAGATGATGCAAAACAACATGAATAATTACGAGTCTCATGGCTTTCTGCCACCATGCATTAATGGACGTGGCTAAGTTTACTTTTGATTTACATATCATGAGTGCAAAAAGCACATTTGCGCATGCATTAATCTAAGGTCAATACATATTTAACTACTAAAGTAGGTCTGAATGACTGCGGAGATGCTCTGTGTAGTATTATATATGTACTCAGAATGCAACTTAGTGTCTCTATTACCATTGCACTTACATATCAAAGTAATTAAGTGGAACTGCAGGTTTTATGTCATAATGTTCCTGTGTTTTACAGATTGCTTATTTCCAGCTTTAAGATAAATAATTATGGAAAGTCAGTGTAACGTTAAATGCTCAGAAAAGCCGAAATCCTGAAAGCAGCAGGCCTCCATTTCCCAGCTGTCTCATTAATATTTGGCACATTAATGTTTGAGATTAGAGCCTTTACTTTACAGCCCTTTACTTCTGTCCACACTTTTACAGATACGTATTAAAGCAGCTTCTGATGGGACTCTCAGCCTGTGCAACTCTCTGCATCTCCCATTTCAGCCCAGATTTAATGCTCTTCTTCAAGGGAGGGAATGGAAAATAACTGTCATTAAAATATGTCATGGCAGCTGTTTACCTGCAGTGAACCTTGATTGAAGCAGGTCTGACTTTACACTGATGCCCCTCTAATCTGTATGACTGGCATGTTAATTTCCCCGACGCTGCCATTCAAAAACACAAACATGAAATGTTGGTTTTAGGTCTGGGAGCCCAGCTAGAGTGAATTTCAAGTACTTATTCAAATATTTCATTAAAATGTAAATTTTACATTGGTCCAACGCCTAGCTGTGCACAAGGCATGACTTAAGAAGTTATGAAGTTATAACACCAATCGTTTTTTTTTCTTGCCTTTCGAACGCCAATTAACTTGCGCTATAAATGTCCTTACCTTGTTTTATCTCTCCTAACTGCGTGCCAAAAAAAATGCATCAAATGCAACAGGAGTGCGACAGCTCGGCATTGACCAGTATTGGGAAGGATGAGAGACAGAAGCCAATTAAACATCAAGCTTCCCGCAGACTGGTAGCTAATCAATTCTCTTATCACCACAAAGTGCAAATGCGCTGATGAAAATTGAAGCTGCACGAGGATAAAGGCAAGCGTCGAGGAACTGTAAATGAGAGAATGTCCCAAAATGCAAATGCATGACAGTTTGCTCTGGTAATCTGTGTAGCATCAATGCATGCATACTATATGCATTGTGACTATATATACACCTTAAATCATTTTCCATATATTAGTCAAGTATTGGGTGTTTAAGATTGCAAATTGCTGTTCAGACACAAAACTGGAGATATAGGAGTGTATCGACAGAATTGATGCGTTCACAATACATCTGGAGCATTAATATTCCTATATCCGAGGGGTGGGCATAACTGGAAATGGCAAACTGATTTAATCTGTCACTTCCTGACTCGTGAGCTCTCGTTTTTGTGTTTTCCTGCCGGGAACAAACGCTCAAAGCCGGCGGTTTGCGAATTCTGGCACGTCACGTTCCGTCTCCCTTCCACTTTATTTCGATGGCGCAGACAACACTCGCCTCCTGTTTCTTTATCTACTTCCCTCTCTTTTTTCTTTCATTTTTAACATTCAGGGGGAAGATAAAATGGTTGCAGGTGGTGATGAAAATAAAAGCCATCCATCATTATTTATTAGGCATGAAAAAGATACACAATAATGTAATTTAATCTCTCAGCAGACAATTATTTCCACATATTGATAATGCAAAGCGAAAAGTGCCATGAATCCTAATATGATGTTTGCTTTTATTGGTGTATAATACAAGCAGAACAAATAATGTAATTGTATCAGGAAGAGAATGTAATTATTTGCACATGCTAACATTATAATGGCAATCTGCCTCAGACAATGGTATCATATTATTTTGCTGTGCTTAACTAGTTACAATTTGCATTTACTTATTATGTCTCAGTGGCAATAAAGCCGCCCCCTCTTGTGCTTGAAGTAGACCGCTGTTATTATTTGAACCCCCGTCTCCAACTTTTGATTGTTTGCAACTTGCTGAGATTTGAGATCGGGAAAGTTTAAGTTTACACCCAGGAGGAGTGTCGTCTTTATTGAAGAGTTTGATAATATCATTTTTCATTGGGCTAATTCTTTTCAGCTAGTCCAATGCAATAGAGCGGAGTTGATCAAAGTTAAGGCATCAAAAACTCACTTTGATCATTTCATAAGACTTGGGCAACTGTCTTAGGTTACTACTGCACATAGCCTACTATATCTACTAGTAAAAACCATTCCCTTTTTTACATACAGTTTTGTGCTCTCGCATATTTCTCTTCTCAAGGAGAAAGGAAAAGCCCCGTGAATCCGGACTAAGGCAAAGGCCATCTCATCATAATTCATCGTGACCTAACGTGAAACAAGAATCCTCCCGAAGAACAGCCTTTAAACAGATTTTCTCGATTATTTGTAATGATTAACCATTAAACATACATTAAAAAAGCATCTTGATGCACGGACTGTCAGGGCACATCAGGCATGCGTCCTTCTCGCCTGTATCTTTAATAAAATGGTGTTCATGCCATATTGAACTAATGACCAGGAGAGTCAATGCAAAATTAGATCAAGCATCCACACTTGTGTCTCCCTGACATTATGAAAATGTTTTATTGATGACTCATTACAGGCCGTCCGGCATGAGGTGAGGGCTTTTTTTTCCCCCTCTCCTCGATCCATCCTAATAGAAGATGCAAAGCCTAATAATGATAATGCCTCCTGAATAATTAATCCCCCCAAAACCCAATCCATCTCGACACGGGACATGTACATATTTTAGCGCCTCATTTGCATATTTAGAACAAACAGCAGCACAAACCCATTAAAGGGCCAGCGCTCACCTCTTGTGTTTGATGCATAGTAATGAAGGGCTTTTGAGTGATTGGCTTTTCCGAATTAAGACGAGGGCGGCCGGATGGCGAAAGAACTCCCATACTGTGTGCTGCATGCATCCTCCACCGGAGGCTAGAGCAGCGTTCTCAAGTCATTAGTGATTTGTAAATGATATTTGCTCCCTTGTGACATATCATTTGAAATGCTATTTCTAATAATAACTGATATTAAAAACAACCGTCGCACATTCCACAAATACGAACATCTTGAGGGGGGCCCGAGCGCTTCTTAATGTCAATATGAATTGCGATTCAAAAGCGCATCTAACAAATATTAAAGACTCCCCGAGGTTTCTCCTCAACATTTAACCGTCTTTCGCCACAAAGGCGAGAATTATACCAGGGAGATTACGCTTCCAAATTGGCTGAGGATAAACTCGACTTGGAATCGAAATGGAAGAGCAAATTCATTCGGATATTTTGCGCTGCGCTTTCATCCATCAAGCTAAAATAATGGCATTGTGGCTGATTCCGGTTGCTGTAGCACAACGAAGCAGAGGTGTGGTGATAAAGCAGCCGGCGCTCCCTTTGGCATTGTGCGCCGCATTGTCGCCGCCTCAGAACCACTCATTTGAACTGTCACCTCCTTTCTTAATGACTCCTTACAAATCCCACAGCTTCCTGCGGTGCGTTTCCTGTCGACTTCATCACGGGGTGTAAAGAGAAGGGAAGAGAAAGCGAGAGAGATGCAGTAGTTGGCGCGACACCCTACGCCAGCTCAACCGGAAGCCACACCAGCTCCATGGTCCTGTTATACCGTGATGGGCCGCCACGCCAGGTAATGCTGCCAATCGGCACCAGACGAAGCCCGCAGACCTTCTCTGGATACGCCACTGGTCTTTGAAATTAAAGTCGGCTTTAGTAATCCACAGAAATGGCCCCCTCAGACTGCTCTTGCTTGCAGTTTAGTTTCGCCCTGGCTGGCGATAAAGCATGACAGAAATACAGAGGCGCTATCTGCTAGCGGAGAAGCCTGATAGGTTCTGCCAGCTTATCATACAACAGGCAGCTAACCTTCCTTCCCCTGTGTCTGGCCTCTGAACAGAATTGAGGAGTCAATTTACAGAAGCAGTCATGTTTGGTTGTAAATAAGGCCCTTCAAAAAAAAAAAAACGATGGCGGCGAGGAAGACAAATGTAAGTGCACCAAGCAGAAAAAGTTCCGATTGAGCCCCATTTCTACCCTGAAGTCGCAACCCGGTGTAATACAACAGCGTTAGCGGGAATTCATGTAAATCCAGGCCGAGGAAGGGGCTGCAGATTGACACGGATCTAGCCGAGCGGGTTTCGTCTGTACCAGGGTGGGATTAACAAGCTTAAAGAGGGCTTAAACACCATCCTCCAAGTTTACCTGTTATACGCCGTAACTTCATCAAAGGACGGGTGCGATGCTGCCTTTTAAAACCTTTTTATGTTTGTTCACAGTTGTCAGTCTCGGGAATGAACTCATTTGCAGGGTTAACGCTGGTAATCGCTTCAAAAACAAACCTCAAAGTTCAGGGCGTAAGTATTATTGATGTGAAATGGACTAATATGCGGGATTCTGCGAGTTATACTTTGCCTAAGAAGATCACGGGTTCAGTCACTTCTGCACATCAGGTAAACATCAAGAGTCAGACTCCATGTCAGAAAGTCTCAATCTCACAGAGTTTTTGACACTAAATGCTTATTTTCTACACCTTGAACAGCCTGGTTTATTATGATAAACTGATTCTGGTTGATACCAATAGGCCAAAAATATATATATTTTTAATGGCCTATAACTGATAAATTATCGATGTTATAAATCTTTACAGTTTTGTAACAAAAAATAAAAAGTATATTTTTTAATAAAATATAATTAAAATAAAATATTTTATTTGCTGAAAGTGAAAGTATTACAATAATATAAATTTACAATATGGAAAAAGATCCACAAAGCATACAGTGTATTAAAATTAAGTAAATTTGGTAAAAATAAGTGTTCCTAATGGACTCAAATATCAAAAATCAGTCAATATATATTTATATGTGTATATGAAAATAAATAAATTCATGATATAATGTTGATGATTTTAAAAGTAATCTAATTTAAAAAAAAAAAAAATAAAAAAAAATCAATCTCAGATGACTTTGTACATCATCTAATGGTTAAAAAACATGGAAAGAAATCCTTAACAGTAATCAACATCAACAAAAAGTTGAAGAAATACATCGTTAATATAAGCTGTCTTTGAACAGGGAATAATTCTTGCCAAACACTTTGTTTCTGCATGTTAGAAAAGTGCAAGTGTGTTCCTTTTGGCCAGGATGTGGCTCTGGGCACAGGGGCTTTGAGCACTAGCTCCAAGGCTCTGCAACTAGCACTAAATTTCAGACCCTACAGGCACCAAAAAAGAAAGAAAACCACAGTTAACTGAGGTGAAGTTAGAAAAAAAAAAAAAAAACTGCATAGCCAAGCATTTTCAGTCTCTGTTTTGACTGTAAACAAAAATCCACCAAATAAAATGGTGCCAACGCAAACAAAATGATTTGGAGTTTGTTTTCTGCTTAGAGGTTTAAGTGATTTCTGGGCGCTATTTCAATGTGGGCTTGCCTAGCATTTTAGTATCTCTCAGGAACCGAGTGCCATTTTAAAAAGCACAGTATTTTGTTTTGTTTGGGTTTTGTATTTTCCTCCTAAACAATGATAACATTTTTCTGAACCGGAGTAGCTGCCAATGAAATTAATGGGAGGGTTGTCAAGTGCATACAGGAAGTGAGCTTTTTAAATAAACACATTGTTTCAAAACTAATCCACACCCTTATTGTTTACTGTTGGAGAGCACAGTCTGGGTGTGTTGTACAGACAGCTTGACACTGGCCTCCCCCAATTAATCCTCCCTGACAAGGCCATTCTGATTTAGAGGTAGGCAAAAAAGGAAAAGAGAAAGCGGCAACAGGATGGGGGAGTCAATAGGCAAGTTTTCTCCTCAGATAGAGTCGGGATCAATGAAACACCTTAATGACTCTGTCATCGCTAGGACACTCTCTAGGGACCTTCAGAAGGTCTTATTTACAGTACCTCTGGAGAAATGTACATAAGACAATGGCATTTAAAATGGGCAATTAAAATGTATCCAATTAATGAAAGTTTATATATTGACATCAGCACAGAAAAAGGCGCTACAGCGAAACGAGGAAAGGCTCTGTGTGAGTTAGCGAGCGCTATCGTTTCTTGCCGTCTGCTGTAGGAAACTACAGTCACTTTGGAAAGCTTTGTTTCCATGCGCTCCAGAGTTGGCCACTCTAAAACAATCTCGAAACCCATGAAACTTGACCTCCAACACATGAATCACAATGACCTCATCCTCCACTTCTCCTGCTTATTGCCTTTTAATGACTCCTGATTCATATTACCTTGGTATCATGGCCGACGTCTTTTCCTTCACCCTTATTCATTTATTTGTTATTCTGATGTGGGCCAGCTACGCTTAGCTTGAAGTCTTGTCTGGTCCTACCATATGCGCACAAATAGATGGCAACAAGAAATGAATGAAAACAAATAAAAGGAAAATATACTCATCACACGTCACCACAAACTGCTCTCCGAGGCCTTCTGTTTTCCAGCCCAGGCTCCACACGTGGCCTGACTGAATATTCAAGAGACATTTATAGGAAATAAATTAAGAGACCAATTCAAACCATATGGCGGCGGGGGGTGGGGGTGTTTGTGAAAGGTCCTGCATCAAAGCTCGCTCCGCAGATCACACCATATTAGCTCTGTTTTTCCAGTCCGGCAGAATCGGGGAAGGGAACCACAGCCGTGCTGGCGATAGGAAACATATGAGTGCGGACAACAGACGGGGAACCCAGAACACAGGGTTGAGGGCAGGGTGTCCAAACGCATCGGTAGAAACCATTACAGTGTGTGGGGGGGACATATGGTGGCACAACTGTGTGTGTGTTTGTAACATATGGGAGTTATTTGTTAGTATATTTGCAGGGTAATATAATGTGACTATGACATCACTGATGGTCCTTTACAGGAACCTGTCAAACTAGCTGCTGTGATAACCTGATCTTTTTTTTTCTCAGAAAAACAGAAAAGACACAACGGACTCTTTCCCAGAATATACTGTGTGTGTGTGTATATATATATATATATATATATATATATATATACACACACTGTATATATATTTATATATGTGTATGTATATTGGCATTAAATTAATCCGACAGTAAATATATTTACAATGAAATAAAAGATGTCTTTCTGAAATAAAAACTGCTCTTTGGAACTTTCTGTTTATCAAGGTATCCAAAAACGTTTCCCAGTTTCCACAAAAATATGAAGCAGCACATCTGTTTTCAACATATATAATTAGAATCCCCACATCAGCATACTAATGATTTCTGGAGGATCATTTGACACCGATAACTAGACTGCTGAAAATTCAGTTATTTAAAATTGTCAATTTATTTGTTTGTACTGTATTTTTTTAATAAAAAAATGTCTTGCTGAACATAAAAATTAGCCAAAATTTTTTTTATAAATTTTAATTTAATTTAATTATTTAAAACTACATGCTAGTTAATCATTAAAAAATGTTTTTAATTATTTTCATGTTGTTAAAGTATTTTTCATAATATAGTAAGTTTAAATAATTAATAGTTAAAATTAATATATTAAAAAAAGACTATTATCAAATCATTTCAACCAAACACTTTTTTTTAACATATCTATATATTTTTTTACAAAGAATATATTGCCATTAATATTATCGGTTAAATCTTAAATCCGATCATTGATAACATTACACCATTTCTAATACGTTTGACTCATTTTATACTAGAAGACACAACTGAGCTATTGTAGTGCTGTTATTTGTGATTTTTTTGTGAATTCTCCAGGGAGCTACATGTTGTTACAGGATCACCCTCAAACTTCAAAGTCACCATTCATCAGACACATCGGTTGCTTCTTTCCCATTGTATGAGTGTATGTGTTAGTTCTTCATCGTCCCATCATTGTTCTTTCTGTCAGTTGCAGGGGTCAGAGTGAGTGCACAAGGCTGTTGCACTGCAGTCTATTAAGCCAATTTCTGTTTGTATAAACTTAAATCTCCTTGTTTGTGTGTTCGAGATCTGTGTGCCTATTGTTTTCACGAAGGTTTTCACTCCTACTTCATGTTTACACCTTGAAACTGGATATCTTCCAGATTCCAGTCCGATCAGATTTTGCAATAGAGGTGTCGACAGACATGACTGACATGACAGTCCTGCAACCAATCAGAGCAGGTTGCCACAGTCAGCATATCTCACTGCAATTCAGCCGCAAACCCCGATTGCATGCATTGTTTACACTCTGCAGCCTTGTCAATCAAAAGAAACGGCAGTGACATGTTAATGAAAGGTGCATATGGGCTTATAGCATCCATATTCAACACAAAGAGAGGGCAGAGAGCCAAGGGGAATTAACAGTGGCTATACGCTTCAGTGTAGAACCCAATAACTCACGGCCCTTAAGCGCGACTCCTCAGAACACACAAATGCAACACTTTTGAAGTTCAAAGAATTCTTAGAAGAAGGTGTAAACCCTCAAAAAAGGGGAGAACTGTTTCTAACCTGTTGATTTTGGAAGCAGTCTAGGAATAAAACAAGTAATACAAACAGACTCGCTCATCCTCATCCACGATAAATCAACAACAAAGCACAGCTCGATCCTGTGAGGGCTATTTTAAACAGAGCAAAAAATTATGAACCCCCTAGACTTATCTCACAAGTTTAGCCGCCCGCGAAGTTGTTGAGTCCAGATTTCTGAGTAAGTCCTTCATTATTGCTGTATATGTTAATTCATAGCAGCGGTAGCATCGGGAAGCCTGCTGAGAGCCAGTGGGCTAGTTTACCTCAGGACCTAAAGAAAATCACTTCCAGGAATAGATGGAGGGAAAGAGGTTTTCATCAAAGCTTGCGGCCTAAGGCGATAATTAACTGCTGTTTAGTTTGAAATGTGGAAGAATGTGCAGAGATGGTGACATTTATTTATTAGGGGTGATTGCTAAGGCAAGCATTGCTATTACTATTCCTCATACTTAATGAACAAACCCCTAACCTCAAGTGAAAAACTTTGCATTGAATGACATCTTAAATCGTGCAGTTTGTTCAGGAAAGAAGAACTATATTCATTTCCAGACTTTTGTATTGCAGATAAAAAAAGGTGTAAAAATTCTATATACTGTACTTTCATTGAAAAAGGGACAGATTTACAGGAAACAGAACATTATAAAGATGTTGGATAGTATGCTATACCTTTTCATTTTTAAAACAAAGATTATTGGAATATGTTTTACAAAAAAAAAAAAAAAAAAAAAAAAATTAAGATGTGCACTTTGTAGCTGCTTGTGAAATTTACCAGCAATTTCTGCTGTACAAACTGTTCCTACATACTGAAGAAAAAAGTAATAATTAAAACTACTCCAAATAATTATAAAAATATAATGGCAAGTAACATTTGGATTAAATATGAAATGTTAATCTTTGTTTTATTTAAAAAAAACACACACAAAAAAACTTTTCTACAGTGTATGCAACACCTTTAAACTGCTTTCCTTTAGAATATTTTTTAAAGATCAGATAAAATTGAAAGTGAAACAAGAAATGTGAAAATGTCAGATGTGAAAGTTGGCAGCTTATTAAAGGAAATTTCATCAAATGTTGTCAACAAAAGTTTTGTTCATGAAGCATTAATCTTTCAGAAAAATACACCAGGTAACAGGGAAACAAATAAAAGCACATTTTTGAGGCACACAAATTGTTATATTTCTTATTCCAAAGCAATTTCTATTGTTCAATCCTGATTAAACAAAGGCAAAGGATTGATGCCAACCCTCACGATTTAAGGCTGTTCCTAAAGCTTTCAAACTCCAGCTAAAAAGGCCCCCTTGGCTTTTTCATGCAGTGTGCAGCCCATGCCAGGCAGGTATAGAGACGCGCTCTCGTTTCTTTCTCCTCTACTGAACTGCAAACTCTGTTCCCCTTCATTCTTCCTGCCTTTTCCCCTTCTCTTTCCCCGTGTGCCACCCGCACATCTGGAGCGCGTCCCACTTCACCAGTTTCCAGGAGTCACCTGATTTATTGATATTTAAAATGTTCTGATGGTTTTATGTGCTTTGAATGGATTCAGAATAAAAAGGCTTAGTCAGAAACCTGCATGAAAAACATCTACAGTAGTAAAAAAGCCTTCAACGCCGTACAGAACAGTACGTTTTGATATATAATGATAATTGAATAGAAAATGATTTGAGCTGAAATATGCACACACGCTAAGACAGATAGCATCGGCTTACATCTTTCAGCCATACTGACCTATTCAAACAAAGCCGGCTTTAATGCAGTCAAAGCATTGTTTGTACAAGCAGAAAGAGATAGAGGACTTTTACCCATGCACTCTCCATTAAGCTTGTCGGTCTCATTGGATTTTTGTATATGTTGGCCATCAGTCTTGTCTCTAATATGTGTTTGAATCTAATTCCTGAGATAGTGCTCCACGAAACGAATAATATCCCCTTTGTTGCCACTTCCAGATTTATCAAATCCCGCCCTGACATTTTTCTTGACTTATTATGTTTGAATAACCCTCGTTTGCAACATTTTCGTAAGCTCCTTACAGATGAGGTAATTGTGTTTTTGCTTCAGAGAATGTGGGCTATGCAAAAAAAGCCAGAGATGGCTTTCAGCACATGTGAAGTTCTGAAAGATATCCATAACTCCTAAAGACTCTTAATTTGAACCAGGTATTTGTGCTGGGTGGGGAGGAAAGCACTGTTTATAAATTGTCTAGCATGGTAAGTCCGTGTGACGGGGTCCAAGAAGAGAATAAATTTGTTTCTGGTTTACAACTGCGAAGGCTGATGGCAGTAGCAAACTGGCTTGTGTGGAAGTTCGCTGAAGAAAAGATTTTTTTTTTCGAGGGCTAGCCGCAGACTTTCTTTCCCTCAACATGCACAAGTGTTTTTTTGTTGATAAACACTACTTTTCATAGCCTGAAAGAGTGATGTACAAAAGTTGAAGTAGGAATTGATGAATGTGGACATTTTATAACAACGTGCCAAGCATTTAAACGCCAGCGACACATAGTAAGGTCGAACGTAGAGAAGAATCTGATGCTCATTGCCAATAAAAATAGCCCTGCTCCATGCGTGTCTGTTCATGTCAGTCACAAACCTGAAAGAAAATAAGGTCCTATATTAAATATTTGACAGAAATCAAAGAACACAAAGCAACATCTGCTGTTAAAATTGTAACGAGTCCAATCACATGACATGTTTGCTTAATCTACGATTGCAAAGGTCTCATTATGGATACAGCGGCCTGTATTTGCAATCCAAAAGCTCAGCCTTGTTAGGCTCGCCACGGACTCATTACCGCAGACGACCAACAACTCTGACAGGCAAGCGTTTCCGGAGTACTGCTATCTAGTATGTGCAACATTTAATGAAATACACTTTATAAACAAATCAAATGGGGAAAAAGCGTCAACCAAATGACAAGTAACTTCGGACTGACCTTTAAAAAGATTGTTTGAAACTGAGCCAATGCTGTAGGCTCTTGAATGGGTTGTTGACAGCTCTGAAAGGCCTTGCAAATGAAAGGTCTTGTTATCTTTAGTGGTAGTAAACCTATTACGAAAAATCTGAAAGCATGGAGCCTAAAAAATAAAAAGCAGCAATTGTGGTCAATCATTTGTTTATCAAAACATGCAGGAAAATATATGCTATGAAAACACAGGGAGAATTTTGATTTGCATTACAAATGCAAATAAGAAAGTGTTCAAATTTCTGTTTGACAAATAATAATGCAGGAAACCGATATGCGACTCTGTGAATGCAAAACAACAGATCATTGATTTTAACTTGCTAGAACACATTAAAGGTGAGAAAGCTTACCTTTTATTAATCCAAAATGGAAATGCGCTCTGATGTTACTAAAGAAAATGTATGCATTAAACATATTTTGTGCAATATACCAAATGCATTCATATTTTATGTGCCTTTAATCAATAATTTTGAGTGAAGAAATGCAGAATCTTGACATAAAGATGTTCTCAGGTTGAAAAGATTTTCATTACTACAATTTCTGTGATGTCAATCATTATACTATACAATCATTATACTATACGACCTCAACATCCTGTTAATTATTCAGTGTCAGAGGTTTGATGTACATATGTTATATATAGAAGAAAAGTGACCTTGTCTATTAGCTCAAAATCTTCTGTAGGAAAGACATTAATACTGCATTAAAATTAATTAAAAGACAGGAAAAATTGAATTAAATTAAATAAGATTAAATTAGATTAGAAAAACTATATTTAAATTAAAATCCAAGGATTAAATGGTGTTGCCTAATGGCTCAAGTAAAAAATAAAATAAAATAAAAAAAACAGGCTAAAAATTGTCATATAAAGCAATGCGAATTTTTCTTTCTTTCTTTTTTTTTTTAAACAATTTAGTTTAAAATGCTATTCTTATTTACGAAATGAAAGTTGCTAATCGGTAACTGTCTATTAATAATATAAGTAAAAGATCATCTAACAAAATATGTGGAAATAAAAACATTATGACAATTTATCTGCAGTCAAAAATTATTAAACACCTAAAAACAATGACTTACTGACCCCTCAAAAAATAAATCAATAAATTAAAAAAATAATAAAAGGAAAACAATAAAATCCTTTCACATCTTCGGTTTAAAAATTTACATTCATGTGTCTTGGGCAGGTCTAGTTGTTGCATGCTGTGACCACAAACTACGAAATAATTCTGTGTGCTGTTGTTGCATTCTTCACATCAAAAGCACTTTTAATAAGGCCATTATAAATACATCAGAAAAATCTACTCTGATATTCAGCAAACAAGTCAATCCAGGATGCCCTCCATTCACTGCTCTTTTACAGGGGTATTGCGCCTCTTCATCCAAGACTGAGAGAGATATATAATGAAGGCCAGCGTACTAGATTTCAGGTTCCCACTGTGTTCAAAGATGCCTGTCATATCAAAAGTACTTTATGATGGAAATAAAGGTAATCTTTCCATCCCTTTGAAACGGAACTCAGCCGTTCTTCTCCTGTTGGGGCGAAAGCAAAGAAAACAGGATATTTAGGAGGGAATCAAACGGAAGTACGAAGCTCAAGGAGAGGTATGGTCCTCTTACAGGTCAGAGCAATTGGCTGAAGAGGTGTTTGACATTGAAATGATTGCACGGTGTGTGCTTTTTGTGCGTGAGTGTGTTTTGATCAATGCCTGTGCTTCATCCAAGCATGGTGTTTTGTGGAAATACTGTTAACACAAGAGTCTTCTTCTACACGTTTGCTCTCAATGTCAGAAGCTCAAGCGTTGACTGCTGACAAACCCATAAGAGGGCCTTTTGATTCCAGACCTGGAGTGATGCACTTATCTCCTTCACCCAGCCAGAGCCGCTCTGAAGTCGCACAACGCCTTATATTCTCATGATTTATTAAGCACCTGTGGTGGGCTGTACATAGACCTTGCCTACGGAGATCAAGTCTGCTCTGTGTATCCCTTTCTTCCTTTTTATCCACTTTCCTAATCTCCCTTTGTGTAGCTTAGCACATGTTTGTACATTAGGCCATGGGGAGCATCTACCTCCATGCAGTTTCATTGCAATGCAATATTTATAGGAGGACGGTGGACGCTGTGGAGCAGTGCACTCTAAAAGCATCTTCACGCAGCAAAGCCTCATGGGAAATAGAAGTGTGATTCATCTGTGACTCTAAGCAACCATTTAATGAAGTAATGAATGAAGAAAGAGTGAGCAAGAAGGGGAAACAAATTTCCATCATACGTTATACACTAACAAGTTATTTTTTATTGGTTTTGAAAGAAGTGTGATGTTTATGTTTTGACCACGTGATAAAAAAGTACAGCAGTATTTTGAAATATTTTTACACAATAAAATAAAACTTCTTTTCTAATTTAATGTTTTAAAATGTGTATTATCACCTGTAGAAAGCTATGTTTGCTGCATATATTTTTAATTTTTGTGGGGGGGGGGGTAGATGAATAGAAAGAAAATGTTATTTTTATTTTTATTAAATGTTAATTTATTGTCACTTTTGATCAATTTAACGCATTCTTGCTAAAAAAAAATATGGAAGATACAAAAAATTTTTATGTTAATTAATGTTTAGCCATTACAAGAATAAATTACACTATGTATAGTTATTAATATATAATAATTATGGCTGTCAATCAAGTAAATTAAATTTCATTAATTACTAAATAATAATAATAATATAAAATTATAAATTAAAGCATTATTATTATAATTGTAAAAATTAAAATGTATTTGAATAAGAATAAGAATCTGAATTATCGTATTCACAATATCAAATCAACAAATTTAAATTATAATTACATAATTTACCAAATAAAAAAGGAAACAAATATGCTAATAAAGTATCTAATACAAACATAATTCAGAGACATTAGATTACTGTGGCAGAAATATATGTCTAATAATCATGCTTAGATAATAACTATTTCATGCAGTCTAGAAAATAGGGGTTAAAACGCTCTTGTTTGGCCTGCAGTGTCTTCAGGACAAACACTTAGCATGCTTTGAACTCAAAGACATCGTTGGAGAGTGTGTTTAAACAGCAATTCAATTTCAACGTAGCACCCTTTAGTACATTTGAGAAAGCAAACTAATAAAGTCTTAGAGAGGCATGATGTCGCTGGACACTTGGTGTTACACAATATCTCAAAGGCAAATTTTAATATGTAATAATAATGTGTTTGTAGTGGGTTATTGTGATTCCAGGCCCCTGCGGGGGTGATATGGGTTTATTGACTTCCTGTGATGTTTTCTTCTTGGCCCTCAGTTAATTGAGCAGGTTTGCTGTGCAGGAGAGCAGGTGTGCTTGGGAGGCTTAGAATTAAAGCCAATCTGCATTCATCTGATCCAAGTCTACACAACATCTGCAATGAACTGATGACGTTCATGTATTTTCTTATTACCAAAATAAAAAAAATGGTTCAACTCAGATGAAGGGCTGGCTGTAGATCTGTGAAGAGGAAATCATTTTCTCTTTTATCCACACAAAAACACCAATTTCTGAAAAACAGGATATTCCAAAAGCAGAATAGTGCCAACAAACATTGAAAGTCTCACATGACTCATATCTTATAAAAAACCCATCCTGGCCAAAAGAGCAAGAAAGAACAAAGGATCCAGGACAGGTTACCTTATAGGTTGTTTATAAAAATAAAACAAGTCCAGTGTGGCAAGAGTATTGATTTTCCTGCCAAAACATAATCTTGTTTTGCCATTGTAATTCTAATGTTGACATCAGAACACGCCGCTTTTCACCCAAACGCTGCCAATTAATGGTGTTTACCCCCGATTGGCTGATAGTCACCATGACAACGCACACCACAATTAGACAAGCATAATCCCACCTTCAAACATGTGCTCAGTTAATCAGCTCAGCAGAGAGGAAGAGTGAGAAAAAGACAAAAGGGGTTGAGTTTACGGCCACAGTTTAAAACTACTTTTTTTTTTTTCCCAGTAACATGAAATTACACAATGCAGCTGTCAAAACTATCCCATGTATCCCTAAATGACACGTTTGAAATAGAGCTAAATACTTGGGAACTGCTGTAAGGAAAAAGATCAAATCTTGCCATAACTCTTAACGGAGAGATAAACATGATTTTGCCTGCTTGCGTTTATCAGTCTGTGTATTTTTCAGCTATTCTTTCTGCGAGTCATGCCAGTAAGTGATGCCATCTTTATGAGAGAGTTGTTTAATTATTCATTCAAAATTCTGATTCATTAAGGAGAAAAATAAATGAATCATTCACTCAAATGAATCATTCAGGAGTCAAACACCACTACTGTAATGTTTAAAGGGTTAGTTCACCCAAAAATGAAAAAAATTATGATTACTCACCCCCGTGTCGTTCTAAACTTGTAAGACCTTTGTTCATCTTTGGAAGATATTTTTGATAAACTCTTAGAGCTCCTTGATCCTTCATAGACAACAAGGATCCTTACACGATCAAGGTTTAGAAACATAGCAAGGACATCATTAAAATAATCCATGTGACATCAGTGATTCATAATTTTACAAAGCTACGAGAATACTTTTTGTGCACAAAAGAAAATTAAAATACCGGATATATTCAACAATTCCTCTATAGCACACTATAGCATAATTTTGAAGAGGATCACATATGTAATACATAACGTATGCATGCGGATATGTTGTTTACATTGTTTACGTTCAGATCGAATCATAAACAACGTAATCAACATATTCATGCACAAAACGGCTCTTTAAGGTGACGTGGAGGAGACGAATCAGTAGATCAACTAAAATAGAACAACAAAATGACCAGTACAAAAGCAGACTGTGATTTTGGTTTCTGACACTTTCTCATGTTTGCATTTTTTACACAGTATTAATTAAATATGAAACTATATAGCTATATTTCTGGAATTGCGCCCTTCCAAGGACCATCATATTTGCAGCATTTAGGATCAAACTGTTTAAAAACCTCTGTTCTACACCTATATTTTAAACAGACTTGGTTCTGCGCACACAAGTTTATAAAACCACCTTCAGACTAACCAAACTGCAGACAAATGGACTTGGGTGAGCACCAAAACCTCCAGTGTGAAAGCACCATTAGACTTCTTTCGGATGAGAGGTCTTACAGAGTAAATAAATAATTGGTGGCTCTGCCAAAGAAGCATTCCGTAAACTGCTGTCAGTTTCTTTGACAGCGTGCTAGCATGATCACTCAAACACATTTCTATCCTTAGCACCGGCTTTCCTCATGACAAAACAACAGGAAAGGAAAAAGAAAGCCAAGCCCCCATTCCCCAAAAGCCCACCACAGACGCCATTTACTCTCCCCCTCTGCCGTGTTAACAGAAAAACTTCATTTGGCATGTATTGTTAAAATTTTTATTAATGGCAATTTGTGTCACTCTGACAGGCCTCTTCTGGAGAAAACATCCAGGCCTTGTACAAATCTATCACTCAAGTTGTCAGAAAAATTTGTTCTCATGCAATATGGATAGGTTGTGTGCTGGCAGAGATCGGGAGAGAGAAAAAGCAAGAGAGAGACAGGATCTGTGTTTGGAGACTTCTCCATAAAAGAGGTCATGTTCCTCGTATCGGGAAACCTCAATCACAAACAAATGTTTTATTTAGAGTACTTAAGCGTTGTTTACTTGCCGCTTGCTCTCCCTTTATCTCCCTTGCTTTCTTTCAATCTCTTCGCATCCATCTCTCATCCCATGGTGCATTTCAGTATGTTTTTAACCACCGGTGTCATATAAAATGATGATAAACTCATGTTGACAAGGCCCCCATCTATATCCTTGAGGAGAGGAGGGATGAAAGCCACATACTGTCAACACTGCATTATACCAAATACACAAAATAATGTTCTCTTTTTTAGCAACAACATATGACCCCTTATAGAATAGTTAACGGAACATTTAGACACAAATACAATTTAAAAAGCTTGCATATATATTATATACATAATATAAAAAATAATAAAGTATAATATTTGATACATCAAGCTTTGGTTCATATATGGAGCTTATGCCCCAGGTGGGATAATGCCTACATTTGATTTTTTTTATTGTATTATATGCAGTTTGATGAAGTTGCTCATATTTATATGCCTGAAAAGATGCAATTCTAATAGCTTGTAATGTACATCAGTGACATTTCTATAACAGTATATCAGACTACTTGCATAAAATGCATATAAATATCAATTGTCACTCTATAACCTTATCAATATGTCTGAGTATGATATATAAATGCTTAGATTTATGAAATCTGTCAATTTATTGTGGTGGGTGGGTCAAAACATATAATGAAGTACAATGATAACTGGGAGATATACATTGTGCAAATAAACATTCTTCAAAAGTCGATGTATCATATTTCAAGTTCTTATGTTTACTTTATAAAATCAGTAAAGCTTTCACAGCATGGACATTTTTTACAATTATAACAAAAAAAAATGTGTGAGCCACCTATTAGACAACAGAATGTGTGTAAACAACTGTGTACAACAGGTTTCTCAGCAAAGCTTGGATCATGTTGATAATTTAGAGGTTTTAGAATTTTGTATATCAAATACAGTAGCCTGGGCTAGGGTTAATGCTTCATCTGCAGTAGAGCAAGTGATTCTGGGTAATATTAGCCAACCACTTCAAAATTCCAACAAAATATATGACACACAGTAGAAATTTTGTATATGTTTTTATAAAAGTACAATGATCTGGAAACCTAGGGCCTGGCTATTTAAATTGATATTAACTTATAATAAAGTCACGTTGTGTAAAACCTTTTAATCAAGAATTAATTTAGCTTTTTTTTTTTTTCTACTTTCCCTCTTTTTGTATAATTTTTCACTCCCAAGTGGTTGACCAGCAGTGACAAGAGTGACAACATGAATACCCGCTAAACAAAGACGACACTTGTACAAGAAAATACAATGACAAACAATGGATTGTAATTATATGACATCAAGCACAAGCTTATGGGCCGAGAAGCAGAAATAGAAGCAGAGGTATTCACAGAGACTCTCGTCCTCAGAAGAGGTCATTAATCATGGAAATGTGGCTGTGGTTATGCTCTCCCTCTCATGGAGTGACATATCGCTGCTCTTCCTGCTTTCTTTAATTGTGCCCGCTCTCCCTGCTGGGCCATTGGCTGCAGGGCTGATGGACAGGGGAGGCGGGGCTCTGGCGGGGTGCCGCTCAGCGAGCCCAGGCGTTGTTTCTTTCTTTCCCTGACCATAAACAGCATCCCCCACTAACAAAACACATGTATAGTGTAGCAGTAATACTCTCAGATAAAGGTTTTAGTTTCCCTTTAGTTATTCTCTAAAATTATCTTTTACTTCTTTTAATGTTACCTTAATTGCACCTTGAGCCAATGAAAAGCAAGATCTTTTACACGTGAAACTTTATATAGCTCCAAAAATAACAAAAAGCACCATAAAAGTATGGTTTTAACTCTTGTACTATATTGCACATCTTCTGAAGCCATTTGACCGCATGTTACAGCGAACTGGTCACAAAAAGTTGATATTCACAAGTTCTAAAATGAAAGGCACTACAGGGCTGACTACCATGACAAAATCAACATTATTGGTTTTGCCAACACAGTCTTACGACCAATTCGTACATATTTTATGAGTTGGAAAATTTGTACGACCTCACTCTAAACCCAAGTGATGGGTAGGTTTAGGGGCGGGTTACATGTAGGTCATTCGTACAAATTAGCAACGCGTAAAATACATACAATTTAGCAAAATTCATTTGAATTTGTACATGTGAGGTCGTATGAATTTGCATAAATTAGCCACAGTGTAAAATATGTACGAATTGCTGTGAGATCGGCCTGGTTTTTGCATGTCTTTTGACATCGACTAATCAAAGTGTCTAATAATGTTATTTTTGTAGCTATAGTCGAGGGAAGATTTTCAGTAAAATAAATTCAGTAAAATTTTCAGAAAATGGAAATGTTTTGCAACATTATATAATAATAATATAATAATAAAAAAGTAAGAGATAGATAGATAGACCTTTTAAGTTTTTCAGATTAAAAAATTACTTTTTATAATCTTGATAGTTTCACTTTTTTATGACTATTGTATGATTGAGTTACTCTTTGATTTATTATGATTTACCATGATTTTCTGTGTTGTAAATAGGCCTTCTTTATTAACAGACTTGTTTATAATAAAAATGTTTTGTTTTTTTTAAATCACCCTTGTTTTTCATTAAAAATAACAAAACACCAAACAGCAATAATGCTGGTTTAGAGAAACATGTCTATGAAAATGAGAAAACTACTCTTAAAAATAAAGGTGCTTCACAATGTCATAGGAGAACCTTTCTAAACAGTTCTATAAAGAACCTTTAACATCTGAAGAACCTTTCTGTTTTACAAAAGGTTCTTTGTGGCAAAAGAAGGTTCTTCAGATTATATAATGGTAAGAAAGAGATGGTTCTTTAAAGAACCTTTGACTAAATGATTTTTTGTGAAAATGGTTCTTCTATGGCATCGCTGTGAAGAACTTTTTAAGCAGCTTTATCTCTTAATCATTGTGAAGACACATTTATAAATATTATTAATACAGTAAGACATACTGTAGCTTTGAATAGAAAACCAGCTCTCTAGAGGATTTATAGGGATATATTTGTGTTCACTGGCGACATGGACAGTCTGTATGCACTGTAACACACATGTGAGAGTTCATAATCGATGACTTTGTCAATACATTGTGTCTAAGTGCGGAATTATAGGAGAGAGATATGGCAGGAGGGAAAGAGAGACACATATCATTAGATCAGGGTGTTCTGAGAGTTATTTACAAGCACATCCCACTGCTGGGATTATTTTAACACTGCATAATTTTAACAGTGACTGAAGTCCGTCTCCCAAAGCAGTAGGGGCATCTTTACCCTTAGGGCAAAAAACCATTAACATTATTATTGTTTGAATTCTCTTTTTTCCTTACCGGTCTCCCTCCTTCTCTCCGGTAACTCAAAGGAATCATATTTATATGCCTATCCTATTGAGTGTATAATTTCTATAGAGCTTGCATATGCAAATATGAAGGGGTTTCAAACAGTAAAAAAACCACGTAGCCTACGTGCAATTATGTAAATTGTATTTTGTTATTCATGCAGTTATTCGCTTGCATATTCGGTCATGCATTCATTTGTGGTATTAATGCCTAGTAGAGCTGTAACAGAGGGCTGTAGGGCTCTCTCCACAGGATCATACGCTGAGACAATAGACTGATGCGCTCACGCCGCACAGAGAGCTGAGAACTTGACTGGCTGCTTTTGACGGAGAGTAAAAAGAAAATGTTGCTTTAATAGTCACACGGGCTCACAACAGAGGAGGAAACAACAGAAAGACACATGGTTTTCTTTCTCTTATTGCTTTCAGATATGGAAGTGTCCACATCTGGCATTACACAGTGTTATTCTCAAAAATGTAAACAGTTTTTGGAAGAGGCACCTGCTGGTCCTCATATAAAAGTGAAAAAAAATTCAGAGCTGAATGTTTTTTTTTTTTATTATTATTATTATTATTAAAATTTGACTGAGAAAGGAACATTAAAAAAAATTCTAAAAATGCTATAGTACAAATGATAATGCATTTCTTTTCAACACAAAGCACTTTAACTTCACCGGTTTCCCTTAACATGTTCTAATCCTTCTTTCTGCAGTACGATTCATTTTTAGTCCTTTCTTCAGTTCACTATGCCTCTGGATTCCCTGTTCGCTCTCCCATCTGAGCAAGCCACAGCATGCTCTATGTTTGGCTAAACTGCGTAACAAATTCAAGAGAATAGCTACAGTCAAAGACACACTGCAGACTCCCAGCAGAAAAATAATCTTTCATAATTTATGATGCCACATGGGCCCTGACACGGTAACCTGCTAAAACCCAAGAACATCTCAGATATTAAAAGTGTAGTGAATCAAATTTGATGTTTAAAAATTTGAATTAACATCTCTGACCATTCATTAAAAACATGACTAATTGTAAATAAAGATTTACTCATATTATTTTCTTATGATGTTGTGGTTAATATGTACACCTATATACATAAAACAAATGCATAAATGAAAGAAATCAATATGCATAGCTACAGTACATAAATGCAATAGCCAATTAAAATAAGAACAACACATTATCACAATGGAATCCCAGAATAGCCCTATTTATATTGATCAGTGTTGTATACGGGTCAGCAGTCACCGTAAGATATTTGCTCCATTTCTAAAGCTGCTTCAGAGCTTCTAACATCCTAATGAAGCTAAGCAATCACCCATCAACTGCTGTGAGATTTCCAGTATAATATGAAATAACGCTGATGGGGAGAAAGAATAGCATGATATTGTAAAGTATCTGATGGTATTACTGACTGTCTAATATTGCTTATGCTCACATGGATATCTAAATTGCAATGACTCCATTCCACAAGCTTAATGATGGCCGAGGCCGCCTGTACTTCACTTATGGAATAGATTGAATTACCCCCTCTCTCGCTCTCCAACACTCATCCACACATAAACACCCTTCTCACCTCGTTTAAGCACCACACAGTCATATAGATCATTTAATCTTAGAGATAATGACCAAGAGGGAGAAATCGCAATGAGCTTGCGTTTCATTAGAACAATTCCTTTAATTGCGTCTCTCTCTAGCTCATCCTTCTGTCCTACTTTGTAGAATCAGCAACAATGAGCTAAGGGTTCACGCACACGCTGGGCTTATTCTTTAGAGTCTCAAGGAGAGTGACACTTTGGCTAAATTGCAATATTCCTCGACACAATGAGGGGCATATTGAGTGCTCTACCTCAGAGATTGTGGACAAGCTAAACAGCATCGAGAGTTTGCTTGGTGTCCACCAATAGGCCCCCAAATTGTACCATCCGAATCCCACTCCAAAGAGTAGCACTGTCACTTTACCACACTGTTTTAATATTTTTGTGTTAGCCTTTTGCTAATTTGTGTAAAGCTAAGCAGCCTTATGCTAAGTTATTGGGCTGATCACTTAAACTGAAAAAAAAACACATCTATCTTGCTATCAAAAGCAAGCAGCTTGAAATATCAAGAAGCTCACTTTACAGCACATGAGTCAGTTTAGTCATCGTTCATCTCTCAAGTCAGTGGAAACAAATCCTGCTATTACCGTTTTTGTGGACCAGGGCTATCTGTGAGGAGAGAGTGAGAGCGAAAAAGAAGTCTCGAGCACCGCACAACTTTTATGGTGCTTCAGATATACAGAGTTACCTAACTTCACAATAAAACTACAAGAGTTATGAAGCTTCATATAAACTTGCTGTTCCAGAGAGCATTCTGTACACATAGCGAAACTAAACCACACACAAAACTAACCACATACAAATAGACATGAGGATACCATGATTTAATATGACCCATTCTAAATTAACGGGTTGGTACAGTTTAGGAAAAACAAATTGAAAGTAAAAACAATCCAGGAAAGTTTAAACCAGGATGAGTGACGACACTGTCTTACCTCATCATGTTCAAAAGGCTTTCTCACTGCATACACTCCACAGTTCACCTAAAAATAAAGAGTTCTGTAATTATTTAACCAGTAAGCTGTTATTGTTCCCACAAAAAACTTTGTTTCTTTACTCAGCTCTTTTCAATGCAACTACAATTCACAGTGACAATGTCTGTAAAGCACTGAAGAGGAAAAAAAGGCATCATCCCACACTATGTCTGATATTCTTCGGAAGCCATATGAAAGCTCAGAATGAGGAACAGTATATGAACTTCTTTAAAAATAACAGTGTATATATCTAGCACAAACAAAAGACAGAATTGCCACGTGCCATATTTGAACAACAAAATACATTGCATGCTCACAGTGTTTACGGTTAACAAACTGATATATTCAGTAAATCTTTTAATAAAAAATAACTACACCACTATTCACAAAATCCAGTGGTTTGCTGGAGATAAATACATTAGCATCTTTTTCCCCCCCATGCAGCTCCACAAGGTGAGTTCTTATCTTCCGCCTTCAAACTGTGACTGAACACTATTGATCTAGAGCATGTTGTCATTCAAATGATAATTAGGACTAGGTTACAGGTCAGGCTAAGATCCGCTTGAACATCTGGATGAGAGTTCCTCAAGGACAATGCAAGCAGCAGGACTTCTGAACCTCTCCAAGTCGTGGTCCATTATACAAATTATCTAATTAATTCCAACACTCCGATGCACCAGCCAGCTCACTGGCCACCAAACCAGGGAGAAAATACTGCTATGGGAAAAAGTGACATAGAAATGGAAATTTTTCTCTAACATGTTTTTATTATTTTCATATGTTGGTGAAATTTGTACTATTTATACTGTCATGGAGCAGCAAGTCAATACAGACATCTAAAATAATCAACTTAGTAGTCGATATACAGGACCTTTTGTCTGGAAATGATTTAAAGAAATTAACTTTATTAAATGTTTATCATTGTGTCATGACAGAACTCAAAAAAAAAAAACTGATTGCAATTTTGCATAAAAAGGTGACTTAAACAACAGTTTAACAATCAGCAAGGTTTAAATGTGTATAAAATTAAGCACATGCTTAACTCTCATCATAAATTACATCTATTTATGTTTTTAAAGAAAAAAGTATTTTAAGCAAAGCAATCTTTTGTTTCATTATAGAAGATAATAAACAAAATAAAATGCAAACAAATTGTGAATGAAAACAAAAAAACACCGTAACCTTTTTTGCAAATTTACCACATACTGATAAGCATTAAAACACATCTGTGGAAGAGAAAAACAGACTAGTGTTTGCAGGTGACGATTGCCAAACAGAGATAGGTGCCTTTAAATGCATCTCTGTGTGTGTCAAGTGTGGGCTGTGGACACTGGTGGAAAGGTCTTATCAGACTTTATGTGAACATATTGTTTGCATGTTATGATGTAAATGAACAAACTAAACTGTTTTTGATCCCGGCATGCAAATACACAAGTCTGATGTAAATGAGTGCGCCTGGGGAGGAGAAGGACAAACAATGCAAATATTGCCCTCTTGTGGCTCCCCTGCTGCCAAATGCAATGTGTAAGAGGCCTGTGTCATATCCTCCATTCACATTTGTGTTTCTGAAAACAGCATGCAACTGTTTTTTAAAAAAAATACTACTAACAGCTATGATGTGGTCACCATCATACTGAAACACTTAAAACTTTACATTACTTTAAATGTGTTAAAATCAAATCTTATGGAATGTCAATACTGTATTATGTTTGTTGTTTATTTTTGCACTGAAATATCTCAAATAGCAATTTCTTAACATGGCAGCTTAGCAGATAATTGTCTATGACATGATTGTATTGCACAGTAAGCAGTGTTAAATCAATGATTCTCAACTGCTGAATTGCAATTAAAAAGTTTCACTGTTCTGCTCTAAAAATCACAAAATTACTGTTAAATGCAAAAATAGGATGCGCATGTAAAGTGAAACCCAAATAGTTGTGCATACGTGATAAATAAACTTATTTGCTCACTTTAACTATAAGCTTGACTTTCGAGAGGAAAATCATGAAATTAAGTTATGGTTGACATGCACTGAACAGAACCTTAAAATAAACATATATTTAAATATCAAAATAGGGGTATTATGTGGTCAGAGAATAAAACAAATCCCATGGCATGTGTTTGTAAAAGAAAGAAAGAAAGAAAAAGAAAGAAAGAAAGAAAGTCAGACAAAAAAATACAAATAAATTAAGAAATCTTGAAAATCCATGGAACTTTTCGAATGCAGAAAATTCTTTATAGTCAAAAAAGGTTCTTTCGATTTTAAAATGTTCTTCAAAATGGTTCTTTTAGGAACTGTTCAGTGAAATGTTCTTTTGGGAACCAAAAATGGTCCTTCTATGGCATCACTGCAAAATCTTTACTTTTAAGAGTGTAGTGCAAAGCAAAATCTGCGTCCAGAAGCAAAACCAGCTGAAAACCAGTGACTTAATGACAAGTAACCAAAGCAACTGTGAAATGACATTCAACTTCTGAATTTAGTCCAACCTTCCCTCTTGCAATGTCACTTAAAGTCACTGTTAATTTATTTGTAGCTTAATACTGATGGACAAAGGTCTCATTTCAGCTCGGAGATACTGAAACGGGTTTATCTGTGCGGGTTATTAACCTTGACCCACTCCAAATCCACTTCACTTCCAGGGTCCCACACCATACATTTTTATGCCCTTAAGAAGTACACCCCAGCAAGAGCTACAGTACAGGCTGTCCCTTTGCTCAAAGCGCTTTAAACTCATCTTAATTGTCACATGGGAGCCAGTGACGGGCACCTTAATTGATCTGACCTTTAGCTGTGCTTTTTAATTTCCAATCCGCCTTTCATTGTTCCATCTGCCACTTTTAAAACGACATCTGGTTAACTGTACTTTACCGGGTGATCTCTGTTCGGTTATTTTTAAAACGTAATGTATGCTTCAACAGATGTTAGTTTTTATAGACTAGGAGCAAAACGGTGCTCCGATATATTCGCAGTGTCTGCAATAGTTCCCCCAGCAATTCAAATATTGACACCAGGAATTACAAGCCTCTTGGCCGGCAGTGACTCCGCTATTATGTGAAGGCTTCTTATTTTGCAGCCTATTAGCAAACATCAATTCAGGCTCTATTTTCTCTCATCATATGGCATAAATAAAACATAAGCCTGCAGTTTATAAAGCGATAAACATTATTTTGCAGCACAAGACTCATTTTTACAAATATGACTGCTGTCAGCAATAAAGACAATTTGCTTGAATAAATAACATACAGATGCCGTCGGAGAGAAGATTAAAATATGCTTACTGTAAAACAATTGTGTTGTCTATTGGTAGGTCATACAGCAGAATATCATAATGGAGGCCAATCATGTACAGTTAAGTCCTTGAGGCGTTCAAGGATTATTGTTGTGGATGTATAAATAAGTCTTGTACTGCCTTAAAGCCTTTTCTTTGGGTGCACTACTGTAAATAGGATGTAAATAGAAAAAAAAATAATAATCTTGGTGCATACAGTTACAGGCTCTTCAAATGATAATCTTCAGAGTTCGGGGTAACATATTATAAATAAATGTGTTACGTAATCATATTACTTCTGGAAGTAAGGAGAAAACAAAAATCAGGCCTTAACAAAAAAGCCTGGATGGTCATGCAGTTACATTACATTTATAGAAAATTAAAAAAATATTTAGACAGCACAAGACAACAACTTAATTAGAACATATTAACATAACAATTGAATTAAATAAAATAATAATAAAATATTATGTGTTCTATGTTAAATTTACAGTTGAACACAGTTGATATTAAAATGAATTCCATTATCTGCAGTCCTCTCTTTTCATCTCCACTTCCTTTGTCAGCATGAGGAAAAAATACTAGTGAAAAGATGGGAAGCCAGAGCTTCGGTTCCCCAAACTCTTTTTCACATCCTCACACGACGGCTTGTCGATTTTTACATCCCTGTTTGAGAACTTAATTGTCTGCCTTTACATTTTCCAATAGATAAATTTCCTAAAGCACGTATTTTCACGGAGATGACTGTACCTTCAGGGGCGTTAAATTAATGGCATATAATTGACTAATTAAATGCTTATTGATTAGCAAGTTCCTAGGTGATGAGGACACAGGAAATGACTTCTTTAACACATGAAAAGTGCCCATTTTACTCCATTCCCCATCCCAAGACTATGGGAAGAAATGGACAACAAATTATGTGTAAAGAACTGGACCTTTCTGATATCATTTGTTTGTTGTTGCAATTTGCTGTAACCAAGGATTTCGAAATGTGGTATTTTAGAGCCATATTAAAATTAAAAATTGTATTTTACCAAAAAAAAAAAATTATTTTGTCAGTATTTACTTTCTTCTATGGAACATACAAAGTGAAATTCCAAACTTTTACAAATATTTTTTTTTGGATTAAATTACAATGAATGAGGACTGAAGCTTTCAAAAGCACTATAAAAGTCAATTAACAGCTTTTTGTGAGAGTCATTATTCTCTGGTAACTCTTCCTGTAGTGAGCTGTTAACCAGATCATGATGAGTTCAGTTTGATTCACCAAGGAATCATTTAGATATTTTCACAGACTGAATCAACTCATTCACTGAAAAGATCTGATTATTCACTCATGAATCGGACATCCCTGCATCTCTCATGAACACACAAGGTCTGCTTCTCACAAGATTCTCACACAAAGAAGGTCATGAAAGCTAGAAAATGAAGACAACATTCCCATTTTTATAGTACACTGTTCCATTAATGGAAACAAGTTCTTAACTGCATTTTAGACTTGGAATGCAACTATGTACAAATTGCAATGTGTTATTGGTCATGGCCTCTTTTCCCTGACATAAATGTAAATACAGAACAGGTTAATTCCCTATGAGCTCCGTGTGTTTGTGTGTGTTTGTATTTTAGAGCAGAGAGACTTTGACATGTTTCCTTGCTCAAGGTCAGAACGGCAGCGTTCTTCAGCCACTGATGGACACACGTGGTCCCTCCAGAGCGCGTTTGCTAGTGTGCGCGTTCACCCCAGAACATCTGTTCACCACCAGCCCTGACCGCTCTGATCTGACACCACCCTCGGCTTGATCGTACCACCCAATTCCCTCTCCGGGGCCAGATGGCGGCCTGCTCCCTCCTTCATACCCCTTCTCGCTCTCTCTCCTTCCCTTTCTCTCTCTTACCAGAGAGGCTTCTGCAATACCCGTTCAGCCACCCGCCCCACAGGTATCGCCCCAGGCTCGGGCCCTGCCACTCACTGTTGACCAGCCTCTGGTGGCTTCACTGGTCCCTCCTGTCAAAAGACAAATTGTTCGACAGCCTGAGCTTTTATGAATTCAGCCCTGAGGTCTAGGGCTCAGGAAAATAGGTTAAGGAAAATCCTTGGCCCGAGATATCCAACTTTGAGTTGGAAGCTGAGGTTTTTGGAAAAGTTGAGTTTGAGCATGTTGAAGTCAACAATGAAAGCTAGAGTTAATCACTTCAGTTTGGCTACTAAATGAGCTTTGTATCAGGCTGACCACAAGAACAGTAAGTCATCATGAAGTCAATCAATCAAATCAGTGTATTTAGGTGCTTTCAGCAACTAGGCATTTTTACAGTTCATCTAAAATTAATAATAATAATATTGCAAATAAACTAATGGCTCAAACATGGATTTTTTTTTTTTTGTGTGCAAATTTTACTTCACAGTGTTGATACCTTTTAAGATACATAAAACAATCATTGAGTGAATTACTACTACATGATCAATAGAAAAAAGCACAACATTCACTTTTTGATACATTTCTGTTTACCATCAGCTTCCCACAGACAGTAACAGCATGAAAGCTAATGGCTAATTACATTAACACACATTTACATTAATTTACAAAGAACAACAATTAAAATTTATAAGAATCTAAATGACGATTTATATGTCGCAGCGCTATTACTGGGCATATTAAACTGGACTGCAGTTATTTATTAAAAGCATGCACTATTTTGAACCTATCTTTTAGCGAATTTGTCCCATTACTGGATAAGAACGAGCCTGAAACTGAAGAGATGCACCTGACAAATATATCCAAGAACATGCAAAATAAACTATGCAACACTTACTAAATAGACAGCATTTTGATGATAATGCAGTTTTTTCAGTAGGTACATTGTTATAGTTCTCAGCTGTTGTTTTTTTAACTATCATATACAACAGGAAACAACTCTTGAATCCCCTATTGTTAGTGAACATTTAAATGCACCAACAATCTGTTTAAATTCCAGATTGCACTAATCAAAACCTTTCTTCACTGCAAAGAGCAGTTACATACTTTTTAAAGAATTTCTTTCTGACCTGAGCTTTCAGGTATGCGGAGAGACCGCCAAATACATGCAAAAAGACTTTAATTCTGCAGTTTCAACAGCTGAGTAACCTAAACACTAGGGCTGTGAGTTGTTGGGTAGACAGCAAATTGATTTACAGGTTTTCGATTCGATTCAATAACGATTTTGGCAAATTCAGAACAATTCAGTTCGATTTGATTTACAATGAGAATCGATTCGATTATAATGACAATTCCATTTTGGGAAATTCATGACCATTCAATACATCTGCAGCAAAAGGATCTTTAGTTCTGTAGTTAAAAGGGACTCACTTTGAAACAAAAATTTGAAGTTTATCAGCTCACTCCAAGGGCATCTAAGGTGTAGGTGCCTTTTTTTCTTCATTAGATCCCATTTTGATATATTTCAGTCAAACTGTTGTAGTCTGTCAGTCATATAACTTTATCTATGAGAGGGAAAAAAGAAAACATGCACGGAGAAATCCAAATTAAAACATACCCCATCGTAACGATACATTGATTGCCTAAGATACGAAACGAGCGGTTTGTGTGAGAAACAAACAGTATCTATATGGTTACCCTTTCAGTCGAATCACTTCGACGTTACATATGGGAACTCGCCAGAGAGACCAATTGCCTTTGAGCTTTA
>JAUMHE010000051.1:15429922-15451894 GCA_032359235.1 Enteromius mattozi | reverse complement strand
AGAGAGCTTAGAATACTCAGATAGATACTGATTTAGGAGTAAATTGCAGTGGTCTCTTATTTTTTTCCAGAGCTGTAGACTGAATGGCATTCTTATCTTACAAGAGACACCTCCTCTTATTCTCAAATCAGTTTGAACATTTGACAACAAGCGAGCAGTTGGTCGCACTGCATTGTTAAAATCATTTAATGAACAATTTGGCGCATACACACCTCCATTAAAAGCACATTTGAGCACAACAGTCCAAGGTAAGACATCAAACAGACCCAGGAACACAATAAACTGCTCACTGTTGGAACACGCCAATCAATGAATACCAGCTGTTGTGAACGTTTACATTGCACTAGAGGGTCTTTTACTCTGTTTTGTAGTTTTGCTATGTGGTCTACCTTGAGCGACGAGTATTTGAGACATATCACATTAAAAGATACAGGGGGACATGCTTCAGATTTGTCCCAATTAACCTTGTAATAAGATGTATCAAAGGCCTTATTAATGATGGTAATGAGAGAGATGAATTGACGGTGTATAAAAACAGTGCTGTATGAAGATAAGCCTGCAGCACTAGTAGACGGAGGGAGACCACACTCATGAAAATGTAGGACAAAAGAGATTCTTACCAGCAAGGACACACACACATAGAGGGAGAGAGAGAGAAATACAAGGCTAGCATTGTGTTACCCTTGACTCTTAAAGTATATATGAATCAAGGAGCTTATTATCTGGCTGACACCATAAGAGAGTTGTTCCCTCCTCAGCACTACTTAGGGCTCACCTCATAATGTGCCTGCGCTTAAACCCAATCATAATCCGTCTTACGCAATAACAACAAGACAATACTTTACTGAGAATATCTGATGTCATATCATAATTACACTAATGGTAAAAGCTCTCTTTGCAAAAAAAAAAAAGAAAGGAAAAGTGCATTTTTACTTGAATGGTTAATTGTTTTCTGCTAAATGACTGGCATTGGATTTCTTGGCATAATGAAGTCAAAGATAAAGAATAAGATATATTTATATTATATAATGTATCTATAAATATGGAATATATAGAATTTGGAGTATGGAAGTCTAAGAATAAAAAAAAAAGTTCACAAAAAGACAAATGTGACTACATCTAAGCAGGTTAATATAATCTGCTCCTCAGTCTGGAATATATATATTCTACTAGAATATCCATTTAGTGCCAAGACAATATTGCCAGGAATATCAATAATTCAAAAATATTCATCAAAGATGATCATTTTGACTTTGACATCTAATTAAATAAAAAACAGAGAGTCAAATAGTCTGCCTTCAACCAATGTGGGGCTATCAGCTAATAGAAAAAAAAATCTATTTAGTCATTTACTGGGTTGAATAACTTCAAGGGTTTTCCTAGCCCCCCTTGGATCACCCTGGGAATTCCCAAGTGAAGCCATCGCCTTAGGAAACCTTCACTTTCTTTGTTTGAGAGAGAATCCCCAACAGATTTAAGTCATATACTGTTTAACTTCACCAAATCCAATTTCCTCCTTTTCTCATATTCTTGTGATATTTTGCAGTATTGTGAGGCCATTTATCTGTAGTCTTAATTGGAAATTCTGATATCTATTTTGACTGTCCTTGGGAGGGATATTTCTTTGTCATTTTCACTGGAATAACCTGGCATGATGGCCTGGTCACATAGCTGTCCTCAAACATTTGATAGAAGCTGACAAAATCGGGAGATTTATTGGCATTATTAGGAGCATGATGACATCATAACTTTGTTTGGAAATTGAGGAATTATCTGGGTTAGATACAAGTGTTGGAAACCATTGAAAACTTAAAAGATGAAGCGTGTTAATTTCAATTTTCAATTTTCAGACAACTGCTTGTTGTCCTATTGTGCAAACTTTTCAAAAATGTATGTTTCTGCAATGTCATGACGCAAATGGTGCAGAAATTACACCCTCAAGCTTTAGAATCCTTCAAGTAGCTTCATTTTACTCCAATCAATCCGTTTAGAATCTTAACTATGAGTCTATCAAAGTCATTCTGTTTCAACTCATCTATCATCATGTAAATCTAAGGACTGAGTGTCTGTGTATGGGGGATGGGAAGCTATATTTATCATTCAATTTAAAGCAGCAAGGTTTTTCTCCTTTTATACAAATGAATTAATCTATTTTTGTCATTACGCATAATGTATTTCATTACTGGAGGATAAAAGAGGGGTTAACTCATAAATAATTTAGAGGAAGGGAATCTGGTTGCAGTATAATTAATTATCAACTGGATTTAGAATATGACTCCATGAATGATCATTTTATCTGTCTTTGTCTCAAGGTAAGAAGGAGATGTTCCATGAGACAGAAAAAATGTTTTATGAGACAGCATGTTCAAACAACAAAAGCCTGTATGCAAAAAAGCAAACAAATATATATGCGTGTTATGTTGTCTTTAAGATGTACAGCTTAAAAACACAGCACTTACTCAACACTTGACTTTGAAAAGGCATCTGGTCCAGTCTATCACGCATTCATATTTTTTCCACTAAAAGGCCCTCTGTTCTGTAAACATATGCAAACAAAACTGATTAAAACTGCATATATTATATTATTGCTTGTTGGTCTTAGATGATATATAGCCTAAAAACCTTGCAAAGTTTGATTCATTTAGAAACCGAAACTTATTAAGAAAGTTGTTTTTTTTCTAATTTTTGGAGATGTAACATGAACTGTGCTGAACCTACAACATTTGATTGATTTATTTAAAGATGAAGATCGTAGCTGTGTTTGTAACCAAAAGTAACCATGTATTCTGACTATTTTCCCTCAAGCAAATTGAATGTATTATAGGAGTTTTTCTCTATCGACTGCTTTAGATGAGGGATCTGCTAGATGACAAACTGCCATTTCATGATAATCATTTTGCCAATAAATGTAATCCCTGTGATCTGAAAAAAATCTGTATCCCGCCTGTTGTATCCAGCATGCAATATTCTTCCACGGGGTGCTCTTCACACTTAACCAGCACTCGCCGTTGAAGAAGGCATCTGGCACGGTCCACTTCCACAAACATTCCCACATCTTAATTTTTCAATTAGCAGGCCCCTTGTTCTCTAAACATATGCAAACACAGCAGGGCATCCTTTAAAATTCAACTGTAATCTGCAGGCTAGTTAGAGTAAATTGGCAGGCTTGTAAACCTTGAGAAATCTGAATAGAGCTCATTATCAGTTCATCTCTGCTGACTGGCTTTTATATGAGAAGCATGTGTTGTAAGCTGAGCTATGATTGTTTTGTGTGATTAGGTATGTGTAGACATGTTTGTGTGGAATGAAAAAACTACTGAACTTCACTGCAGTAGCGCTACAGGCTACAGCATAAGGCTCTGAATAAAGAAGTCTTTTTTCCTAGTGAAACTCTGTGAATAATGCTGGAAGAAAGTAGATTCATAATTGGGTGTTTCTTCAAACTTATGACACTTTTATGTCCCAAGGGTTGATTTTTATTAACGCTTGCAACTTTTTTCTTCTCTTTTGTTATATCCAGTTCACATTCAAACTGCAAAGTTTTTACCATGCTTTATTTATTTTGCGGATACCTTCTACGTATAGATGGTATACCGTCACAGACTAATCTTACAATGATGAAAACTCATAATAAAGTAAAAAACACCGTCAAAAGACCAAACCTAATAAATTACATTTTAATATTTAGAGTATGAATATTATTTAATTTGTTATTACAAGTACTTGTTTACCAAGTACAGAAAACAGAAGTGAGATCAAAATAGAAAATGATTCTGTATGTCTCATGTCTGCTGCAAGACACTGTTATTAGACAAATTTAGTAAATAGTGGGAGTGTTGTTATTAGAATAATTTAGTAAATGGAGTTTTAACGGTCTTTATAGAGATTTTAAAGAGAAAATACTTGAAGTAACAACTAATTGTGGAAGAAGTGCGACATCTTCTAGAAACCTCAGCATCAAATATGCATATGAAGACGTGTTTGAACATGAATAATGAGATCTACCACTAAATTAATCATCTCTGAATGACAAAAATTATGAAACGCGACGTTACCTTGATATTTTGTTGTCAAACATAGTACACGTCACGACGTCGTCTCTAGACTTGGGTGTGTCACACATGTCAATCAAAGTTGGTTCTCTCTTTAAACCAGCAGTGACGACTAGCGGGAGTGTGAGAGAAACGAAGTCCTCCCATTTGTTTTGACGACAGCACTTCTGTAATTATCAGTCTCACTAACTTTCTTTATGACTAATCATTAGTAAAACAGCGACGTACGGCTCTATCTGCTTAAGTGCGATAGGAATCATTTTTGTGTTTCTGAAGGCGTGTCGCGCAGCTTTAAATCTCTCACGTGATGTCTTTATATTCCCGTCACTAAGATAACTGTATATCAATGGTAAGTTTTCATACACAGCTTTAGCAGTGTCTTTGTACTTTTTTCATGAATCGGACCATAAATGACAGTTGTTTTGATATCACACTGTTAGACAGATGGCTGGACAAAACTCGGAAATCGAGCTTGATTTGATCAAAACTGGAGAGAGAAGCTCTTTGGTAAAAGCTGGTAAGTTAAATAATAACCAACATGCTCGCATATTAGTCTAATACACTGAAACGATTTTGGTTTGGTGCATGACATATTGAGAACAATGTTTTCTCACTCATTTTGAGATGGTTATTGATTGAAGGATGCAACAGTGCATTAGCTTTCACAGCAGTTAGAAATAGGTGAATCCTGTCCCCTGTCTTAATGGATCTGTTTTTATCCGTTTATTCACTATGATCATTCCTTTCCCATTCCCATAAAAAATATAGCTTTTATGATGGTGCAGTATGCTCAGATAAGGGGTGACCGGGGCTAGTTGTCACACTGTCTATTACTCCGTAGATCCCTACATTTATTTATCAGAAAGTCTTGTATTAGAGATTATATCATGCATAAAATGGTTATGCATGACAGCTGTGAACAGCTGATAATGGCACACCTGAGAATCTGCTCATTTCGAAGCTTCTGTTTAAATCCTGCGACTGTGTTGTCGAAGAGCAGGCACTCTCCTGTAATAAAACAAGAAAGATTAATCTTCTCCGTCTGTCATATCATAACTCGTTCACTTCACAAAGCGAGAACACAGTGAAGACAAACCACAGAACTTTCTGGAGAAACAATTCTTTATCCTCTTTTCTAAATAATTCAATCTGAAGGAGAGAGAGAAGAAGAAAAAGGCCAATACAGCCCAAAGCCGTTTTCATTTGTCTTTTCCCTTCTCTTTTTTATTTTGGACTAACAATGCAGATTCCTCTACGGAAAATATGTCCCGTGTGTTAATTAATCATAAGACATAAAATGTTAAATAAAAGAGAGAAAAGCGCATTGAATAATTCATTTGGGATAGGTGGAAGAAAAAATAAACAAGGTAGTGCAGCCAAAGCAATGATTCATTAATAGTTTGCATTCAGATCTGGCAGATTCATTATTGAATGATTTCTGGGCTCACTTTGAGACCAGTGAGAGCACAGGAACACATCTCAGCATGTTTTCTAGACAGGCCTTGATAAACATTGCTTCAGGATGAAAGAACTTTTGAAATGAGAACTGTCACGTTGGATTAGAGAACATTGATTCTTCTGCATATATAGTGGTAGATTTGTTACCGACAGGGATGTTTAGAGTATTTAAAAGTGATGTATTTGAGCACCGCAAAAATGACACTTTCTCCTTTGCCCAGTTAAATTTGCAGAGACAATCATACAAGTGAGCTTTCCAAAATAGTGTAAAAAATTCAAACTAAAGTCACGTCATAGCTTCATGTGATGAAAAGAATTAATTATGTCATTATTTATTGAAAATCCTGCTTTTTTGAAAACCTGTTCCCAGTTACATTTTTTTTATTATATGGATATTCTGCTATAAATATCTCAAGTCAAAAAACCATACAAGTTTTCAAATTATGACAGAATGTTCCTTTTTGGATTACTAGGTGAACGTAGATTATTATCTTGCCTAATACGTGTAAACATGTAGATTATTGAAAAACTCTTTTGCAATAACAGAGGTATCCAGCACAGCACCTGGAAGGCTCTCACCCATTCCTGAGCAGGATCCCTGGGAGAGAGAAGCAGAAACCAGCTCTACAGAATTCACATACTCCTTATGCTCAGTGGACAGGTACAGCACTGCCTCCTCCTCCAGCAGCTCTCTATCTGACTCCCAGGAGAGAGGAGGTGAGTCACGCATCATCACACCTGGGTTTGCGGATTGGCCAGCTTCTTCCTTCCCAGACCACCATACTGCCCTAAAATGCTCTAATGAATAATTACAACATAAACTGCCACCGCGAATTGTCTTGTATTAAAATTCCAGCTCCTAATTTTCCCTCAAATGAGCACTAGTTTTATACACTATCTTGTTTTAAAAAAATCCTTTGATTTTTATTTTTTTTTTTATATATAAATTTATGTGTTGCCACAAGCATATAATTATGCATTTTTAAATTGTAAATTATTAAAATCGATCTATAATTTAAAATGAAAACTAAGGAAACGCATGTGATTTTAAAGCTGTCTACATCAGTTGAATAACTGAATTAAGCAGCACATTAGATTAAACTTACATATAGAGATGAATTATTAAAGCCATGCGCAGAGAACTCTTGTGCATCACTATTATGATTCAACTGCTTTTTCAATAAGAAATTAATTAGAACAATATATTTCCCCTCATTCAGCCGGTAGGTTCAGATGAGTTTGGGTGCAGTCATTATGTCATAGTGTCGAGGTTTACACATGCGTTATACAATATTCAGAGGTTAATCTAATTCCTTCTCTTATGTTCAGAGGCAAGGGTATTTTGTCCCGCATTATGCTCAAATCTACTTAAAGTCTTGAAAGCCCCATTTGAAGCTTGGTTTATTTTATTTATTTTTTTACACAAAACCCTGGGCTGTGTGGAAAAAAAAAATTAAAAACAGACCATCACATTAAATCGACTACATTAAAATCCCCCTAATTTTTTGATTGTGTGTCATCCCCCTGTTTATGTAATCACCTGGAAGCGCCTGTAAAGGAAAAACACCTATACAGACGGATGATAATTGATTACATCTCCACACAGCTCTATTCCTTCTCTCTTTGGAAGGAAAAGGTGATTCAGTAAATTATGCATGTGTACAGAAGTGCCCGGCGAGAGCTGGGAGGCTTTTAAACTGTTGTATACAAGAGGTGCGGACAGACTCCAGGTCATTAAGGGCCTTTGAGTGTCTATCCCCATCAGCCAAGATCCCAAGGTAAGAGTTTTCAAAGAGGCATTTAGCTTCTATAACATATGTAACACTCCATGGGCTTTTTCAGCTCTTGGCGTGATCGTGCCATGTCATTCTGAGCATTTCTGGCATTGTTCCTTTTTGTGCTTTTTGACATATGACAGTAACAGCATGTGCATTAGATATATTTGATCATTTCAGTTTTAAATGGGTGCATATTGTGATATACTGTTGTAGTCATAAAGCCTGTCTGTTAATGTTTAAAATGTTTCAGCAATATTTTGTCCAATGCTTTCTTTGTACATTACAGATGTTTAAGGGTGTTTCTTTAACTATGGGTAGGCTACTTTGGCTTGTAAAAACACATTTCTCTCGCTAGTTTATTTAACTTTCCCACTAACAATGTCCAGAGGTTTATATACAAGCATCACAGAAGAATTATGTCATTTCTGTCATATTTCAGATATTTCCATTACAATATGCATTTTGTTTTAAAACCTGCAGTGATGGAAATAAACAGCGGAGGAAATTATGTTTGAAACATTTTTAGCCTTCTGTTTATAATTTTACAGTGAGCATTTTCTAAATAAGCACCCAAAAGTATATAATTAATATAATAATAATTATAATTATAATTGTTTTTTCTGCCCAAGTGCATTTCTGCCCAAAACACTCGGAGCATAAAGTGCTTGTATTTTACCCTATAGGTAAAAAAGTTTTTGTTAAAGTAAGGCAATAGTGATTTGAATCAAAAAAGTACTTGAAAGTCAGACAAAAAGGCAAATGTACAAGAAGGAAAGAACTACAATACCATGAAGCAATATAAATGACATAATCAAGTTAGAAATATCAGAGAAATATACAACTGGTGATTAAAAGATACTGATTGTGCATAAAGAAACAACATATTTTTAAAATATATGTTTATTGCAGAAATATGCAAATATTTAAAAAACCTGAAACCCTTTGAACATAAAAGTGCTTTTAGTTAGGGGAAAAAAACTCAAATTATGTCGTAAAGCTTGAAACTCATCACACTTTTATTTCATTAGATTGGTTTGGCAAAGAAGCACCACACATGACCATTTTTTTAATTGCATCAGTACTTAAATTCATTCTTTTTACTTGGTCAGTGCCTTTTATTTTCATGACATATTGCCAGCATCGTGTTTCTGCTAACTAAACAGATACAATCTGCAAATGTATTCTCCAATATAAAGGTTTTGCACGCTGCACTTCCTGCAGCTGTGAAAAAAGTATAGATGCTTAAGCATTGCTTGTTGACTGCCCACAATCTCATGATTTCTTATTCTTGTTGTTCAGAGTTCTGTGCCGGGATTGTGCTGAATTGTCTCTTCTGCCGATTCTACGACTTGTTCCTCATGCTGCCTGAAACATGTGAGCGAGCTGCTAACTCCATCTGCCCTGCCTACATGCTTTTCTCTCTGCCCGCGGAACCTGCGCACAATAACACCTGGAACTGCAGTTGTGATTTTGACTGTGGCCTTATGGACGCCTGCCACGAAACGGGGGAATGTCTTGAACTAGCGATGGAAATTTCGGAGGTTTGCTATCACTGAGGTTCCTGCAAAACTAAAGATGTTGCTTTGTTGGGAGAAAACTTTACAATTCCACATCACTTTGGGACTAAAATGTAGTGTTTTCCACCCCCAGAACACTACAGCCTATGCCAAGCTAATTTGGACCTAGCATACTCAGAATAAGTCATTCTAGATTGGAAATTAAATGCAAACATGACAAGCTACTATTAGTGATTTCTGCACAACTACTAATTATTTTGACTCTTACGTCTAACATAGCCCAGCCTCTAAACTCACGTCATTGGTTAAAGTGGTAGAGAAGCACCTCCAAGTTTTCTGATTGGTTAAGGTAAGTGGCTTTCACTTAAATAACACAAGACCTCCTGTGAAACAGGCTCCTTGACAAAAAGTGTGTTTTGACTCGCACTATCGAACTGATCAAATACTGAAAAGAGAAATAAACTCGCCAGCACTTTCAGGTTTGGCATCGAAAGGCTGATAGAATGATCCTATCAGCTTTACTAGGTAAACAGTTCTACAGAATAACAGGCCCTTGTGCCAACGTCTGTTTTTTTTTATCACAATGAAGAGCGAAGTGGAGAGAAAAGGCCTCTAGCGTGTCCCTGTAGATGGCTTGTTTAAACTAGAGTGCAGTTGTTAACAGTCGGTTTGAGACGGTGTTTTGTAGGACACTTGTCCTTCTAGGGCCCATCAACCTTTGTTCTTCGTTCAGGAAGACTGCTCTCTCAAGTGCACGGCGACGGTGTAATAGATCGTTTTTGTCAGCGCCAGGCTCTCGTCACATAATGGGGAAAGCGACACTTTTGTGCGTGTGTTTGTGTGTATGTAATTCAGGCATCTATTTCAGGGAGAGGTCAAGGTAAGAGAACGATCACGCCAGGCAGGGCTGGAGTGTTATTGTGTTATCTTGGCTTGCTAAACATTTGTTTTCGGTTATCAGATAGAGATACCAAAGGAGTAACTGGGTTGTTCAAACAACAGGAAAACCTCAGCACAGTACGCCAAGAAGTGCTGTAGTAGTGCTGTTTTTTTCTGTGTAAAACAAAAAGTCATGGCATAAAAATCATATGGATTTTTTATCAGTCTACCAGCAAATCAAACTGCTGGGTTGTCACAATAAGATCTTTCACTGGATTTACCATATTAGTAGCATTTTATCTTAGAAAATGTTTCAGTTTCGTTTTAAGGACTTGCTAGCATGTAAAATTGATATCTACAAGCAAAACTGTATAGGCTGTATTTTTTTTGTGTGTGTACCTATCTGTATTTTGTTTTCTTTCTTTTCATACATCAGTCTATATATTTAACATATGCAACAGAGGCCAAAATTGTTAGAACACATTATCACATTTAAGAGGCTTCAGTTGTTTTTGTTGAATTGGCTATTATAATATCCATAAAACCAGCTATTGCCGGAACTACCTGCGATGGAAGGAATCTGCTGGAACATTAAAAATAATGGACTGGCCCCCTCAAAGTCCGGACCTCAAACCCATCGAGAAAATTTAGGGCGAGTTGGAGAATAAACTAGACAGATCTATTGTACATTAGAAGGAAAGCCTTTGGAAGTGTTGCAGAAGGCATGGGATAACATTGGTTTTGAAGTTCTCAGGAAATATACTGACACTATGCCAGAGAGATGTGCTGCTGTGATTGCTGCAAAAGGTGGACATACCAAATATTAAAGTTAAAAGTGGATAAAGATAGTACGAGGATAGACTCACTTCATCTGATATTTGCTGTGCTCAGAGCAACCATCTGCATGTTTCATGGACATTATGAAATTAAATCATGTTTTGGAGGCAAAAAAAAAAAAAACATTTTCAGATCTGTCAGGTGTTCTAACAATTTTGGCAACCGATTGTGTTGTCAAATGATTTATCACATCCAAAATAAAAGTTGGGGTTAATTGTAATTAAATGTGATTAATCATTTGACAGCACTAATATATATATATATATATATATATATATGTATGTTTGTGTGGAATATTCAAGAATTAATTTGTGATTAGTTTGCTTTTACTTTTCTTACTTTAATTACAATAGTTCACTTAAATTGCTCTCTAAAAAAACTTTAGGAGCCTGTCACATTTTCTCTAACATAAACTGTGCCTGAGCAAACAGATGCCTGCTTAAACGGTAAACATCTGCATGTCTACAACCTTTGGATCTCTGTCAAAGTACCTGATAGCTGTGGGAACCACAGGGGCTGTTGGGCTTTACTAATGGTTATGCATATGGTCTTACCATCTATTAAAGAACTTCCCAAAAAATCATTTTATTTCATTGCATCTGTGACTTCTTTTCATTGTTGATAATGACTTTATGGCTGTAGTACCAATCAGGGCATGACAGGGGAAAAATCCCATAGACCTACAGTGAAGGACCTACCCATATATCACAAAAACCAGTGTGCTAAAAACCATTTAAAACACCAAAACAACCCTAAAGCAACTAACCACAATGCCCTGCTCTGCATGAGCAAGTCTAAGTCATATTTTCTTAATGTAAAAATCAATTTTTTGTTAGTGTTACTGAATGTGTCAAAAAAGCTAAATCTTGTTTAAAAAATTTATACCAAAAATAATAAAATAGCAGTTCTTGACTTCCACTTGTCATGTGGAAATGATCTCTGAATTATGAATGCTGAACTATGTAGGTGTGAAGTCCATTATCCCTTATTTCCCAAGATTATTTAGTCCCCAATAGGCTATCCAACAACTCGTGGCTTTCAAATCTGGGCCATCCGAGTGTGGATGTATGTCAGCCATATACACAATCAAAAAGTGATCTCCCCCTCTTATGAACTAGGGTGGGTTTTATGCCTTTGGGCTACACAGACGTTCAATCCCAGTGTGTGTTTCACAGGCCCATCAAGCCCATGGGCTCAGATCAGAGATACCTTTCAATCAGTAAGAGATCCCCATCTGACATGACAGGTGATTTTCCTCTGCGTCCAATTAATAACCTCATTTTAACAATTAACAGTGGTGGATTGTGGAAAGCCCTGCGGAAAGCGAAGGCCTGAGGGATTGGTAGCAGTTTTAGGTTTTCGCTGAAGCAAAGCAGATCCTCCTAGGTTAACTCCCATCATCCCTGGTCATAAGGCCACGCCCTTTTCCAGGTGTTGCCCTATGAGACGTCTCCGAGGACGAGACGAGGTAAAAGGTGGGGTTGAAGATGGGCTGGGGTGGGAGAGCGCATATGGCATGGAATGATGGAGTATGGAGTGAAACCTCTCTGCCTTTACACCCTGCGGAGAAGAGGAAATTAAAGACTAGGCGGAGGGAAGGAGAGTGTTAGGGGGTGTTTGTGGAAGGAAAGGGTGATTTAAGTGTCAGGACTGGGGGGGGGAGATGGGACTGTGGAGTTAATTACTGAGTAATGAGGGACAATTTATTGTGTTCTTGTTAGACACATCAAAATGCCTATTGTGAGACTCTCTGTTAATGTGTCCCCTTAGAGCTTGGTGCTAAAGGTCCCGAAAGCTTGTCTGGAGCTTTAGTAGCCCGCCAGAGTCTGATGCAGCCATCCTGGGACCCCAAGGGCCCCGCGGAGCCACTGAAATACCACCAGGTGCTTTTAGTGTCGGTCCCCGAGTCAGGAGAATTTATTCCGAGAAATAATGAGAGTTGCATTAGCAGAGTATCGATCCCCTCAGTGTGGCCTTCCCTCATGAGCCTGCGGTAGGTCTTTAGAGGCACCTCTCAACCCCACTAAATCTCCACTTCCTCAGTTACAGCCCTTTCCTGTTGTTTCCTACCTCGTGTCCATCTGTTTTATTTTAGGTCAAAGTTTGTCGTTCATCTCTGGAGGTGATATTTATTCTGGAAGTATTAAAACTTGAAAAAGAAAGGCATGATAAGATGTTTAATCACTCTGTAATGTACAGTAAAACAAAGGAGAAATACATATATATATGCTTTAAAATCAGTGCTGTAAAAAATTTTACTAATGCCAGTAGGCCATTTCATAAATAAAAATCAGTATTAAAGTTTGGGGTATTAAAGTTTGATTCTGATTGGTTATCATTCATCAGCTGGAAAAAAAAATTTCTGAAAATGATTCCAACGATATCATTTCTCTTTGCCTTTATTGTTATATGTGGTGTGCACGCTGCTATTCTTTAACATTTAGAATGATTTTTAGAACTATATCGTTATCTTTATCGTTATCGTGCTTGGTGTGAGGCTTTAGGACACGTTTACACCAAGCACGATAACGATGAAAAAAAAACTATAAAGATAAAGATACTAACGTCCACACTGGCGAACAAAATCGTCTGTTTATTCTCAGTGCACATGCATCTGCCACTTTGAATTCTCGAGCTCATGAGAACAGGACGGATTCTGATTGGCTGTCAATATTTATATCGTTAATCAGCTAGACAAAAATGTTCTGATAATGATTCCAACTGTGCCTTTATCATTCTTGTGGTGTGGACTCATTAATTTTAAAAATGATAGAGTATATCTTTATCATTATTTTTATCGCTATCTACAGTATATCGTTATCGTGCTTGGTGTGAACGGTCCTTTACAAAATTACTGTGTGTGTGTGTATATATATCAAATAATCCTGAAAAACTAAATATTTCACAATTTCCACAAAAATATGACAAAGCAAAACTGTTTCATTAGCAGCAAATCAACATATTAAAATGATTTCTGAAGGATTGTGTGACACTGAAAACTAGAGTAATGGAGTAATAGAGTAACATTGAACTTTACCATCATATGAATAAATAAAATTACATATATAAATAATATATTACAATGGAAACCAGTTATGTTAAATTGTTAAATTAATTTCAAAATATTACTGGGTTTTGTTCCGATGGGCTGAAGGGACATATTTAAAACAAAAAATTAACCAATCTTAATATGGAATTTAATAGTAATATAAAATATTACATTTTATATAATTATATAAAATTCTTATTGTCTTGGTATGATTAAACCGTAATAAATATTGTATTTTGGTGGTAACTATGTTATGTTTTCTGAAGAAGAGAAAAGAAATGATGCAAAACTGTCAGTTCAGTGAACTAAAAGTGCATGTGATTCTCAAGGCCACTTCTAATTTTAGTCAAATTAGTTTTTGAGGAAAAGTCAGTAAAATCATCCTTCAGCCCTTTCCTGGAGAGAAACCTCAGCCTTTGATGTGGTGCACGTGAAATCAGACCACAGAACAAAGCTTCCGTCGCCAACAGCGAGATATCAAAAGTGATCTGCACCATTATTATTGAGTACCTGTCATGCATGATTCACAAGCAGCAGTATCAATAGAGATATGTACAGTATGTCTGCATGGCATATAAACCCCAAAGGAGAGAATATAAATAAAATCAGCTCTAAATAACACCACAAGCCATCGCGTTCAAATGAAACATGCTTAAAATGCTTATTTTTGGTATTCTTCAACAAACTTGCATAACCAACATCTTTTTTTGTCCTTCATAGCAGATCATAATCTAAACCCAGTAGCAATGGCATTTCTAATCTGTGATAATGCAATTCTAATCTGAATTGTGTTCCTTGTTTTGTAGCTCAAATGAATATGTTCCATCAGCAGCTGAATCTGCCTTTGAAATGATCTCTCTGGACGTACGAGTAGGATATGGAATGTCTATAGAATGCAAATGAGCTTTCTCTGGACGTGCATAAATTAAGCAATGAGGTTCCAGCAATAACACAAGGCTGTGAGGAGCATCTATTAATAGATTAATAGAATTCGAAATGAGGCTTTATTTACGACTCCACTCTGAGAACAGGATTCCTCCCCTGGTGTTTTAAGAACCGGTGGAACCAAGTCTCTGTCCGGTTTATCATAATGGAAGCCTTCTACAGGAAAATGCATCACTTTTTGCATTACAAACAAGAACTAGATGTGCTGAAAGTGCATTTTAGTGCTTTCTTTATAGCACAGTTGAAAGCGAAAGACACCGCAGCAACTTACAGGTCACATTTACAGCACTGTGCTAACATATACAAAATGCCATACGTTGAATATACATTATTGAACTCCTCCAGAGTGGTTTTCGTAGACATATTCGTTGCGTTGTTCTCCTTTGTTCTCCAAATGTCCCTTAGGGGAAACCGGCAGCAAACTCAAACTCTTTTTGAAGAGAGACAACAATTTTCCACCATATGAGTCAACTTTTTCATTCATCAAAATGGCAGAACACATATGCATCCAGCTCCCAATAGAATTCTCCCCTAAGGAACATGCTTGTCAGTGTGAGAAAACAAGTATACCAACAGTGTGTTAGGTAATAGGCCACCTCATTAATCACCAGAAGTTATAGCTTATGTAATGGCAAAACAACCTCAGCTCAACAAATTCATAACTTTGTGTTTAGACTCATGTCATGTACAAACTTGGTTGTACTATGATTTTTTCCCCACCCATTTTTAACTAGCAGACAAGCTGCAGTCGAAGACAAATATACAGTACATAATGGGAAAAAAAGTTGGTTGAGGATGAAGGAGCAGTAGAAACAAATGGATTTCACAGAAAACTGCTGTTTGGATGAAGTATATTACATTATAGGCCATGAGTGTTTCATGTGGAATTTTCTTTATTTAAAAGTGCCAATATAGTGGTCTGTATAGTACATAGTAGGTTATATAAGACAATGTCAGCTGTATATGTTCAACTAAAAAATAAATGCAAAAGTGCCATTAAGGTTATTAGTTTGCTTTTTAGAATATATCAAGAGTGCAATCTGAAATGTTCTTGTAAAAGGAGCATTTTTCTCAAGCTCCAAAGTTTAGTAATTTCACTATATATTGGTTTATTATAGGTTATTTTCCTTTCCATTGAAGTGAAATAACTAAATATACCCAGGTCAAAAAATATTTAAAGCACTCTATTGTTGTGCTTAATATACTAAAAAATATTCTTTAGTACTTTTTAAGATAAATGTTAAGATCATCAAGTGTACTGAACTGTGCTATTTCTGAACTAAAATGTGCTTTTAATATACTATGTATAAAAAATGAGGAGTCACCACTTGTAGTACACTTGAGTGTATAGTTTAGGAAGGTGGTTCAAGTGTACTACAAGTGGTAACTAAATACATTTTTAAATACAGAAATAGTATGTGAAAGTGCATTTTATGACATATTCATGGTGCAACAAATAGCACAGTTGAGTACACATAGATGATCTTTAAGTTTGTTTTTGATGCGCATGGTGGAATTTTTTTTTATCCAATATTCCAAGATATGCATTAAAATAGGTGGATGCTAGATCAAGCTATTAATCAAATGTTTTTTGACATGACTTCTGTGACAGCACATCAGTGAAAGCCAGCTTTTAGAATTTATGATGTTCATATACAAACCAGTTGTTTTTAAAACAGCTCATTGTTTCTGTTGTGACTCAGAAATGTAAACTCAAATAAAAACTGTAAATCAGTAATTCATGGGTTTTAATGTTTAGGCAGCTACAGTCAAACAGACCCTTAATCTGCAAGAATGATGTGTCGTACACTTCTAAGTCATCTAGATGAATAATGCACATGTGTGGCTGGTTTCCCACCTCTGTTTGAATAGAATCGAACGATATGGCACACGTTGACAAAATATTGCCCTTTTTATTATTGAGTGAAAGTGAAAGCGCACTGTATTGTTTTTTTTGAAGTCCTGTATGTTGGCAGATGAGTCTGATCCGAGCAAACAGTGCAAGCTTGCTATCATCAATAAGACATGAGATCACAAACAGGGCATAAACAGAGCTCACACATCAAAATTAAACAATTGTACACTCACAAACAGTTGGAAATGCAGCTAAAAGTTTTCACCTGAGAAACAAGCATGTTTATGGTCAGCTATTTTGTCACTGAAAAGAAATAGGATAAAATAAAAATTCATAAACAGGAAAAACAGCTAGCACTGCCGGGATAGCAAGCCCCTTGGGGTTGAGTAATTTGGCTTTATCGATAATTGCTCATTTCAAAATGCATGTAATTACAACTCACAGTTATTCCCAAGTTTGAAGTAAGGACTCTCAAATGTCAACTGTTTAGCAGCGAAGAAAGGTTACAGTGCGGTGGCATCTGTGCGAATATGAATTTGTGTGTGCCTGACATTTGTATACTCAAGTTATAATATAAAGCAGAATAAAAATCACTCTAGACAGCTTATTAATACAGACTAAGACTGCTGCATAATAAAACAAATAAATGACCTTAAACAATTAAAAAAAACATATGTGTTGTTTTTTTTCTTATAGGATACAAATTTTACCCTACTCAATTGTGCATGTACATTTTATGTGCATTTTTTATACAATATTAAAAAAAAATTAAGAAATACATGAATCAAAATTTATGTAAAGAATGTATAGGCTACTCATGGAAGAGTAGAAGCAAGCACAAGTTTCTTTTTCCGCTAAAGACATGTTTAGCACAACAGCCATGCCCATGCTCCTGACAGTAATTGCAGCTCAAGGAGGTCATCAATAATGTATTCAAGATCACTTACACATCACGGAGCAGTCATAGGTTTGAAGAGAGCTGCTTCTACCTTAGCCTAAAATAAAACTATAGTGCAAAAGAGTTCAGGGAAAATGAGGTCTTCAAAGAGAGCTTGGAAATAGTTATAAACATAATATAACATGTATAGCAGTGTTTAAGAAATTTTCTGGGGGAATAGAGAAAAACACAATTTCTTCTATAACTATCTTTAGTCATTTTGCTTCTCCAGTAAATGCAGGTTGATTCGACAATGTATAGATATTTAGAAAACAAGACAAAAGTACTTTTGTATATTATATATTCAGTGAAGCCCCATACTTTTAGATTTATAGGTATTATTTTAATATTATTTATATAATAATAGTAGTAATGTATGTAATTTAAGATTTTATATATTATAATATTTGTTTACTTGTACACACATATACATGATTAATATACAATTTAAGTTGTATTATTATAAAACTATTATAATATTTATTAATCATTAAACAATTTAGGATTAAAAATAACCTTTTACACACTGAAGTGTGCAGTGCATTTTACTACTAAATGTGAAGGTCACCTGTTAACTGCATTTAAAAAATTAATCTTTAGATATTTAACCTATTTATATTTGTAACTTTTAACCTAGCATTCTAAATCTTATTTTAAATAGTTTGAGCAGCTGTTTATTTTAAACAATCATCTTCTTTCCAAAAGGAGATAAACTGCACGTCCCCACGTACAGAGTGTAGACAATAGGCAATGACAGTTTGATAGTTCTTCAGTGATACATGCTGGTATAAAAAAAGAAGCACATGAACTGAAGCTTTCTGACTCCATGCTTCCACTTTGTGGACAGATACTGAATCACACTTTTAATCTAATCACTGATTCTCATTAAGTCTGGCTGATTTTTAAAGCTGTTCAGAGTATCTGTTTAATATAACTTTGCCATTAAATACTAATTGTTCCCCGATTAGTAAAATTTCTGACTTTAAACACATCCACACATGCATATTTTGTATTCTTGGATCTAAAAGTGAATATCTTGACAGTTAATATGATGCTGAGCTTCAGATCAGTGGCAGAATTGTCGATCTAACATAACAATGAAGCTCTCCAACACCAATCTCCTCATTTACAGTACTAATTATGTAAATATCTGGCCAAGTATCCGTGCTGATGGCATGAAATTATAGACATTTATGTGCATACCTGCTATCCTATTGCTTTACTAATGGAACTAATTGGCCACTCCTTTAGAATAATTGCAGTGACTGGGGTCAAGTTCTCCACTGGCCTTTTCATTCAAGTATTGTTTTTCAGCATATACACAGAACAGAGAGCAATTAAGATATCTGTGGGAGAGGCCCTTACAGGATCATTCACGACTGCTGATGGTGAAAGAGACCGCTAGTGTTATACACAAGGTTGAACATGGGTGGATAGACCTGAACGAATGTGATAGCAGGTTGTACTAGGGTACATAGCATTGCAAATGCACTGTTAAAGTTATGATGCATCTAAATCATGGTGCAAATTTAGAAGGGATTACATTTGGAGAACAAGTTGTGCTGCTCATATTTAAAGTGTTCAGAAACGGCTCATGTCATTTCCAAGCCAAAATTGTACAAATGAAACACTTCAAAAAGTAATAACGCACCTCTCCACAACAAGCCACATGGTTTGGGTATCAACCATGCCTATAGCACAAATGATGCATGATGAGTTATAAAGTTTAATACTTGCTGCAATACATTTTCTTACTTAGTATTTGTCTTGTTTTTCCAGTATAAATACATTCTTAAATTAAGATTAAGATACATTTTCTTGAGAAACAAAAGAACATCATATATTAAATCTTCACTGTAAAAAATGACCATGATTTTAATTGTAAAAAATTTAAAAAGGATACGGTAAAAAACTTGTTAAATGGTTAATAGTAAACACCTGTATTTACTGTACGGGGAAAAAACGTAAACTGACATTCCCAGAATTCCCTGCATTGCATTTAAAATTTAGTTTGAATTTGATGTTTTTTCTTTGAAATAACTATGTTTCTTCTTAGTTTTTTCTTATCAGTTATGTTTATTAGGGTTGTATGTTACATGTAATGTTGTTAAATTAATGTTTATTGCATATTTCAGTTTAATGAGTCTCACCATGATGGTGTTTAGTGCTTGTGTGAATGACACTGAGCCCCCTCTATATATATTCATATTTAAAAGCTTCTTGTGATGGGCTTTGGTTCACCATGTGACTTTCTCATCACCACCTGCATTTGGTGCTTATCAGTGTATTTCAAAGCTACAAAACAGATTTCAGTACTGTAATAGGTTTGTAAATTAACATTATATCAGTTAATGAAATTACGGTATTTAACTGTAAATTTAACTTAAAACCAAAAATGTTGTTACCATATTTTTTTTTACCGTATTTATTTTTAAACTAAAGTTTTACAGATTTTTTTACAGTGTTGTTGTCTGAACAATGTATTAAAATTAAGTGAGTTTATGGTTAATACAAGGAAAAATGTCAACGGAATAAGATAAATAAGCTTAATTCAAAAGGAAAAAGATTATTTTATAATATTGACAGATTTTTTATTTCTTGTTTTATGCACAAACCTTTTTTAGAAAACAGTAGTGCAAGTCATTCCGCTTCTCAAATAAATGTATCTTGATTTAAGAAAAATATGATTTTTTTTTATTTATTTTTTTTAAATGCAGTGCTTACGGTTAGGGGTTTGTTCAAATCTTTAACAATAAGTTTGAGCAAATACCACTAAATTAAATACGTGAAACATAAAAATATAAGCTGAAAAATTTCTTAGAACCAAAACTTTGTGGAAGGCAGCGTTTATTGTAAAACCTCATACAAAATGCACGAGTTAAATAACGCACAAGTAGAGTTGTTTACAATTGAGACACTACACACTAAAAAAGTTTGTGGACCCATTGATTACTTACAATGTACAGTATATATCTTCACTAGTGTATTGCATCATTAAAATCAAGTTAGTGACTCAGTATCCTTTAGGAACACTGGGTGAGAGTGTATTACCAAATCTGAGAGGCAAACTTTCTCTACCACAGACTCTGACCACCCTCTATGACTAAGTTATGCCCTGTCATGTAGTCAGAGGCGTCAGATGCCAAGTATACCACTGCAGCTTGGAGGTCTGTCACTTGAGCCAGTCGTCCGGCTGGGATATCTGACAGCCAGCGCTGAACTAGAGGCTCCAGACTCTCTGAATGGATGAGAGGGGTGTCAACAATACCACTGTAGAGAAAGAGAGAGAGCGACAGAGACAGATCAGACGTGAGAGGCAGAGAGACAGTGTTGTTTCAGGGCCACTTGTTTCAGTTATAGCAGTCACAGTGACATAAAATGAAGTTGGCTATCCTTTAAGAACCTCAGCACTGAGCAGAACAGCTCTGATGGTGTTTACACTGGTTCAGTGTCCTTTGATGGATGGATAGTGTGATTGACACACTCCAAAGTCTTAAAGTCCACATGAAATCAAAACTGACCCATTTTACTTTCTTAAAACCCAGTTCCTAGTCTTATTGTGCATTTTTGTTTTTTATGATCTTTGATAAATCAAATCTTTTAGCACCACCTCTAAAATGACTTACCAATTTGAGTGTCACCTAAGCCATACAGACACTACATAATTCCTAATTATGATAAACAGTACTCATTTCACCAATAGTCTTTAACTGATCTTCAGCAAATATTACAATGAATGATGATTAACTAAAATAAAATGCATTAAAATGGTACATATTGAGTAAATACTGTTTTGAACGTTTTATTCATCTCAGAATTCCACAAAATTATTAAAGGGTTACTCCACCCCAAAATGAAATGAAAATGAGACGTTACGGTGTGGTTGAATAAAGTTGTTATTTCTGGTTTGTTTGCATACAAAAAGTATTTTTGTTACTTTATAACATTACGGTTGAACCACTGATGCCAGATGGACTATTCTGACAATGTTTCTCATACTTTTCTGGACCTTGACAGTGTAATTTACTAGGCAGCCAATGGGACAGTCACAAGCCTCCCAGTTTTCATCCAAAATATTGGATGTTTTGAAGATAAACAAAGCTTTTATGGGGGTAAGTGATTAATTACAAAATGTTAATTTTGGGGTGGATTAGCCCTTTAAGCAACACAACTGTTTTCAAAGGTGTTAAGATTAATAAATGCTTCTTGAGCAACAAATCAGTATATTACAATGAGTTCTGAATGTGAAGGAATTCAGCTTTGCCATCACAGGAATATTTTTTTTTTTATTGTACAATATATAATACAATATTTCACTATATTACAGTTTTTTTGTAAAATAAATACAGCATGTTCTAATAATAATAATAATAATATTTTAAAAATATTATAGACAAACATGAATTGACTCAAAATGACGGTAAAAATTTTGTTTTTTAAATAAAATAAAAATAATAAAAAAATAACTTTGAGGGTGAGCTTCCTTCACTATTCACTTCATGATAGAGACTCAGATAAATGTCCCAGTAATGAGGCGACAATCATATTTAAGTCTGGCCTTGACATTTAGTACAGAATGCACTAGGGGTGGCACGGTTCATGAAAAAAAACCGAACCGTTCGGTTCGCTTGTCTCGGTTCGGTGCATGCATGCGTCGCACGGTTC
>JAUMHE010000051.1:15412212-15429822 GCA_032359235.1 Enteromius mattozi | reverse complement strand
TATGCTGAAGTACATTTCTGGAGTGTTAAAGATTAAAAGAAAAAATAACAAGAACCGTACAGAACCGAAAACCGTGACCCTAAAACCGTGATACAAACCGAACCGTGGGTTTTGTGAACCGTGCCACCCCTAGAATGCACACAATGTAATCAATTTCCAAAGGATAAAAACAATTCTTGCCCTTTTTTCCTTTTCAAATGAATTGGGCTGCTGTTGCGATTGCCCTTTCATGGTGACTGTAATATACAACGAGTATGTTTCTTATGTTATAGGCAGCACTAAAAGAGCTCCATGTGATAAACTGTATCACCAACTGTCCACATCAACTGTGATTTGAAATTACATTCAAACTTGAGTGGCATTGTAGTCCCTAACAAAAGGAAATGCACTCCAAATTGGAGCAAATGTACTTCACGTCGGGGCAGCCGCATGGGAAATACAGCCTGTCTGTTCACACACTCATCCTTCCGCACCATTTACGAATAGATTCCATTCGACTTGATACCAAATCCGACACCGCAGCTAAATTAGAGGCACTGAAGTAGCATGTGACACCTTTGGTTAACATATTTAAATCTCAATTATATTTCTCTTCAGCGCTGCTTTATCTGGGAACCCGTCCTAGCAATCAAAGGCTTACTGTTTTCCCTCAGCCAATTTTGCAGATAATGCGGCTTATCACTGTCGCAGTTAAAGTTGCCAATGAAATCAGGCGGCAGTCAACCTCACACACACTAATTGTGGTCCCCCCTGCCCGTATGCATATTTACCAAACGTCACGTCACAGAAATCAGGGGCCCATTGAGAGACCTTGTGTTTGAGGGAGGGGTGGGGGTTTGATGGAGAGAAAAGAATTGCTTCCTCGCAAATTAAAATTAGAAAACAAGCTGGCGCTATATAGAAAATGAATAAAGAACACATGTGTGCGTGTTGCGGATTTGCTGTGGGAAGCACGGGGGCTTGGGGATGCTCAGCTTCAAGCGACACGCGCACACTTCCTCTTGCTCTTTTCTTCCTTTCCTCAGAAGAACTGCGCTGACAAATAGATACAAACAAGGCTGCCATTGTTTTGCTGACACTTCTGCTGAAGAGGCTAATTTGAATCCCTAATTGAATATAACAATTAAAGAAACTGTTTGCTCTACTCATCCCTCTAGACGTCATCCAATTAAGCGGGATTGCATTGTTTCACACTGTAATTTAGTAACTGAGTCTCAATTGTGTGGCCCATTGTGGAAAATAATGCATTTTGACCCTGTCAAAACAAATTAAGTTTCCACTTAAATATCAAAACGGTCCTCTCTGCTTAATTGGTGCAGTGCACATATGAAGAGAGAAAGGCCTTTTTTTGTTTGCACAAAAAGTTGGCATTGATTCATGTGTTACATTCGAAAACATAATACTGGGAAGAACCAGAGCACGTGACTCTGCTTAAGATTGCACCAAGTGGGAAATAATCATGTTAGCAGTAATGAAAATGTATTCCAGTGAAATGTTAACTTATCGCACACAGCACAGTCTATGGTCAGTCAAACTTACGGGGAGATGCAATTGACTCGAACGCCTCGGTCAATCCACTCTGTGCCCAAGGTTTGCGTGAGTTTTACCACCCCAGCTTTGGATGTGTTATAGGACAGTTGCTTCTGTGGATGCGGCACTATTGAGAAGGAAACAGAATATTTGAAACTTAAGTACATCTTAATTTCAGTAATCAGTAATTTCAAGTCCAAGTCCTTTTAAGACAGCTATCCCAAATTCATCATCCTATACTAAACAATTGTGATGGTGCACTTTGGAGTTTTTCCCAGTGATTTTCTCCATACGGATCTTAATAAAGAGTTCTGGTTTATGTTGTCATCAAAAATCCATTTGTCTGCGGAGTTAATTAATAGGATTTTTACAACAAAAACTTAATGTTACACTCTACTGAAACAGGAGCATGTGTATATCAAACTATCCCTTATTAAATACTTCCTCAAATAATTAAATAATTCCTCAAAATAATCCTTAATTGGCATCTACAGTTGCATGAATAACCTTTAACATGCATGAAACCTTTACATTGCAAAAAAACAAAAAAAAACAAAAAAAGGTTCTTTAGTGGAAAAGGGTTTTTTAGATTATTAAAATAGAAAAAAATATTAATTTCAGAACTATTTAATGAAAGGTTCTTAGGGGAACCCAAAATTTCAACTGTAATCACTGCAAAAGCCACCTTTTGAATTTTTAGATGATGTCACAGGAGAAAACCCTGATTTGCTTCTTCCTATTAACCTTAACAGGTAGATGACATTTCTATTCTAGATTAATTTTATTGGACAAAACATTTATGTATGCAAGATGCGCCATCAATATTTTTGTGTATTTTCCGTGAAGAACCTGCTATGCATCTGTTATGAGTACAAACTCACTTTGAAGCAACTGCTGTAAGTGTTACATCAATGAATTGAAATGAATTAAACCAACTTTTCAACTTTTAAACACACATTAAAATCCATGTCATACTCTATAATGACCTAAACATGTGATTAATACAAGGCCCGATTACTTCATTCCCCTCATAACTCAGCTAGAGGGTCTTGAACTCCAATGTGACATGAAAACACTTTCATTAGCTTTTGGGACCCCGCAGATGAAGCGATGTAAAATTAATTACTTGGGATGTTCGATGTGCATCATCTTCAGGAACAAAGGCAAAACGCCATTTGTTTGCCTTGACCATCACAGATGCTCTACGCTGCATGCGATGCGGGGAAAAAGGGGCTGGCTTGATTAATCATCACGAGGGAGGCTCCAAGTTACATGCAACTTTAGTAGTTAACCTCGTCACCCGGTGATCTCACTGCCAAATTGCCGTGGTTGGGAGCGAGATGATAAATACGGCACAGCTGTGCGAAGGCAGCGGCCGGTCCTGTGTGCGCTCTCCGGCCCCTCGTTTGTTTTAAAGAAGAAATGCTAACCGGACAATTGTCAGGTTTCACTGGGCCTGGTTTTTGAGGGAATCTGCTGTTATTCAGAAAAGAGGCCATTCTTTGCCTACAAATAAGCTTTAAGCCTCAAGGTCCATCTTATCGGAGAGCACAAAAAGGCCAACATGTATTAATCCTAACAGAAAATGTGGCAAGAGAACAGGCTTTTTTTTACTGTATGCCTCTCAGTGGCATTGATGTTTTTTAAAGAGTATTGTAGTTTTAAAGAGCAGCCAGCTGGAGAGGATAAAAAAGGAAAGTGAAACATATCTTAAATCACATTTAAAATCCATCCAGATTTTCATTTCACATTTTAAGAGCAAAGAAACAAGGCTCCGCTCTGATCTGTAAATTTCAGAGATGTTGCAGGTCAAAGTGATGTCATCAGACCCTGATTTTTTTCATCCAAGGCCCATGAGGGTTAAATGGATATTTCACCCGCCAAAAAAGGCAATTCTGTCATCATTTAGTCACCATCACGTTGGGCCAAACCTATATGACTTTATTGATAGCATATGTGGTATACAAAAAGAGATGTTTTGTGGAATGCTGTCACTGGATTTTTGACATTTTAAATTAATATCCAGCATTAATTTTCTTCTAATCTTTTCTATTTGTGCTCCGCAGAAAGACTCAAATGAGTTTAAATGACACATGTAGGGGAGGGCGATATACTGGCAGACATGGTTAACTTTATTGGGGAAATGTGTCAACCAGCAGAGATAATGGACTATTGTCTCTATCGTGTTCATGAAAACGTATTGTTTGTATGTGTTTTTAAAGCATTGCGTTTTAAAATCAAGTGTTTTTAAAACAGTAAAACACAATCAGTAGCATGTGTCTTAGAGCGCTGTCAGAGAGGTGCTCATACCGAGATATTTTTCCCACTTTATTGGCCTTGAACAGTTAAATACACACTTGTATGTGTAAAGTATCTTTGCAATCTTTGTAAACAGTAATTTAGAAAGAAAATGTGTAACAGTATATTGGATCCATGTAGCTCTTAAAGTGACAGCAGTCTCATATTCCTGCTGTATTTCATTTTTTTATTAGTTTCTCATTCTTATTTAATCGCGGACTTCAGTTAGCTTGTTTGTTTTTGCTAGTATTAGTCTATTGTGATACTGACATAATCACAGAATAATGAAAATTATACGGTATCAAAATGTTACTATCATAAAGACGTTATTTAAAGCAAAAATAACTATTTAGGATAAATATCTTTACTGTGAGATAAAATTACTCATATAGTGATATAACCCACCCCTAGACACATGAATGTATATTTAATGGCAGAATTTTTATTTTTGGGTCAACTAGCCCTTTAACAGCCAGTCTGTTCAGATATCACTTCATGTGTACTGTAAATGCATGATGCCACCTATCTTCCATTTTAGGTTATATCCACAGGCTGTAGAGCAGGAAACTACAAAACCACACAAATAATTAGAATTTTACCAAGATGCATTAAAAAATTAATAAATCCAATCCACATTGGAGGGAATGCAGTAGAGAAAATGAAAGAGGAAAACACAATGCTACTCACCAGATGGACAGAGGCAGTGTCACTGTGCATTTTAATTGGACTTTCAAGATGTATTCCCCAACTTGGCTACAACAGCCCCCATCTGATTACACATTATGACAATATTATAACAGATGTCCAGGCCAATAAAGAAAATTCCTGAAGGACTGTATGTAATGTGAGTAATTGATCACTTTTTCCCTTGCCCTCTACTCCCCCTTCTTTTTCTCTTTCTCTCTCTCTTCTCTCTCTCTCCACTTCCTGTAGCAGCATGCTTCTGTGTTACAGATTGCACCCACAGTTGGGACTAGCGTCCATATGGTACACAAGTTTATTGGCTACTTGACTACACTGTTGATGGAGTGCTGCTGTTGCACAGCAAGGGACCTGTTGGAGGAATTGTGCAACACTGCATAGCAAATAACATTTCTTTATAGCGTGCTCCATAAAAACACTGTTTTTTTTCTAACTGTAGTTCAAGACGGAGCACCCAGGACCGGCGGCATACCAGGAAGTCCCTTTACATGAGACTGAACCACAAGTTGCAATTTACAATCTTTCAACAGCATTACACAGTTTTCGTGTTTATAATGATGCAAAAACAGGCTTGTGAGGGGCAATACAGTTGATGGGCTCTAGTTGAACAAACAATAAAAGGGTCAGTAAATATTAGACGGTTGTATACACACACTATATTAGGTCTTTTAAGATGTATTTTGCAATTTACAATTTAGCAGCTTTCAGTATTTTTAGTGAGTTAAAAGGTATGTGGAGTAGTCTGCTTATAAAACTAAAGACAATTCTGTGAAGAGCATGTTTTGTATTAATACTTGTTTTGAAGTAGTATAAAGTAAAAAAAAATATTACAACAGTAAAATCATAATGGTAAAACAGCCTCATTAAAAGAATGAAATTACTTGAAAAGAAAATCTTATCAAGTAGTTTGACATGCCTTTTATCATTATGTCTTAAGGGGAAAAAGATATATTATTACTTTATTAAATATACATTTCAAAGCAGTTTTCTCTTTGTGTGTGTGTGTGTGTGTGTGTGCATGTTTATGTGGTTTATGAGAACACAAATTTGTATAATGACATGGGTATGACATAGGTATTACAAGATGAAGGTGATTTATGAGGACATTTTCAGTGTCCCCGTAATTCAAAAGGCTTATAAAACATATTAAATGGTGTTTTTTTGAAAATCTAAAAATGCACACAGTTTCCTGTAAGTGGTAGGTTTAGGTGTAGGGTCAGTGTTGGGCAATACCACATACAGTCTGTACAGTATAAACACCATTATGCCTATGGAGAGTCCAACCAACACGTGTCTGTGTGTGTGTGTGTATATTATATATATATATATATATATATATACACACACACACAATTTACAATATTACAATTTATGTTTCTTTGATATTCTTCAAAACCATATGAAACCAGCATGGCACTTCTAAGAGTTTGGCATGTTTTAAACTAGATTTCAAGGTTCCTTGTATTGATCACTGGCATGTGTGTATGTATCTATACCCTACACCAAAAAAAAAAAAAAAAAGTCAAGTTTTCTTTCTCTATTTTACCTGTTTGATGTTCTCTTTCCAAAACCCCACCCTTACGTTTGATGAGAGTATTAAATTCAGAGGGAAGAGACAGTGTAATATCTCAGCTTATGGCGGCATAAAAATCATCACTCACCTATTAAACTGGCCATGGAAGCTGTGTTGATTATCTTGCCGTATCCTTGCTTCAGCATGACACGACCGGCCGCCTGAGGCAGTAATTTGAGGGAGAGAAGAGACAAATGTGCTTTCAGAAGAACGTCACAGTATTGACACCTTCACTAATCAGACTTCCACGTCTACAGTCTACAGGGAGAGGAATAACAATCCCTGGATGAGCAGAGAGACAAAAAGTGTCAAAAACTCCCGGCGTTCATTTTAATGCGCGTGAGGCATCTCCATCACCTCTCGGTTTTGTGTAAAACAGCTTACTCTGATTTATTTGGTGCCTGGCAGGATTTAATGTCTTCTAATGCTGTAGGTATAAAATCACTTTCCTTCACACCTCTCTTTTCCCCTATCAGAGCTTTTATTCCGTCTCCCGGGAAATGTCAGAAACTAATGGAAAAGTTGTTGCTAATATACAAAAGCAATTAGAATCTGTAAAACTTTGGCAAATACAACTAATAGCAACCCATCTGACAAAATGTTAAAACTGCTCTTTTACATACAACAAAAATGCATGGTGATTCATGGCTGTCAAGTTCAGTGGCAATTTTGCTTGGTTTATTGTATGTTTTGTGGGGATTTGAACCAGGCTCTTATCTGGTGACAGCTGTAGGTCTATGAAATAATTTGTAAATGCATGCCGCATTATTAATTAAAAAATCTATTTTTAGGAATGCCTAGACTAAATGGTTTATCTCAGCTGGAATTAATGACAAACTAACTATATAAATGAAGTGGTACCTGGCAACACATGAAAGTCCCTCTGAGGTTAACGTTAAAGGTTTGGTCCCATTCTTCTAGACTGGTGTCCTCACTAGCTGAGTTCTTGTTGATGCCAGCGTTGTTACAAGCGATGTGAATTGTGCCCCATTTTGAAACAATGTCATCAATCATCTTCTGAACGTCCTCTGGTTTGCTAATGTCTGCGGACACAGCCATGCTGGAAATGCCTGGAACGACATGAATACATAAGAAAAAAAATTACAATAGACAAAGTCCAACATGCACATGAACATATAAGTTTTTTTTTTTACTAGTTTTAAACACACACACACAAACTATACAAAACTGATACAGTATGTGTGTGAGTGTATGTGTACGTGTGCAAAAAGAACCACAATTACCTAAGATATTCTTAACAAATATCCAAGACATTCTTGTTTTTTTAAATATATATATATTGCTTAAAGCAAGACAAAAGTATCTGCCAGTTGGGTAAGGAAAATAATCATATTTCAAAGGAAAAACAAGGTTATTTTTCTTGCCCCATTGGCAAATATTTGTTCTTGCTTTAAGCAAAAACAAAATGTAGAATTTTCTTTCATAAACTTAATACCTTTAATCATTTTGCTTCAGGTACATTTTGATATTTGTACAAGAAAATAAGTCAAAAATATAAAGTAAGGAAATGTGTTTTTGCACTGCACACACAAAATTCAGAGAAATCAAAAGATGTAACAAAAAAAATTTTAAAAAAAAAGGCTGAACAGCTGGGTAACTATCATTCAGTTTGGTACTATACTTGTGCACCATCTGCTGGTTAAATCAAGTAGTGCAAGCATTATAAATATGACAGAAAATGCAAATGTAAATATAGCTATTAGCCAATGAAACGTTATTGTGCATTATAATACAATAAGCATATTATTTATAAAAATTCAATATGCCTATGACTCCTAGTAGGACCCCTAAAATCAATCTTATTTCAGTATTTATTAATAAACTAATATAGTGTTTATTAAAGTAACATTTTAATTAGCTTTTATTTTCTCTTATTTATTTTCTGTTTTCATTTTTGTTTTCAGGTATTTTGTAATGTGCTTTTGTCATTTTATTTTTATTTTTTAGATTAAAACTTTCATTTCTGTTCTAGTAATTGTACTACTTAAACATAGTTGGCATTTCTAATTTTTAATAGTTTTAGTTAACAGTGACAACACTGCCTGAAGTACCACTTCATGAAAGTACCACTTGCCTTTCAAAGTCAGTTCATGGGCCACATTTTCTGCCTTTCCTTTGTCCATGTCTATGATGGCAACTTTAGCCCCAGCCTCACCGAGAGCATGTGCGAAGGCCCTGCCAATGCCCTGACCAGCCCCGGTTACATAGGCCACTTTTCCATCCAAACGTAACCTGTCCAGCACTTGCTTTCCTTGAACTCCTCGGAAAACCTCATCATAGTTCACAGTGCTCTATGAAGCACAGATCATCATCAGTGATCTGATCAACAGCTGTGCTAAAGCTTTATGTTAATTAGCATAAATGTGCAACACACACCTAAACAATTATCCGCGATTAATATTTTATACAAATTTTAAGTATACTGTACCTTCAGCTGTGTGTTTGCCTGAGGTGTGTAGGGCACTCTTCGTATTATAGTGAGGCCATCTCTCAGAGGAATAATGACCTATAAATAGGGATCAAACCATTCACATTCAGACCTAGAACTGTTGATTGTAGCATAACATACATTTTATAAAATTAATAAAAGCTCATGTTTGAGAGAAATCCATGCACACCTGTTCTACTCGAGGATCATTTGTGACAAACTGGTTAAAATCTTGCAAGGCTTTTCCAAAATCATCTACTGAGTCCTCGAGGTAGACTCTCCCTTTAAACAGTGTGTTGTCTACACATATAACACCATCTATCCGCAGCAGGTTATGGTCCAGGAGGAACTTGTAATAATTTATGTAGTTATGCTTGTCTGCGTCAATGAAAACCATGTCAAACTGCTCTCCCGTGGCAGCTAATTCCTGCAAAATAGTACACATTTAAAGCATTTTTTAGACAAAATAATCAAAATTCCTTTCTGAACACATTTACTTTATCAGCTCAAAAGACGGTGGGACTGGTTTTTCCCCACCTTTAGGGTATCCATAGCAGGCCCAGTCTTCACAGTTATCTTTTTACCATGAGGGGACTTGTCAAATATAGGCTGTGCAAAGTCTTTCAAGTAAGGCTCGAGCTCACAGGCAATAAGTTGGCCATTTTCTGGTAAGGCCTCCGCCATTGACAAGGCTCCATATCCTGTGAACATTCCTATCTCTAAAATCCTCTTCGCTTTGCTCATATGGACCAGCATCTTCAATACCTGACCTACAGAATGACAATAACCAGTCTTAAAATACAGTTTTCACATATACCCTAATGTTTAAAAGTTTAGGGTTGGTTCAATTTTTCATTGAAAACTGTGAGGAATTAAAGTAATTATTTTCAATTTAAATATTTTTATAATATAATTTATTCCTGTCAATGCAATGTGTGGTCCTTCGGAAATCATTCTAATATGGATATTAATATGAATATATGGTGCTCAAGTTACATTTCTTATTATCACAGTAATACTTTTGTGGAAACAGTGATACACTGTTTTTCAGGATTATTTAATGCATAGGTCAAAACAACAACATTTCTTTGAAATATATTTTTTTGTGATATTATAAATGTTTTTAGATCAATTTAATGTGTTCTTGCTGAATAAAAGTATTAAAACTTAACAGACCACAGAACAGTAGTGTATATTTTTTATAAACACAACTGTGAGTAACTGTGTATCTATATAGACATCAAAAATAAAGTATATTTTATGGAAATAAATGTTGCTTTTAAACTAAAATAAATAAAAAGACTCGTATTGTATTATGTATACCTTCTACCTGTCCAGTGATGCACGTTACAGGAAGCCTAAATAAGGTTTTTCCATCCTCATGTACCTTATTCCAGTCATGAGAAATTGATTTCCTTCAAAAAAAAAAAAAAAAAAGTTTATTATGTGTATACTGCATATGCATACACGTCATAAAACATTACAATGATGCATAATTGTATGTGGCTGGCAGTCAAAATAATCTTGCACTGCACAAACACCTCCAGTAACCGCAAACACACCCTACACAAAGGCACATCATTCACAAAACTAATAATCTGCAACCCACACAGAGTTTCAGGTATATAGTTACCTATACAACTCAGCCAATGGTTCACTTTCCTGACTGCTCATTTGTTCGAGGTAACCATCCAATCCACAAGCGATGTCCAGGGCCTTCTGAAGATTATCACGCAGCTCAGCGGGAACATTTGCATTATTGTCAGCGATCTCTTTAGCCTTCAACAGGTACTCAACGACAAACTCCACAGGAGTGTCTGAAACTAATATTCAGAAGGATTAGTAACTTAGTAGTATGTGATTGGATTTTCATAGAGGTAGCAATTCATATTTCAATGGTCATAAAACGTATTACTGATGTACTAGAGAAATTATTACTTAACACACCACACCTGTAGAATTTGTTAATCACAGGCCACATAACATCACATATTGTGCGTCATCATGTTACTGCAACCATTACAAGATGAAAAAAGGGTGCAGTTTGTTGCTAAGAGATGCAACACTGTGGTTCCCATCCTTTTTTGGCAGATGACCATAAAAATAGTTATTTTATTTAGGCATTTCTTCTCCCACCTCACGAGCCCGTTGCAGTTCGGCTATGAACCCCTAGGGGTCAAACTAACACCAACTTGCTGCTTTGTTTATCAACCGTAGTCATACAAGATTTTTCTTCTTTTCTTTAAGAACTATAAATCTAACTGTCATTGAACATTAGTGTATTTTAGCCTAGTTGTTGCTGTTTTATAAAAAATAAATAAATATACTGATAGATGATAGGCTATTCCAGAAAATTAAAATAAAGCTAGGTTACACTTTATTTTAAGGTGTCGTTGTTACAGTGCAATTATTAATTTAAGTAATACTAATGAACTACATGTACTTGGTTATGGGTTAGGATTAGGGTTTGGCTTTGGGTTGTTGCATGCAATTATGCATAATTGTTATTATAATAGCAAGTACATGTAACGTGTAACACTGACACCTTAAAATAAAGTGCTACCTAAAGCTATCCAACTATTCTTTCTCGATTAAAGTACTATATATTCTGATACATGGGGTGTTTCTGCAATACAGCTCAGAACTCTCTGAGCAAGATGATAAAGTTTAGCCTGCAAAACCTGTCCAAAAATAAAAAGATTTTAAAGTCATGTAACATTAAAATGAATATTTGTCTGTATTTATAGGCCTATGCAGCTTTTTAAACTACAGAACCCAACCCCCTCCCAATGGCTTTTTTCCATAAATAAAGTTTCCATAAATAAAGACAGCGGCACATGAAGGAAATTTCAGTGAAAAAACAAAACAAAAAAAAACAGTAAAAATATGGATTATTTCTGTTGTCTGCTGTGCTGCATCTTACTGTTTTGCTGCATGTTTTGTCAGCTTGATACCACTGACCGAGTTTAGTAACACACTAACCCTGACTGGAACTGCACTCAGGCGTTTAAAGTTATTTTTGGCTCCGTGTCTGTGTGTACATTTTAAGTAAGAGTGACTTTGTATTACACATGCTGTACATACGCTGCAACAGACGGAATTGACAGAATTTCAGAAAATGTGCGGTTTGACTTTAACAATCTGTTTAACAAACTGACGCACGTAAACATTCCTACCTTTTGCTGCCTGCATAGCGAATCTTCGTAGCTTCAATTGGGAAGGTTGTGTTGGCCGTGTTCCCCGTAGCGCAAGCCCACTTTACAAGCATAAACGTTATGCAAATGACCACGTCACAAACTTACACAAGGTAACGAATTGGCAGCAGTGCGTGGCTCCCTTTCAGTCTGCAGCTTTCTCACGTGTGCGTGCACAGACTACGTAACCGCGCATCCGTGGGCTGCTGCTGTTTGACCCTCATTGACTGTGAGGCGGTACTAAAAGATTCATTAGCTATCATTAAGCTGAATTTTCCGTACACTTAAAAAATGTACAACATTTCAAAACTACTCTATATGCAGTTTTTATTTATATGGTTTTTTATGCATTTTGTTTTTAAACACTCACAGGGAGTCCCTATTGAAACCCATGAGTTCAGTTATTTTATTATTTTAGACTTGTCATTAATACTTGTTTAATAACAACTCGCTTTATTCAAGTCTTAAATATTAATTAATATTACTTAAGAAACCTCACACATCACACACAAACACACACACACTCAAACAAATATGACAGTGATTCCAAAGTTCCAAAGTATTGGATAGCTTGACATAGCCTAGGTCATGCACAGATAAAAAGTCAAATTATTTTGCAATATCACTGACCTTTTTTTTTTTAGGTAACCTAACACGCTTTTAAAGTAACTTTTTTTTTTTAATTCAAGTCTTAAATTTGATTAAATATTGCTAAAGGAATTCCACACTTTGCCTCTAACCCCCTCCCCCACCTTTCCAAAAAAACAAATAAATAAATAAATAAAAATCCAAAGTTATGTTGCACAACTCGACATGGGGCATGCCAAATTAAAGTGTAAAATTATATTGCAATATGACTGACTATTTTCCCCTTTCTTTTTCTTTTTTTCCCCCTCACGTTTGGTAACCAAAAAATGTCTTTAATAAAAATAAATAAATAATCAAAGTGACTTTAAAGTTCCAAAGAGATCCAAAGTAGGTTGTACTTTATAAAAAAAAGTCAACTTTTTTTTAATGTGACTGACTTCTCATAAACTTTCATTTAACATATATCTGTTCCTCAAAATCATAACATTTCCTGACAGCATAATTACAAATTATATGCACTTAAAAAAAAATGCTGCTAATGTACAACAGTTCCAAAAATCATAATTCATACCTTTACATTTTTTAATATGTAGCAATGGTCAAAACCAAAGTTTGCTTTGCTTGTGTAGGCTACACGTGATTTCTTATCAAACAGTCAAACCTGTTAAACCTGCTTCTCTTTTTACATCAATGATTTCAGTGGTCTTGTCCTTATCTTACTTATTTTGTTATTGTTTCAGCTTATTAATTTAGATGTATTAGTAGGCTAATCATTTATTTGTTTGTGTATGAAAGAAAACTACAATAACTGAGATTAAAAAGGGTATGAGTAAACCTTATGATTGTTAGAAATGAAAATACACAATGGTAAAAACATTGCACACTCTAAGCATTATCTGTGAGTTTATCATCAAAAAAAGGTCATCGTCTTCTTTAAACATTAACATGGAGCACATTCTGACATTCTGCATATTCATGAACACAGTGCACTTTGGCGATCACTTTAAGATGACGGAAGATCACAGAATCTTGGACAGGTCCATTACACAGCAGCACTTGTCCATCATTTAGCTATCACATACAACTTCTAGCAATATTTCATAATCCATGGGCTTTTTGCGCATGCGTGATAATCATATATAACTGTTCCTATAGCAAATGTGAGTTGTGTAAGTTAAAAATCAACGAGACAGTACGGTTTTGGAGAGGGAGAACCTTTCATAAGTTTTCCGAGCAAGCTCCTCCCAGATTCCTGCTGATGCACCTCATGACATTATTTATTGACGCTACAAATATGGAGAGAGCTGAGGAACCTTTAACAGTTAATACACCTGAAATTCGCCTGTCAGCTGTTCCTCGCCACCCATCTTTGGAGAACTCGACGATGGAAAACCTCAAGAGACATAAGGAAACCGTTTTCAGCCTGGTGCAGGTGAAGGGGACGTGGAAACGAAAAGCTGGGCAAAACCTAAAGCAAGGAGTAAAAGGACGAGTGTCAGCTGCCAAAATGTGCGTATAAATCAATAAGTATTGCGGAACATTTATAGAATTTTTTTTTTTTTCTAAAAAAATATGTTGTCAGGTGTGTTTTATATGGAAACAAAAGTGTTTTTATGGAAACAATGAAATAAGCTGGTTTTATTAACGTCAGGCTAAATCGAGGTGCTTTAAGGTCAGAATTTTTAAAGTTCACATCAGTTACAAATAAGTCATACTGTCCCAGAAAACTGTGATCAGTTTTTTGACACACTTAAAAGGCATCAAATACATGGACTTGCAAGTCAAATAATGTTTTTATCTGATCCTGAAGTGCTTTATTATTATCTAAAAAAAAAAAAAAAAGTTAAAGAATTTTAGCATTTACTTTTGCCATTTCATAGCTTTTTATGTGCAGAAATTTATGATAACCTATGTATGTCATTTTACTATTACTAATAGATATGGTTTTAGTTCATACATTTTCTTCAAACTATGTCACCAGTAAGACAGGAGGAGTCAAATATGAGCTTACTTTACATATCAATCATCTGCTTATGCAAAGCAGGTTGTATCACTATTACAGCAAGTTCTGTAGTAGTTTGTGTTGCTATGCATCCATGGGGCTTTTTACACCTAAATATTAGGGGAAAAATACAATATATATATATATATATATATATATATATATTATAAGAAATTACTAGAAAATTTAAATTACTTTCACGCAAGCTGCTTAAATTAAATTAGCTTACAGGAGTAAAGACTTTAAACTTTTGTTAGTTTGAAAACAGAAATATTGCAGTCAGCTAGCACCACTTATATATTTTTAATATTTAATCTTACATGTATTTGATATCAAAAACAAGCTACAAAATGAGTTATGAGCTTTATATGTTGCAGTTACGAAAGCACCTCCTCTAGTGGCACCACCTGGACAGTGGTCACCCCCATCACCTTCACATATACAGTTACTCAGACCAAAAACCTTCTTGACCCCAGCAATGACACTCTGCTTTTGGGCCACATCAGAGACACTCAGCAGCTTGAGGCCATAAGGTCCAGCACCAAGCCCTTAAAACGCTTCATAGTCATGGATGAGGTAGTGTACAATCTCTATGGTTCTCAGGTCACCGACTACCTCGAGGCCAGACACGTCCTGTACCGGATCCTGCCCCTGCCCACGACGGAGGAGAACAAGTCCATGGAAATGACCCTGAAGATCCTGGAGGAGGTCCACCAGTTTGGCATCGACCGGCGTACCGAGCCCATCATCGCCATCGGAGGTGGGGTCTGCCTGGATATCGTGGGTCTCGCAGCATCCCTCTACAGAAGGCGCACTCCGTACATTCGTGTTCCCACCACACTTTTGTCATATATAGATGCTAGCGTCGGAGCAAAGACGGGCGTAAATTTCGCAAATTGCAAGAATAAACTAGGCACCTACATCGCACCTGTTGCTGCCTTCCTGGACAGGTCTTTTATACAGACTATTCCTCGCAGACACATATCTAATGGTCTTGCAGAAATGCTGAAGGTACATGATTTTGAAGTTTTATTACTGCACCATCCTGCATCACATTTCCTGAATGAAATCCAATTTCTCACAAAATAGGATGTATACAGTAGGCTATAAACAATTAGAAAAATTAAAATCATTCTTCAGAACTGTGATAGAAAGATCTTCTTGATATTTTTATGATTGCATCATCAAATTAAGTAATATTAGGCCTTCTATTTTTTTCAAGGGCTGCTTTTTTATTATAATTTTTATTAATATTTATATTTATATTGTTCTAGATGGCTCTCATGAAGCACAGAGGACTGTTTGAACTTCTGGAAAAGCAGGGGCAGTTCCTTTTAGACTCCAAGTTCCAGTCTGGGTTGGTTCTAGAAGACGACCGCATTGACCCTGCTTCTGTTTCTACCCGCGTCGCTATAGAAACCATGCTAGAAGAATTGGCCCCAAACCTGTGGGAGGATGATCTTGACAGACTTGTCGACTTCGGTCACCTGATCAGCCCAGAACTAGAGATGGTATCTTCACTGCATCAGCTGCATATTCTACTATTTCCAAAGGGTTGGGTGGGGTTAAAAAATTACAGTCTTTCACTCAGGATTGATGTGTTTCGCCTGAAGGCTTTTAATATTCTTTTCTTGTGTGAGATACATTATTTTAGGAATGTTGACTGTCTGAAAACTGCTCTTTATAAATTAAAGTTAAAATACCTGAGACTGCATTTTGGTTTGATTTACAATATGTGCAAAATGCAACAATGTGAGCACTTGTGAAATACTTAATTATCTTTTTTTTTTTTTTAATTCTTAGAAAGTCCTACCTGCTTTACTCCACGGTGAGGCAGTAAATATCGATATGGCCTACATGGTGTATGTGGCATGTGAAATGGGGTTGCTCACAGAGCAGGAGAAGTTTAGGATCGTCTGTTGCATGCTGGGACTGGAGCTGCCGGTGTGGCATCAAGACTGCACCTTTGCTTTAGTTCAGAAATCTCTGCATGACAGACTACAGCACTCCGGAGGGCTCATGAGAATGCCTTTACCGACAGGCCTCGGAAGAGCAGGTAATATATTTGAATCTTAAGGTTTACCTACTTAAAAAATAGTTTGGGTAATGTAAGACATCAAATAAAGCACACCATACAATCATTAATGGCTAGGGTAAACTGGCTTATCAACTTTTACCAGAAAGAAAAAGGGAAGCAAGCTATGTTTTTAGTTGCTGACGTCAAACAATGCACCACTATTTAAACACAAAGAATGTATGACCCAGACTATTGTAGAGGCTAAAGCGAGAGAATAAATGTATATATTTAACATTGCTTTAATGTGTTATTTGCACAAACAAATGTTGAGGTTTTGTTAATAAAACAATTGTATTGTAAATAATTATTTTGTAAATAATATAGTTATATAAATATATATATATATATATATATATATATATATACACACACACAATATAATGCAAGTATTAGCAAATCTTGAGGTTATTAAAAGAAAAAAGAAGATTTTTAAGATATTGTGGAAAGTGTTAGTCACATTTAGAAAAAGTAAATATTTTTTCTCATTCTTTGCTTAGAAATCTTCAACGACACTGATGAAGGCACTCTGTTCCGGGCGTACGAGAAGTGGTGTGATGAACTCAGCACTGGTTCACTTCGATGAGACATCAGCCAATGATTACATATAGGGGAGCTTTAACAATTTATATGCATATATTATTCTATGACAGCTTTTTTCTGTTTATTTTTATACATTATGGGCATTTAAGTGTTTTACATTTAAAACAATTGCTTCTCATGACTAATTGCCATTTTTGTAAATGGCTGTGAATAGAAGAAGGCTGACTTGATATGTGAAGATTTTCTTTAGTTCTGTTTAAGGGTCTCTTTCCCATCATTTCATATTTGATAAAGGGACATTTAGGTTAATAATGAATTGATTTATAAAAAAAAAAGTCTGCCTGATGTGTTGGATGTAATGCATGCAAGTTTATAATAAACAATTTACTTATAAACAAAGTCTCTATTATGATGATTATGATGACATTTGTGGCCTGCTGGAGGTCATTTTGCAGGGCTCTGGCAGTGCTCCTCCTGTTCCTCCTTGCTCAAAGGTGGAGGTAGCGGTCCTGCTGCTGGGTTGTTGCCCTCCTACGGCCTCCTCCACATCTCCTAATGTACTGGCCTCTCTCCTGGTAGCGCCTCCATGCTCTGGACACTATGCTGACAGACACAGCAAACCTTCTTGCCACAGCTCGCATTGATGTGCCATCCTGG
>JAUMHE010000051.1:15390507-15407818 GCA_032359235.1 Enteromius mattozi | reverse complement strand
GGGCAATGACCTTCTCATGCCATAAATGACCAGCAAGAGGTGATTGAATTGTTGCCCAAAGCAGTTAGTAAAACTTTCCAGGATTTTGTGACTAAGGCTAATTTCGTACATCATCAGCAATTCACAGTGAAGTCCTTATCTTTTCATCGTGAGAATGGTGGCGCTTTTGCAGAATTTTTTGGGATTCCAATCAAAGCAAAACATCTTGTATGACATGGTCATTGTGATTAGATGTAGAGAAAAGAGTGCCGGTGGCATGTTGTGATCCATCTTGTCATGTCTGCGAATGACTTGCTAGTGCATTGGCTTTCCCTGCTGTGCCCTGTCTTGTTTATTTATGCTGACACATGGCATGTGTCTGTGGGCCATTTACCAGCATGAGAGAGGATAAAGATCTCAGTTAAAGTCATTAAATTGTTCTGTCCTTCTGTTTCCTGTTCATGGACTCAGTAGAATTAAGGCAATGTTTAAAAAAGCATCTTACATGCAAATTTACATATAATGTTGCTAGTGGATGTGAAATGTTGTATATACTAACACCTACAATTTTTGTATACTTCGCATTTTAAATAGCTTAAATGAGAACAAATGTTCTCATCCACCACATGTTCAAGGACTGTGAATTATTACAGGATCATTTTGCATGTGTTTGGTCAATTCCAATGCCAAACAGAGTTAAATGAGATATAAACAGTTTTACAAGAGGTTGAGTTTGTGTCTTTATCTAAAAACAACTAACACATGGCCTTTTACAACAGTGACCTTAGCTTGAACCTGATGTGTTGCAATATAAATAATATACATAACATTAATCTTATTAAAACACAGATTCTTCCATCTCCAAATATTATTACACCTTTTTAGGCCAGAAAAGAAGAAAATAGTCCTTTTAGCATGGCTGAAATTAAGGTGAAATGTCACAATGATTTTGAATGATATGCCAATAGACAAGGACATAAGGTTCAGTACAAATGTTTTGAAATGTTAACACAGTTGTAGTTTGCATAATGTATAGTCGAAGATGTGTTGTGGCCCGGGAGGGAACATTAAATATTAATAAGGACAAGAGCCAAGAGAGGTGGGATAAGCTAAACGCTTCTTATGCTTCAGTAGCACTACGATTACAAATTCACAAAAATGCGCATATATAAACATATCAGGGTGAAGATACATTGAGTTATAGACTTCAGAATGTTTTATGTATACAGTGTACACTAAGAATCATGTGACACAGATAATGCAAGTGCTTCTTAACTGGTGGGTCATGACCCAGATAAGTTACAGGCAGTGCTAAATATAAAAATAATAAAATTTAAACAACCATTATCAAATAAAAATAGCATTATAAATTTTCAGGTTTGTGAATTCGCTAAAAAATATGTATAAATATGAGAGTTTAACACTAGCTATGACGTAGTGACAAAAACATAATCATAGCCTCAGAAACAGAAAAATTAAGACTGGATTGATTACAATAATCATTTAAATGCATTAAAGATACATCTTAATCAAAGTTTTTTAAAAAAGAAAACATTTCTAGTGCTAAAATGTTTTAAAAAGAAGCTGAAAATCATTTTAAGTTGATATCGTAGTCTGTACACTTATTCAAAATATACAGTATTTTGGTGCAAATTCAGCTGTCATTTGGAAGCAGCCAAAACCGTATGTTAGAAGGTAGATGACTGCACTAAAAAGTTACTTAGTTTTTAATGAGGGCATGAACAAAACTATGCAAATAATAAAAAAAAAGATTTAGATTTAGAATCGAAAATAGTCCACTTTTATTTTCAGCATATGTGATTAAACATTTTGCAAATTGTTGGGCTTATTTAGTTAATTTTATATTTCATTCAGTGCTTTACCAAAATATTCACTATTGAATGATTAAAGTCACAAATTAGTTGCGTATTACTATGATAGCTAGCTTAAAAAAAATGGTTTATTCAGTCTTTGTCTTTATCTCTCCTCAGCTCTTTCTTGCCCTGTCACTCTTTTCTTTGCCATTGTCTGCCCCCCTACAGTGAAACTAGGAGAATCCATTCATGGTTTTCATCTCTTGCAAATGATATTTAAACCCAGTGGCCCCACGTTCTCAATCTACCGTTCTGCAAAGTCCCTGCACCCACAATCCCGTGGGGACCTTATTAGAGGGGGCAGACAGACAGTACGCGCAGAGCGCTGGGCAGAAGCAGCAGTGACCACCTCCCCCGTTTGCTCCGTGGCATCTGTGTTATGCGCACACACACACACACACACACACCCATCCTTTTTGTCATGGTTCAGAGGTTCCAACATAACCCAGCTCTGTGTGCTATGGCCTACATCAGCCCCAAATCCCAGTCAAACAGACACTTGAATAGGCTCACTGTGACAGCCCAGTTACTAAAACCCCACCAGGACACATAAAGCAAAGACTTACTGTAATCTAAACGCCTAAGCTTAAATATTCATGAAGACGTAAAAGCTTATATTTCTTAATCTTCATAAAGATGTCAAATTTTTGGATTTCTGAATGGATTTTAATGTGTTGCTATAGTTTGTCGTGGTGGTGGTGGCTATAGTTGCTCACTAGTTCAAGTCAAAAAGTGCCCATGCCAAAGTCTGCCAGTTAATATACATTAGATACACTAACATTAACATAACAACAGTAGTATTCTGAAATATTAATTTAAAAATAACTATTTTCTATTTGAATGTATTCTAAAATATTATTTATTCCTGTAATGGCAAATCTGAATTTAAACCATCATTAATCCAGTCTTCAGTCACATAATCCTTTAGAAGTCATTCTAATATACTTATTTGGTGCTCAAAAACTTTTTTAACATTAATGTTGAAAACAATTGTGCTGCTTGATATTTTTGTGGAAACTGGGATCATATCAAGATTTTTAATGAATAAAACGTTCAAAAGAGCAGCAATTTTTGAAACAAATCTTTTGTAACATTATAAGTGTTACAAAAGACTGTGATTATGTTTGTGACCCTTCACTTTTGAGCAGTAAAACAAAACAAAAAATCACAAACATAACTGTACAAACTTTAATACTAACGCTTATGGTTTATATAAACCAAAGATCAGAGACCCATGCTTTTTCCTCCAAAGGCTTTTTAAATTAAAATGTAACAGAGCTGAATTTATTATGTCTCATCTGATTTTGATCTCTCTCGGTTATGAAAAAGCATTATTATTTTTACAGATTGCGAAACGGCAGTTTGATATCATAACTCTTCTCATTCACTTCAGAATATTATTGATTTTCCTTCCAGCAATCCACCTGTCAAACCATCTGTAACCCAACAGAGACTTCAGTCAGTCAGGAGGCTGGTCAAACAGCCGTGCGGTGTTGGCTCTGTACAGTAGCTGAATGGTTTGGAAGGCATCCCAGTAATGAAAGGGTAATGCAGACACTGCACTTCTCAGAGCATAGTGATGCACACTTTTGGGGCCATCAGCTGCTGATATGCACACGTGTACTTTGAACCAGCTGCATACCCATCATGTCTAAGTGTGTATGCCCTCTGGATGCATGAAATGCCTTCCCCTTTCAGCCAATTAAATATGCTCATATTGCATTTGGTAATTGATGTCACATTATTGCTATGCCGGGGGACTGCACAGGATGATGAGGGTGGCATTTCTGTGCCGCCCTCCTCTGGGTTCTCAGTGGAAATTAGCTCATTAATACAAATCAGTGTATGAATGGAACCATGGGAGTTTCTTTTGGCGAGAGAAAGATAAAGATTGAAACAGAGAAAAAGACAGTTTTTTTTAAAAAACTATTTTAGCCAATAAAATGTCTCTGAATCTTGAAATTACTCTCCCTCGGGCCTTCCAAGATGTAGATGAGTTTGTTTCTTTATTGGAACAGATTTCGAAAGATTTAGCATTGCATCACTTTCTCGCAAATGGATCCTCTAGAGTGAATGGGTGCCGTCAGAATAAGGGTTTAAACAGCTGCTAAAAAATGACAGTAATTTGCAAGTAATTCACAAGACTCCAGTTCATCAGTTAACATCTTGTAAAGTGAAAAGCTGCATGTTTGTTAGAAACAAATCCATCATTAAGGGGTTTTAACTATTATGGTCTATAATTCATAATAATAACGCTTCCTTCAGTGAAAAAGTCCATCCCCTGTTGTCCTCTCACATCAAAACCCAGTGACATACTGTAGTTATTTATAACTGTTTTGGCTTGTAAACAGTGCTTGATCGGTGCATATTTCTCTCCTGATTCAAAGAAGATGGCCGGAGAAAGAAATATTATGAATAGAGGACGTGTTTATTAGCTGGAAGCATCTGTTTGAAGTTAAAAATATCTTAATGAATCTTGACAGAGACTGTTCATTTGCAAATGATTTGGACACGAGATTGAAAGCTTTTGATCACAGCATCAATGAGACAATAATATATTCTTTTTCATTATGATTTTGTATTTTGAAATCAACTGGGATCATGCTCTCCCTCCAATTTGGCCCAGTCTGTGTAAATTTGCTGATGTCCAATAACACAACATGCGTTTGTCTTGTTTGTGTTGGAAATACAATAGCCATTTAATTAGCAGCAGGGTGCCATCAAGTGTGAATGCTATTAAAATGAATAGGATCCCATGTCACTGAGAGCTTGAGTTTATGCACATGACACCGAACAAGTGCCAGTGTGTGAGGTCATCATTCAATGTCGGCCGAAGCTGTAATTGTATCTCCACAGTTTCTGTGGCAATAACGTTTAATGTTTGTAATAGCGCATAACACACAAACCAAAGCGCAACCCATCACTAGCTTCTGGGCATACTTCTCCCAGATGTTTTTGCCTTTTGAACACAACATGTGGAAATTAAATTTGCCATTTGATGTTTTTCCCACACATTGATGTGAAAGTCTTTGTTTTACTTAACAATATGCTTTCTTTTTAGTTTTGGTCTAAAATATGACTTCAAAAGCTACAGCTGTGTTTACTTTTAAAAGGTGCAGGCTTTATGTGGACCTTGGTTGATCTGTGTGTTTGTGAATACAGGCATTTATTTTCCTTTCGTAGAGAAGCTCTTGAGTGTGAACCTCTTGCTGTGTGTTTTGTGTGTGTTTATGTCTTTGTGTGTATGTACTTGCATTCCATATTTACAGCCTGTATTTTAAGATTGTTTTTGGATTTGAGCTCGCTCTCTCTCACTCACTCACGTACACACACACACACACACACCTGAGAGGCTTAACCAGATACTTTTTGTCAGATGTCCCCAGCGAATTACCTAAGACCTTCCACTGGGAATGACTTGCAACTTCATATTCCTCGGTGCATTCTGAGTTCAATTTATAATCTAAAGTATTCTTTACTCAACAAATTATGCAACAACAAATAAAATATCATGATGTTTTTCACTGTGAATATATGTGAACTAGGCCTATTAGATAATTGATTTTGAATATCAATACTTCATCATAAATTGAATAAAATAAATCTAAAATAAAAAACAACAACATATTTAAGGATAAGTCAGCTAGTCATTATAGAATAAAACTTAAAGGGTGATCAGTACTGCATTGCAAAAAATAACTTATGAATATTTTATATTTTTATATTTATTTATTTAATTTTATTGTGTAAGAAATAAAGTGGCAATAAAGTCAAATGAGATCAACAAGAAATCGGTTCACTTTGTATGGCTAAGTGTTCATTATACAAAAATGATTTGAATATACAATGCCTCATTCAGAAACCTGTGTGAGACTGTTATGAAAAAAAATTAAATGCTTCCTTTTTTGGTTGAAATTTGAATTATCAGCCTATAGTTTTACACTACGGTTGAGGAGTAAGGCTCTTACAGATCAATGCTAGACTGTAGTTTGCCCTGTTTTCAACCCCTGTGTTTACTCTTACCAATGCCACAGGCTCTTTGAATTCCCAGAATGCACTTAAACCCTTGACTCTTTGCCTCCTAGCATCCAATCAGTGCTTAACATCAATGGCTGCTCCGTGAGGGAACTGTTGAACACCGATCACAACTTTGTCAGTCATGCTTGGACGCTTTTTAAACTAATTCTTATTTAATGCAACAGCTTGTGTTTTTTTTCACCTTTTTGCCCATATAAATATTTATGCTTGGAACTGTGGGAAGGCAAGAGGTTTGTATTTACTTTTGCTTAGAAACAGTAGTGTTTCTCTATTACCTGTTACACTGAAGTTGTGTGTATTGTCTTGGTTAAATATACTCTATGCACATATGCCTGTGTGCATAACTACTGTAATTTATCATATCATTTATTGTGTTGTCACAAAAGTCTTCCTAGTCCTTTTTTATAGTAGCATACAGCCTGTATTGATTGGCCCATTTTTGGCTACCACTTAACTGACTTGTTTACTTCTTGTGTTTCTCCATTCTCTCTGTGGACTTTGTTTGCATCATTTTGAGAATCTGTTTACCTCCTGGAATAAGCAATTTCAGCAAGTTAAATCCTATTTAAGTGTTTGATTCATTTCTAGCTATTTTTCTCTTAGTGCTAGCAGTCTGTTTGCATCACATCCTTTTATTTCTAGTGCATTCTTTATGTGTTACAAGATTTAAATCTTACAAACATACAGAGATATAAACCTCTGTAGAAATGTCTGCCAAATATGACAGCTGTGTGTGCATGTTCCACTTCGATTTGTACAATTCCCTCTCAGAATGACCTTCAGGTCTGAACTCTACCCAAAGATGTGTAATGCAAGACCCCAAACTCATACACAGACAGCAGGAGGAGAAAGAAAAACATCCTTTTGGAACCTGAACATCTGACATATTGAATGTAATCTAAACAAATTTGCAACAGGAAATGATGCTGTGGAAACCTAAAGGTCAAATAGATGGTAGATTTAGTTGAAGGGTTCACTGAGAGGATGGAAAATGGCCTATTTTGTTCCATTCTGTCCAATGAAGACCTTTAAATTTCCTGTCTAATTTACTCTGGAGTTTGAGCGTTAGTCATAACACATAACACAACTTCTATATTGCCTATGGCTCAAATGAAAGTAGGTATTTTTATACATCTTTCCTTCGTGGAATATTCCGGGTGGTGAACTAGTGTGGCATCTGGTGGAAACTTTACAGAACAACCCTTACCTTCTCAATAAGAGACAAAAAAATATAATTGCGTGTCTTTATTTTAATCGCTATGACCAACAAAACATTCTCATTTGATTGGTCTTATATAAGTGTCTGTAAAACGTTGGTCACACAAGACATACGCTTGTGAAAAGCTCAGAGAAACCACAACTTTTGTTTATGAGAAGGGACTGGCACGGCTGGGACGGTCATTGTGTACAATTTGCGTAAATATGTGTGTGTACGTAAGTTTGCACTGCTCACATTCTTTTGTATATGAGTGTGTGCATCACTGAGTATGTCTATGGAGCTTCGGTATAGGCTTGTCTCTGAGTGTGGATTGTTTGTGGCCTGCCCTCTCTCTGTGCGCTCTTCCAAGGGGGAAAGTCTTGGACAGAAGCCTACATACAGAGCCTCAAACCCAGCCAGTGGCATTCCGACCCTGGCTCTTCCAGGCTCCAGTTAGGTTACATCAGCTTCAGAGGGAGCACACAGCTTCTTAGTGTGCCAGACAAACAGGGATGGCGCTGGGCTTATTTTGTGGTGTAGAGGATCTGCTGGCCTCTGGAAGTCAGTTAGTGTGGACTGTGGCTGAACAGGTGCTGAGGAGATGCTACAGTGATGGGCTTGTGCCATGTAGGAGGTTCCTGCAGACATGGTGTCATCTGGGAGATGTCTACCAGGTATGAGATGTCTACATGTCATGTACACTACTATTCAAAGATTTGGGGTCATATATATTGAGTTTTATATATTATTCAATACACTTAGCCATCAAGGGTGCATTAAATGGATCAAAATTGACAGTAAAGGTATTAAAAAAAAACTTGGCATAAGAGTCCTGAAAAAAATGCATGTCGTTTTTAACAATGATAACATTAATAATCAGCGTATTAGAAGGATTTCTGAAAAAAAAAAACATGACACTACAGACTACAGAGTAAAATTCAGTTTTTTTGTAATTGTACTAATATAACTGTATTTTTGACCAAATAAATGTAGCCTTAGTGAACTTTCAGGTGTGCTAGCCAAGAGTAAAAATAAGTCTCTTGTTGGTCCAAACCTGTATGACTTTCTTTCATCTGTGGAATATAAAAGGATAATTTCAGTAGCTGCTTTATATAATGAAAGTGGGATTTTATCTAAACAGTGAAAAAAAAAAAAAAAAAAAGTATCATAAAAGTAGCCTCTATGAAGTATTATGAAGCCATGTGATAGCTAATGTGAGGAACAAACCTAATTGGATTTATTATTCAATTAAACTTTTACTTGACAGCTGCTGTCAGTCACCATTCACTTTCAATATATGCAAAACTCCTTTTTGCATCATGGAAGATAGAAAGGCATATGGGTTTAGAACAACATGAGGGTGTGTAAATGATGACAGAACTACTCCAGTAGGTCTGACAACAAGATTAGTTGAGTTGTATTGAGAGTAGTTCTGTTAAGTCAAAATATGAATGTAAATAGTTCTTTTGGAAGTTGTCATAGCAATATCTGGTCAATTCATTTACTTTTCATGAGTGTAAGCGTCACTATTTCTCCTCTTATTGTTGTGCTGTGGTCTGCCTGATGTCATTGTTTCTAATGAATGCTGGTCTAATAACCTTAAGCTGGATTCAGCCATTCATGGCATCTAATATATAATACACTGGTGTAGTTTGTTCAACAGATGCTTGTTATCTTCACAGAAATCTGAATTGGTAAACAATCATGAGCTTTTCTATATTTTGAAGTTGTTTGTGAGTTGTATGTAAAGCATTTGTAGTAAGTGTCTAAAGTCTTTTTGGAACCACATCTTTCTTCAAACTCTGTGAAGACAGATGTTTATTGACCATGTGTTGAAAATTTGTTAGCTTACTTTCCATGAATCGGGAGTAAATATGAATATTTGTTTTTCTTTGTCAACAAATGATCAGTAATAGGAGGGTCTTCATCAAAAAATGCTGTAGTCATTCTCCGCAGTTCTACATTAAAATAAATTAAGGCTGCCCAGTTATAGCAATAATTAACTGTTCATTGATTTTGTAGTTGTGATTATTAATACATTCATAAAATATACACTAAAATACTACTTTTGTGGGGGAAACAGCATGCCATAGACTAAAAATGGAAAGCAAGCTGATTGGTATTTCAGTGCTCCCTTAAAATGACTGTCACATAGCATTTTAATAAGAGCAAACTGACTGTCAAGTGTGTAGACTGTAAGGTGATGTTTCACTGTACAGTAGGTCACTGAGAACACTAATAGTAATAAAACAAATCTAGCAAAGTCTCATTTGTTAGGACTGGTTTCTATTTACTGTTTGGCTTATGGACTCATTTAATCACTTCAGATGACTGACTTGTCCATGGTTGCATTATAGGTTTATTTAATGCATTATTTTTTCTTCTCTCAAACAAAAAACATTTGTTTACAGGATGCTGACACCACTCTTTTCCATATGGTGAAAGTAAATGGATACCATTCTGTGTGCTGTGAAGCTTCACAAATGTCCCAGAAAGCACAATAAAACCGTAAAAGAGGTCGATACTATTCCAAGTTTGTTAATGATTATGGTCTGAGCCAATATGATGTGTGAGAAACTGATCAAAATTTAACTAGAAATTTTAATTGCCAGTTTTATTTATGTGTTTCTTTAATCAACTTTATTGAGAGTCACACCACAGTTGAGTGATATTTATACATCCAGACAGATCTTCTCTCCAGATGTTTTGATCTTTTAAGTTTTTGACGTGGTTTTAGGACTGGTAGGTCTGAGTCATTTCATCCTTTTTTTTTTGTGACTCACCCTGAGACAGCATTGTTTGTGTAAGATTGGACTTGAAAATGACACTCGGCCATAGCAGAGGTTAAGGGTCTTCAGGTCACAGATGATGCTTGTAACTAAGTAAGTTTGTAACTAGTGGTTCTAGTAATGTTGTAAGTACTATTTTTAAAAAGAGCTAGTGGTAACTGTGTCCACAAGCTTGTGTATGTTTTTGGAGAATGAGTATAGGGCTTTGTTTGAACTCAGATTATAATTCAGGGTGAAGGACCTAAATGTGAAGAGCATTATACGTCACATGACCCTTTAGTTTTGCACGGTCACTCATTCCCTTCCCCCACTGACACACATGTAGGCTTAATTCACACAAATCCATTATGCTTTTATTGTCTTCAGATATTAAAGTTATAAGTTAAAATGTTCATTACTGATCCCAAACTCTACACTAACTTCTTTGTCTACCTTGATCTGAGTTAGCAGACTAATATAACAGCCACTCAGTGATGAGCTCATGACAGCACAAAAAACAAGTGAGATCTCTGCATGAGTAAATCTATACTGGGCAAGCGGAAAATACATAAGTGGGTGTTTTTTCAGGGATAAGTGGAGGGCTTTGTAGCGGGGGGCAAGAAAGTCTTTGGGGGCAGGGAAGCGATGCTGCATTAAATAATGCTTAAATAATGCTGATGCTGAGTCTAGTGTAGAGCACTTTCAAGAGCATTGTTTTTGGCAAGATAAAGTTCAACTCAAAGCCAGTGAGGCTTGCTGCATTGCTGGTGGAGCAGATTTTCCTAATGTAATCTAATCGTTATTGACTGCTATGGTATTCATCTAATCAAAATGTAAATATTAAACTCAACATTAAGCTAAGAAAACACTGCCTAAGAATGGATTTCAAGTAATGTTCTCCATTTAAAATGAATTTGAACAAGTTTTATTAAAGCTGCTGGGGTATAGCCCTGCAAAGAGTTTCTATAGTGACTAATCCAAGCTTAGACAATGGAGCCTGTGTAATTAACAACACCAATAATTCTCTCCATTAAGACGGCTTAAATGCAGGTTCTTGTTTTTTATAGTGACTGGCGCTCAGATTTTTCTGTCTTTCAGTAGTAAGCTACTTATTATAGCTCTTGTTTGATCACAATTTCATTTAAGAAATATTATACCAAGTGTTTATACAATCTAAAATAATTATTACATTATAAAAAATAAAAAATATGATTCTGCAGAAAGTTGGTTGATAATAGAGTGGCTAATTTTGGTTAATTAATCAACTGTTATCTGTACATGTACACTGGTGGATCTGGTAAAGAGAGATAGTTAGGTTTTCATTAATTAAGTAGAATTCACGCATGCCCCATGTTGAGTCCTCAAGCTTATCACCATTTTATTGCATGAAGGAGAAAAGTTAATTATGTGTGTTGATAATTTTGCAACTGATTTAATGCAGTATTAAAAATAAGATGAGGGTGGATTGATTATAAATAATTATGGTTATATTATTGTGATGAAGCTTATCAGGAAGCGATTTTGAACAGTAAAAAGATTTGTAGTTTTGAATTTCACATGACTATGATTATATTGAATTCTATTAAGGCTCAGTCTTGTACATAAAAGGGCTTTCAGCTATGCAGCTGCGCAGCCATTGTGTTAGAGAACATGATGTAAACCGCGAAAAATAAATATCAGCGTTGTACTAGACATGGTGAAGAGAACAATGTGTCCTTACAAGTTCAGGTTTACATCAGTTCACATTTTTTAGTCTTTCTCTCTCTCTATACCTCTCTTACTCCCTCTCTCCCATTCTAAATCAAATGCTTCACCCATAACAAGTTAGTATATAAGTAGTACTTTCATTTAATTAATATGTGCAGGTTATGTAAATAATAATAAAATAAGAATTATGTTCATAATTTTAGTTTTTCCTCTTGACTTTGCTGAATGCTCCTAAAGTCACTTGGCTAAGAGGCTGCCAAGATCACATCTAAATCCAGCTGACTCTACACAGATAAATCTTCCCAATGGGAAAAACAATCCAATTTATTAACCCAGTATCAGAGGACACACTCTTCACATCATTAGATTAGTGTTTATAAGTATAGCAGTAGGTTATAATGATGTTTAAATCTGTCTTAGAGGTCATAGAGGAGTACAATCAAAATATTACACACACATATACAGGGTCAATAAAAATGTTAAATACGCTACTATTTAAAGGTTTGGGGTTGGTACAATTTGTTTTATGTTTTTCAAAGAAGTATCATGCACCAATTATGCTGTATTTATTTTTTTAATTTGTAAAATAAATATATTTTATAAAATTAATTATAAAAAAATATTTTTTTATTCTAGTCATATGATTTTTTTTTTTTTTTAGAAATCATTCTAATATTCTGATGTGGTGCTTAAGAAATACTTCTTATTAATAATGCTGAAATACTGTTTATTTATTTTATATTTATATTTTTGAAATTAATGCATCCATGGTGATAAAAGTATTCATTTAAAATCTCAAACTTTCAATCAATATAGCTGTTCATTATGACATTTTTATAAATTAGTTAAATACAAATATTGAATATTTTAAGACTAACTGAATGTGTGTTTGTCTTTGACAGATGACGGAGGGCCGGCTGTGTCAGGTGCTTCTGCTAGATGACAGGCAGCTGGAACTGCTGGTCCAGGTAAAGCTAACTCACCACACTACCTCATAGACAGACAGATAATGTAGGGAATAAAAATAACACCTGTTTTCTCTATTACAGCCAAAACTGTTGTCTCGGGATCTCCTGGATCTGGTATCATCGCATTTTAACCTAAAAGAGAAAGAATTCTTTGGAATCTCCTTCACTGATGAAAAGTAAGTTGGTGAAGTGATTTGTTGTTGTTGCATACAAAGATGTAGGTAATATGATTTTTTTTTTTTAATTTATTTTTTTTTTAAATCTTGCTTATTAAGCACATCTTTGATTATATCAATTTATAGTATGTAATCATTAAACACACAACTGAACTACTATGTCTTTGTCAAATTGCATGCTAATTTGAATAAATGGCTTAGCATAGCGCTTTAGAGGTTTTACAAGATCGTTTTCAAATACTTACCTGCTTACTCTGGATTCTTGCCAGTGCTAAGATTTTTGATCATTCATTCATTCGTTCATTCATTCAGACAAAGCACATATATCTTACCCATGTGAGGTTAAATTATGTAGTTCTAACAAATCTTTAAAAGTCATCATTATAGCAGATGCATGTTTTATTCCATTAAACTTATTGCTGTTTATCAGGGGTCAGAAGAACTGGCTTCAACTGGATCGCAGGGTGCTGGACCATGACTTTTCCAAAAAGAGTGAACCTCTTGAGCTCAAATTCCAAGTCAGGTTAGTTCAGATTTACTCATTTGCATGTTCAATGGTTATCCAATAGGGGGCGCCAACTGCACAGACATGCTGACCCAACTTCAACATGCAAATACAAGATATCCTAAGACAGACAAGAGAAGATTTGGCATTGGGATTGACAGTAGTATCTACTCATTCGTATCTATTTTGTCTTCATATGCAATGTTTGTTATTTTCAGTTAATTATACAAGTCAATTTATGTTCTGGACTGATTGTTGCTGTGTTTTTTGTAGGTTTTACATTGAGAGTGTTGCATATCTAAAAGATGCTACCACCGTTGAACTGTTTTTCCGGAATGCTAAGATATCTGTATACAATGTAAGTGATCCATGCATTAAAACACAACTAATAATGTATAACAATGTATTGCAGTGTTGGTTTCTTATGTTTTCTACAGCAATTATCAACTGTACTTTTTTTGTGAGGCTTTAAAAGAGCATGGCAGGTGGCTTCCATTAAGTTCTTTTTGATTACGGGTATTTACAGATGACAGCCCTGACACAGCAGGATGCTGCTGGGTTGGCTGGCTCCTCTCCAGCCTCTTCCAGCTATAAAGGCTATTACCGAACCACCAAATCTGATTCAGCCTAACACATTTAATAAAGAAAGAAAAGTATAAATTGAACTCACTCTGAAAGATTTTCTTATTTTGTGTGTCTAAATACATGCTATTGTAAATCACACAATTTCTAAATAATCATACAGTATTTGACTATCTTGTAGCTACTTTTTTGATGCTTTCCACTGTAACAAAAAGGTGGGAATTACTAATAATTTGTTACTGAGCCATTGTAAAGTTTATTTTGCATTTGCATTCTGCTGTAATATAAAGATTAATGCATAAATATTTAAAGAATTTCACTGAACCCGATAATAAATATAGATATATTTTAAAAATACAGTATGGCCCTTGAGCCAGCTGAGTAACGCTGAATTATATTGAAAAATACACATAAATACTTTGCATCTTGCAACTGTTTACTCTCTATTTAAAGCTAATTATATTTATATATAAATTTGTTGTTGAAGTAATATAATAATTAGCTTTAAATATAAGTAAATGTTTGCATGATTGCTATTAGTAATCAGCCATTTGTCGTCTTTGTACGGGTGTTATGTTGTAAACTGGGTCCTCGCGGGGCGCTGCATATGGCGTGATTGAGTGCATGAGGGATTTTACTCGTCGCTGTACAGCGACCCCATGTTGACGGATTAAATATCTACTTTTGTAACCGTCGTACTACAGCCACAAACTTCTGTTGTTATTTATTTGGAACTACCCCGGCGCAACCGTGTGGTAAAAACAGTTTATTCAAAGTGATATAGTTTGTTTTCATCCTCATTCGCTTTCGTGAGACACTAGAGTAAAGTTCTTTTGATGCAAGTTGAAACACGAGCGCTGAACCTGCTCCCAGACTGTACCATGTTATCATGGGGTGGTCCAAGTTATTGGTCCTTGCAGTCATTACGCACATATTAGTGAATTTTATTGTTTAAAGTGCTAGATTCTTAATAATATATTAGTCGTGAAATGATCATTTCCGTGTGACGCAGATAAAGTGAATATTTTTGTGAAGAAACCCTGTGTGTTTACAAAGATGGTGTCGTCCACAGTGGAACCTGTGCTGTGTGGAAACGGTTGGTGGGATAAATAGTTAACGTTAGAGTCGGTGTGTCTACGGAAAGCCGAACGAGTAAAGCGGTGTTTTTAACGGCTTCCTTTTTTTTAAACCTACAGGAAAACATTGAAGTGGAGAGTGAGATCGTTTTTAAGTTAGCCGCATACACTGTTCAGGTGAGTGAGAATTTTTAATAATCTGGATTAGTTTTGACAGACTTGCTGCGAGTCATTTTCAAACGCAGTTGTTTTTAGTCTGCTTTACAACTTAACCGGTTACAACTACATGCGTGCACGTTCTGTTTTTACGCATTAATTTGCATTTATCTGTAGTTTGCTGAACTGTAGTAACGTTATCGTCCCCTGTTTGCATGTTTGTTTGTTTTTTCTTGCATTGAATGCTCAGGATACTACTTAACTTAAATGACCAGCTTTTCATTAACTGGCAAATGTCTAATATTAAGTTTAGAGACGTGTGGTCTGTAGTAAACCCACTCTGGAGTTAAGCTTCTTACCGCATTGACTCAAGACTCAAGCATGTATAAAGGTTCAGTCTGAATGATTCATGAACACAAGCATTTTGTCTTTTTTCTTTAGGAGGCATGCGGAGACTACACAAGGTAAGATAAATCTTAACACTTGGTATGAAGATACCATGTGCATCATTAGATTGGGGCAGTCAACCCCTCAAACATAGATTATTATAAATGTATAAATACATTAGAGCACAAACTCTGGTAAAGGTTTATCAACTACTGTAGGCTAACCTTAGTAAAAAAAATTAGGTTGTCAAATGTAATGTAACATACACCTGCCATGACACTTAACTGAGCTTGAGCTTATTGTAATGATCACTGTATGCGCTTTAATTTTTTCCCTTGAGTATGTTGAATTTTTTTTTTGTAATGAAACATGCTCTTAGATGATGTGAACTGTGGATCATGTCTGGGACAGGACAAAGAAACAAATCTGTGCGTTCAGGTTTGCCACTGATGTGTAATGGATGAAAATACTTAGAATACTTAGCTATATGTCATGTACTGTGTTTTTATTTTTATTGCTAAAATTAGTGTCCACACAGCTTGGTGGTGGAATTTTGTGTTTGTAAGTTAGAGCCATCTAGAAGCAAGCATATCAAGTTAATATTTAGGCTGTGTGCCTCAGTGATTTGTTGTCAATCCAGCCCTAGTTGATCATTTCCAAAGGGAACATTTAATAAGTTAGTAGAACTGGCAGTAAATATATCTGATGTATATGTCCTTGGCTTGGATATTTCTGGACTTAAAGCTTAAAAAGGGCTCTTGGCATGTGCGTTTTATGTAAGGCAGATTATAATTCAGTTTAGAGATTTTCATTGTTTATAAATGTTGCCCACTTTCTAAGCACATCGCAGTCATCTTACCGGTAGGTATATTACCTAGTTCTCCATTCATAAATTTTCTGGAGGTATACTCCAAATGATTAGTTATTGTAAGTAATGGAATTCTTTGCCTTCTCTGTTAACATGGACTAATCTTGAGGCAGTGAATGGGATGCATAGGAATAACACATCTGTTAACACAAAAAATATGTAAGGGAGAATAGCTTAGAAAGGTTCAGCATGTGTTATTTACTCTTGCCTTGCGGTTTATTATCAGGAAACAAAGCTTGTCCACTATTGGGAACAGAGGTGTGTGTGAACGGTCCCTTTTACTGTGAAAATGTTTACCTTGCAACAATGACTGCTTTTGTTTAGCAGTGGGGAACTTGTTAAAGAGCTTGTAAAATGGCTTGACAAGCTTTGTTTTCTTTGTGTTGATATGTTTTTGTCAAAAAACGGACTTATTGAAAGGTTTTGCTTAAGAATGGGAGGTTAGAGTACACAGGTGGCATATTGGAGCTACTTATCTGCTGTATGTCTGTTACTTCTACTACAGGAAGTGTCACATTGGCGCTGCTCTTTTCCGTGGAATCGTGTTGATCTCACATGATATACATGGTTGATTACATGACAACGAGTTACTACATTTCATTGTGTGTTTTGTGTTTTAAATAAATTATATTTCAATTACAATATAATAAATGCATATAAAGAAAGAGGAAATACAAAATATTGTACAGCACTGTTCGCTGTTCTACTGTTTGAGTCTAGTATAGTGCTAATAAAAAAATTAATGAAGAAAATAAATCGGACCATTTTACTGTTCCAAAAGATTTATATTTCAAATTAATGCTGCTCTTCTGAATTTTCTATTCATCAAAGTATCCTGGAATTATTTTTTGATGTTTCTGCATTTTAGATTACATTCAGGTTAGATTTTTCTAAAGGTTCACGTGACACTGAAGAGTGGTGTAATGGCAGATAAAAATTCAGCTTTGCCATCACAGTGATAAATTACATTATAAAATATATTGAAATGTAGTAATATTTCACTCAATGTTATTGTTTTTTACTGTATTT
>JAUMHE010000051.1:15356887-15372877 GCA_032359235.1 Enteromius mattozi | reverse complement strand
AATTTAGTTTTACATCAGAAATTTTCTTTACAATTTTGACATGCCATTTATATGTTATGACATTTGAAAATGACATCTAAAACTTTTGTTAATCTGCCATAACAGTCAAATATCACCCATTTAATTACCTTGGCCAGTCTAAAACCTTGAGTGTTTTTGATGCTGTCTTGAGTAATTTTTCTTCTCTCTTGAACAGTAATGTTATCTGCATGAGGTTCTCCTTCATTAATTTCCTTTCATCTTAATTTCATCGCAGTGGGCTCGGGAAACTGGCACGGTCGACCAGTTACGGCAATGTCAGAGTATGATATGCCTTCCGCACACCATCAGTCCTATGGCTACAACACTGTCCATTACAGCCAACCGTTACACAGCAGGTACGACTCTTCTGTGCTCCATTGTCCTTTACTGATTACCTCATTAGCCTTTATCTGAACCATCTTAACTAAAGTTAAGCCCTACCATCACAATGCCATGCCAAGAAACTCATTACTGCTTTGGGTCTGTAGTGTCTCACTATTAAAAAAGGTGAAAAATCTAATAGACCTACATTGAATGATGGTCCCAAACCATATAATAGAAGCTTGGGTGGGCTTTTTGACTCGATCCACCAAGAATACCCTGTAAAACACCCTTTATTCTAGACTTTTGCTTTTTTAAAAGGCAATTTTAGTTTGGATAATGTGTAATTTTCTTTTATGATGTTTTCCAAAGTGTACAAGATCTCTCACTGGGGCGGTACCCCTTCAAAGAATATTAATATGTACGATTTTGGTAATAATTTGTACACTTTACTTCAGGAACTAATACATAACTATAAGGTCCTAACATGCGCCTTTCAGAAGTAAATTAGGTACAAAGTTGTGCCCTTTGAAAGAGTACCGTCCCAGTTACAGCTTTTGTACCTTTTTCTGAGTGTGTCTAGCTGATATGCTACAGTTGTTTATGGGCATGTTCTAGCTAACAGCTTGCCTTGACACCATGCATCTGGTTAATTCTGCAGGAGCACTGGTGCAGTACCTGCTCTCACGCTTTGTTTTCCCTATGACCGTTCTTTCCTTCACAGAGGCTCCAGCTCGCACTCTAAACGTGCTTGGCACTACCCCGCCAGCCCTCAGTACTATCCTCCTCATTTCTCCCAAGCTTGCTCTTCCTCCCTCCCTCCTCCTCTTCCTTCTTCCTCCTCTTGCTATCAGATGAAGCAGATGGGTTTGTCCCCGCCTCAAACTGGTGGTGCAAGACATGCAAGAATTAATAAAGCATCATTTGCTAAGTGTAGCCCTTGATAGTAAGTAAAGCAGGAGCCGTGTGGGGTTACTCTGTCTGTGCTCAGCGTGATTTGTTGTTTAGTCAGGATCTCAGGATGTCTGGCTTGTTGTGTGTTGTAAAAGTACAACTGCATGGCTTCCTTTTTAATTGGGCTTGTGTTTCTTCAAGCAACCTTTTAAAGGAGTAGTTCACACTTGTGTACTCACCCTTATATTATTACAAACATATGTTTATTCTTCTATTAAAAAGCAAATATTTTGTTGAGTGTGTCGAGCATCTATATGTATCCATACTTTTCTCCTTGACTTTTGAAGCCATTGTATTCCTCACAAACCTCAAAATTTTTAAGGGTTTTTAAGAGTCTTTAATTAGATTTTTTTACTCAGTTTTTTCAATTAGCTTTTGTTTTTGTTGTTTTTCAGCAAGGATGCTTTACATATAACCGAAGTGAAAATAAATATACTGAAGATGGCTGCTGAAAATTAAAATCACAGGAACATTAAAATTAAATTAAAATGAAGCAAAGAATAAATAATAGTAATGTTCCACAGTGTTACAGTTTTTACTGTATCTTTAATCAAATAAATGCAGCCTTTTTATATGTATCGATTTATGTGTTATACATGATCAATAACAATATATCAAATATTTTCTTTATATAGAAACGGAAAATAGCTGATGTAATAATTCCACAGGAAGCTATACAGCACAGTTTTGTTGAGAAATGAGCCAAAAAAATTATCTAGTTTCAAAACATTTCTCACATAAAAAATCAAATATTTGTAAAGCAAATAAATACAAATGCCAGAAAAAAATGATATATGTAACAACATAAAGGGTGAGTAAATGGTCAGTTTTTTTTTTTTGGGTGAACTATCCCTTTAAGCATCAGCATACATCCAGTGGTCTGTCTCTGTTTGGCCGTGTGTAGTGACACACATGAACACTTATATGACTGCTGCTTACCCTTCCTCCCAAACCAGCCCTGACCCCCATCTGCTGGCTCCGCCTCCTGACCCTGTTATGGACAGGTGCCCACCCGAGTATGGGTGGATGACTCCGGGCAGGAGAAGCCTGTTGCCAGCGCCTTTAGAGGTGCCTGGTGCTGTTGCCAGTGGTTATGACCCGGAATACTTTTACACTCATTTCTAGTGACACAGACAACACATAAAACATTGGTGAGATATAAAGGACTCAAATTGCCTCTCTAACTATATTGGCGAATCACTCAGGGGTTAACAAAACAAAGTCTTTTCCACAGCACTTTCTATCGCTTACTCACTGGTGGTGGGATGATTGTGTGTTTGCTTCCAAAAAGGGTGAGGTCTCGTTTTGAGGGGAAGCATGTGACCCTGCACTGTTTTTGATTGCTGTGTGCAAGTTATGACTAGCATATGTGTGTGTTTTTGTATGGTCTGCTTCAGGTGTGTGAATGTTTAACACTGTTCAGTGATGTTGTGTCTCACTCAACCTACTTCAAATCTGTGATAAACGTGTTTAAATGTGTTAATCAAAAAGCAATCATCAATATGGAAACAAGGCTTGTTTCTTGACCAGATATACTGAATTCCTTAGTGTACAATGCTGCAAAACCAGCTGCACAAGGAGTTATTTTTGTAACGTTGTGTTACTTTGCAAAACCATTGACCGTGACTCTGGTTTTTAGTATATCTGGTATGTTATGTGCTACTGGGATTTAAAATGTAAAAAACAAATCAGCGTTTTTGTCCATATTTATTTTTTCATTATTAAAACATTTTACTCTTTTCTATTGTAGATCCTATATAGACGTGAACCACACTGATTCACACACAAGCAGCCCAATGGACAGCAGTTTCGACTCTGAAGACCAGCAGATGCTCTATTGGCATGAGAACTCTAAACCTGGAACGATCGTGTAGGGAATAAGAGAAACTGTTCACTCTCATGTGCCTTGTTCTCATCCCATGTGCTTATTAAGTTCCAAAGGTAGGAATGTTACCGGACGAGAGCCTTAAAACATGCATGTGAAGTAGATCCTGCTAAGCGACTCGAGAATGGACAATGCATTCTCTTTGTGAACAAACCTATGGGATAGCACTTCGTCCTCGAGACACAGCTGCCGTGGAAACTTTGGGTGAAGCTTTTGACGCTGTGGGCAAAATGAACTGGATGCATCGCCCCAAAACACACTGAGATCGAAGGATATTGCCAGATTAATATTTCATCAGGCACAAGCGAACAATGATATGAAGGATTGAAACCAGTTTTTTCAGACGTAAAAAAAACCTCACCAAAATATTCCAGATTGTTTTTTCACACTTGGATTATTAGTCGGTCATGCAGATCTCGACAAACTTTTTAACAGTGTTTTTGTGTGTTTGTAAAGCGAGTACTTGGATTGTGATGGTGCAACAACAGCCTTTTCATTCAGTATTTTCTCCATTTTAATGCTTTCACAATAACACGTATACATTCTTTCTGGCTTTGTACTGGGACGGTTTTAATTTGGTTCACAACCAGCAGTGCTGTTTTTATCAGTGCACAACTAACATTTGTACCAGTCACAAGCAGTGTTTCTGTACTAGTAAATCATGTTTTTTAACATGTTACTTTGCATCAGCCAGTGCCAAGTATTCATTTTCTTTTCTAATCCTGTTAAAACAGCCTACAACAACTGTGATTATTGAAACATGACTGTATGGGAGTTTAATTGTTTTTTTATACTGTCACTAACAATTATCCAGGTACAATAATTATGGCCGTTTACTGCACTTTTTATACTCTAATCGACTTTGCTCACTCTGAAAGATTGGAAACCGTGACTGAGCGCACAGCATCTCTTTACTTTCTCTTTAGAAGGGAACTGTATATGTTTGTAAATACTGTAAAAACATTTGATACATTTTTCATCTTTTAGAGAGATTTGTTTTTATCATTTGGAAAGATTTGTTTGTAAAGCATATAATATATAGTTTGAATTTCTCAAGCTGGTTCTTTAGTAAGTTGTCTAAAAAAATTCATTGGAATTAAAAGAGAAAAACAACATGTTTCGTCTTTGTATTTTGTCAGAATTGAGCATGAATGGTTTTGGTTTTATAATCACAAATATAACTTTTTTTATGGCTTCATAAGGAAACCACCTGCAGGGATGCAATAAGGAAGTGGCAAGCTTGACTAAGCATGATAGTAAACCACAATTAGGACTATAAAGATGACTTTTATATTATTTAACATTAATAAGTCTTTTTTTTTTTTTTGGCAATAATGGTTAGAATTATACTTCGAACACACACAAAAATAAGCAACCTGCAGGTAGCAATACAAGTAATGGTATACTTGTCTATTAGCTGAAATATTGAATTATAATTCTCACATACAAAAACATAACCCCATACACATATACATTGTTAAAGCTGTATACTCATAGTTTTTTCTGTCACTTCAGACTCTGAATTCTCATGAGAACAAGCAGTTCGTCATCATGTGTGGAGTACAGTATAAAACCAGAAAAACGAGTTTTGAGACTCCAGCTAAGAGCACATGAGCCACTCCTCTAAAGATAAGCAATCAGTCTCTGTGTACAGAATGAGCTCACAACACATCATGTGGCTGGCTGGTTTGCCTTCCATGCTACACCTTTGATAAATATCCATAATTTGTGTATTTATGTTCGCACTTTAACTGATTAATAGAAAGGAACATTTAAAATACACTGAAAAGTTCAAATATATTTTGATTTGGTACTGTGACCTCTGACCTATCAACTGTAAGCCAGTGTCATATTCATAAAATATTTTTTTCAGAAATATGTAATACAAAATAAATATACTGTAAAACTATATTTCAATCCAAAATATACTGGGGGAAAAAAACATTTTCACATATTTTTTTACATTAATGAAACACTCATTAATGAACTGTGCACACTGTATATTAATTATATATCCCCCAAATTTAAATAGAGAGCAAGTTTTAATAATGAGCGAAACATTTGAATGGGTCAATTTAATATGGTATTTCTTTTTGGCATTCACCCTACAGCTCTTGAAGTGATTGCTCTTCCCTCACATTGCCCTCTGCTCTTGGCTCTGAGAATGAGAGAGATACAGAGGCTTTGTTCTGATGAACTGTGGCCCGGGGCCGTCTGCCCTACACTGCTTCTGAGGTATGCTGAGATGTTTGTGCTGCAGCTGTGCCCTTCTTTCTAACCTCCCCTTGCTCTTGTAGCCACCAGCTGTACAAAGACATCAGCTAGGTCATTCGCAGCTGACTCCAAACTCATGCAAACAATGGCTATCTATTAGTCCTTCATGAACACACACACACACACCATCCTTCCAGTTGTCAAGTGGGCTTGTGGTTATATACCCTACTTACATTTTACAATATATAGACATAATATTATTGCAATATAATCATCTGTAACTATGTGGTGATTGATTTATCTAATATTCCAAACAAAAAGTAAGCATATAAAAGGGCCTATACAATCCCACAATTCAATTGCTCACCTAAAAACGCTTGATTCAAGACATTTTACCTTAAACAGTTACACTCTTCAGACTCACTGCATCTTCTGGGTTGTCAAAAAACACTTTATTATTCCAGCACTTAAGTGCATTAAAGGGAGTAATTTCATGGCAGTGTAAAAGTATGCAACAGTGGTCACCTTATGCACCTGAAGGTCATTAAACATGAGGTCATGCTTAACCTTTAGAGATGGGGAGGGTAGTTTCTGAGTTCCATCAAAAATTCACTTTAGGTGTCTATGTAATTGCCTGTTGAACTCTATCATGGTGCAAGCAAAAAAAAAAAAAAAAAGACAAAAAATAGTGTGTGCTGAACAATTGATAGTTATTTACTTACATTTCGAATATTTCTTATTAGCTATTCTGGTAGAATTGTAGAATTCAAAGAGCTTAGATGTGCATCTGTTTTTAAGTGTAAACACATGAAGGTGAAGTTGCTGAATCAGCAGGTTTAGATCTGGAGGAACGAAGCGTGATTTACTGCAGGTAAGTTTGCACAGATGTTGTGAACTGCTCTGAAACACCCTGTAATCTACTGCATAGAATAAGAGAGAATGACAGAGTGTAGATCGGATTTGAAATAAACTACCTTTAAAATCATACTTCCTCAATCCTCATACATTTTAAAGATTTTTTTTTTTAGTTCAGTCGTTCAGTGAGTTTGTAATGAGAGTCATCTGTTGGAAACAGTTCTAAAGAATTGCTCAGTCACATGCATTGCTTGGTCCACTCAGTTCATTGTTCCTCTATTAAAAGGTTTTACTCAAAGAAGTGAATACTTTTGGAAAACAAGTTTCAAGTCATCTACACTCAGGAGATGAAGACTCATATCAGTCATATCAGCAGCCTGTGATTGAATTATTTTCCATGGATCAGGTTGGGCCAACATGCTGATATTAATTGACTGACTACTAGTTGCTTTATCGCTGTAAGCCCAATACTTTCAAACACTTTGATTGTGGAATAAATTAATCGTGTCTGATTGTGAATATAACATTTTAAAAAAGACCTCTGTGTGATGATGCTGCATTCAAGCTGCAAAGCAACATAGTGACCAGAACAACATGAAACAATTACTAAATTTCATTGAAATCAAACGCATGATGGTACCAAAGTGTGACTTTATTAAGATATTTTGCATAGATTTAAGATCACCCACCTTTTTTAAAGAGTAATAGCAGGTGCTTCCAATTAGAAGTGAATGTATGAAGGTTCATTCACGTCCAGTTATTTTCATCATAATACTTCATCATAATCTTGAACAGACTGGTTTGTAACACACAAAAAAAACCCTTTTTCCTATGGTAAAATTACTATAATGCAGGGCTCAAATTGCTTATTGCTTTTCCCACACAGCATCAGCAATGTGATAAAAGACATCAATGAACAATTCACTTCAACAACAGCAAACATAAGTAAACAATCTTCTGCAAAGTAATACAGTTCATTATCTAGTACCGTAGAAGTTTCCAGTTGCCATAGAATTCTAGTTATCAGTATCACACTGCAGAACATTTGAAGATCTCTAAGCATGATGACATATTGTCATGTTATATTATGAACCGTCTTAATATACATCAATACATTTATTTTCGCAGAGAAAAACACTATCGCTTTAAATATGCACTTATGACACATTTCCCTAAAGGTCAGAGAAATCTTTGGAAGACGTTTTGAATTGCATCATCGTTCATTTGACCTGAGATGTAAACAAACATTATAAAACACTCCTGTTTTCAATACAATTATTTCATTCCATGATGATAGAAAAACCGCAGTAGGAAAAATAGTTTTTGCTTTGCCAATTAAAGATGTTGGAATAGATGAAGTGGGTTTTTTTTTTAAACTGTGCCAGATGAAAGCGGTTGGGTGAGAAGCTCAGTAAAAGTTCACTCCTTGAGTTTGCTCTCCAGAAAGTCTTGAATCTTATTGAGGTTCTCTTCTTGTTGACCCAGTGCTTCAAGTATGATTCCCATGGGTGATTTCTTGAGTCCGGCACTCTCCATCTTATTCTCCAGTTTGTTTTTCATGTTCCGTAGGCGAAGCGATGCATGTGCAAAGATCACTGAAACGCAAAAGGACAAAGCACTTTGAACTTCCAGATGCTTCACGTTGCCTGTTAAATAATGTCTGGTTTTAATAAACCACTGCTTTGCATTTGTTTTCCTGCAAGCCACAAATAATCGTACTGTATTCCATCTAAAAGATTTCCATCTCGTGAAAACAGGCAGGTTTTTTTTTCCTCCTTTCATTTTTAGATTTATGCTGATGAAAATTTTCTTAAGAAACTTACAGAGAAGAGGCAGCTTGATTCCTAGCAAGAGCACCATTACTCCACCGAAGAGCGACATGAGGAAGTAGCTCACAACCATCACCAGAAACACAAACAGAGTGGGGTTCTCCTTCTTGAATTTTTTGATAACTGCTTTGTTCTCCCCGGCCCAAACAGAGCCAATGAAGACAGAAGCGACCACTACTGCACCTGTGAACATGCTCACAGGATTCAAGAACCTGCCGACAAGAGAATTAGATGATGATAGGATGTTAGTAAAGACAAAATCATAGTGATTATACTTCATTTGTGCCTGAAACATCTTTACAACTTATACTTAAAAAATCTGCAGTGTTAGTCATAAGCTCACTTGAATTTGTTTTATATCACAGCCTTCTAAGCTAATGAAAATACAAGCATTTGTCAATAGTGACACCTAACGGTTATGAAGTGCAAACGCAAGGAGGCATTTTCCATGTTGGTTGTTATAAAAATTAATAAACTTGACAGTTAAATAATAATCTTGGCGTGAAAATAGACATGCAGATTGTGACTGTGATAAAATGCAGCTCTAGTGCTCTTTGCTCCTGCTCAGTGTCATGTGATTGTTACACCCTTAAATATTTTTCACTCTTAGCAACTGGTTATAATATTAAAGCCAAGCTATAAACTCCCAGACATTAGACTGGCCTTCGCCTTTCAAACACAGCTGTCCACATATCAACATAACTACGTGTGCTAACTATCCCCTCACTATATTTAGCTAAGAATTACCTCATGTTCTAAATTGCACAGGACAAAAAACCTCGTATAAGAACAGCTTATTTCCTTCAGCGCAACATGACATTCTCTTACAAAAAATAATGTGCAATGATGATAATATAAGGTAACGTTACTGAAAATTGCTACATACCCCAAAAATACATTATCATATACTGTGCTGTGCAAAAACATTTAAGTGAATTAGAACTTCATTTACAGTGCATTTAAAGCTAAGCATTACTTCTCGCGATACTTTCTGTAACGCGTTGTTGTTGTTGACTCGCCCACAACAAATTAGGAATACTAACGTTATCTGAATGTTCTGCTTATAGTTGAACCCTATATTGTGCGTGCATGTTCACGTTCACCGGAAGACAGAGACCACTATTCTTACCCAACTATCAGGAATACAATGATTGCCAACAGCAGATAGTTTGTTTGATAGTACAGCAGGTTGCTGACCACTCTGTTGTTCCATTTTGCCAGATCTCGCGGGTCGGGTTTGGCGAAACGATCTGTGCCTGGGTAGAAATCATCCCAGCTTCTCAAAGGGGCTATCTCCACTTTAGCCATTAAATCAAACTAACCGGATCCTAGCAGCTGCTCACTGCATATGCAGCAGTACCACTTCCTCACTCTCGCGATGCGCTTTGGGTTTAATGGGCGGTAACTTTAAATGTAGACGAACTATTATGTGTGAATATTTAAGACTTGATGCAATCAGTGAGGTAAAGCTTTTTATTATCATACTGACTTGCTCACATATTCCTTTACGGTTAGTGAACTACCTGCTATTTTACACATACACCATAATGAACATATCACAGTTTTATCAGCACGAGTACGAAACAAATACAGTTTTAATAAACGGCATTAGGCTGAAAAGGTAGTCATTGGTTGTTAAAGTCATTACGTAGTTATCCCGGAAACGCTGACCACGCCCCTTCTGTGAATGTCTGTCATGGCTGCGCACAGCGTGAGTGATGTGCTGAAATAGCGTCTATTTTTGAATACGTGTAACATTTGTATAACATATCACATTTGTTGTTCGTTTTAGTAGCTCCAATTATAACCTCACAGCGTTATCTTTGGTAATATCGCGTTATATGTTCTTTACCTGAAGAACTAGCCTCGAGTCACCTCAAGTCATGATCTGTTTACTAACCTAACGCTTATATAGATATATTTAAGGTTCAGCATTATTTACACGACATGTGAAATTTACAGACACTGACTTTATTGTCTTTAAGCTCACCGATGTGGGCTAAATTATTTCTGCGCCCTTTGTTTATCAACCGAGTTCATCATCTCACGTGGAGTCACAGATCACTAGTCACAATGCAAGTAAAAACTAAAGAGTTCGAGTCCTTATTTACCGACGGACTGGTTGGACTGGCTGGTAAGATCTGTTTATATGACGTCTTCATTGCCTTTTCTAAATACTGCGGTGGTACCATGGTAGAGTGATAGTATCACCATAATACCACTTTAGTACCATTGAGAAGTTTGGACACACTTGCTCTTTCTTTCTTTTTTATCAGCATTTTCATATTTTAGAGTAACAGTAAAGTCACCAGAAACTATAAAATAATATAAATGGAAATAAAACATATTTTGCATTTTATTATGTACGTTAATTTAGGTATGTCCAAACTTTTGAATGATTACCATTTTAGTTCACCATGCTATTTGCTTTGTACTACCAGGGAACATGTCCAAAAAAAATATTTTTATTTATTTATTTTTATTGTTTTATGACGAATAGAAATGTTTGTAAAGAACCAGTTTGAGCTGAGGATTGCAGGAGGGGCAGTGCGTGACCTTCTTTCAGGAAAACGGCCTGAAGATGTGGATTTTGCCACCACAGCCACTCCAGAGGAGATGAAGAGCATGTTCCAGGCAGCAGGAGTCAGGATGATCAACAACAAAGGAGAGAAACATGGGACCATTACTGCCAGGGTAAGGTGAAGCATACTGTTTTTTTAATACTGATAATCTTGAACATTTTACTCCAAACCTTTAACCCATATTTTGAAACTCCTGCAGTGGGTTTAGGTGATCTGTTTTGATTTGTGACAGTTTTCTGCATAATGTCAACATTATGAAGGCTAACGGAAATGTGTGGATATATACATTATATAGCTTCATGATGAGAACTTTGAAGTGACCACTTTGCGAGTGGATGTACAGACCGACGGGCGGCACGCAGAGGTGGAGTTTACCACCGACTGGCAGAAGGATGCAGAGCGCAGAGATCTCACCATCAACTCCATGTTTCTTGGTAAAATATTTCACCTGTATTAGCTTTGCATATCTCACTGATTTGTTGTTGACTTGGATTTTGAATCATTAACATTTTTGTACATTTGATTTGTCCTATATTGCGTTTTTTTTTTTCCACAGGGCTAGATGGAACTCTCTATGATTATTTCCAAGGATATGAGGACCTCAAGAACAGGAAAGTAAGGTTTGTTGGCAGTGCCTCAGTACGGATCCAAGAGGACTACCTTCGTATTCTGAGATATTTCAGGTAATTATGCACTATTACTGAGTATATGCCTTTGATATTATATAAGGGTGAATAAGTTATCCTTTTAAATTTTACAATATTATTTTTTACAATAACGCTTTTTTCAATGAATATTATAAAGTGGACTGTTACTGTTTATCTTAATTTTTTCCTGATTCCTCTGTAGATTTTATGGGCGGGTGGCAACTGAGCCTGGTCAACATGAACCCGAGACTCTGGAGGCGATAAGAGAGAATGCCAGAGGTTTGGCTGGAATCTCAGGTGAGAGGATCTGGGTGGAGTTGAAGAAGATGCTGGTTGGAGACCACGCTGATCACCTGCTGGAGCTCGTCTATGAGTTGGGCCTTGCCCAGTACACAGGTGAGAAACAAAATATAGTGATACAATTATTTGTAAGGAACTGTGGCTGAAAATCTTAACATATAATGTAAAAAAAATAACCTGTCACTGTTTTTTTTCCATCAACAATTATTATTCAGAATGAACCGTTTCCTATGATGCTTACATGCTTAAACATCTGATGCAAAGTTAACTTTGATATTTTTTTGTGGGGCATAAAAATAATGTAATGTAATTTTCTGGAGATTTTAAAAAGGAAAAAAATGGTGAGGGGGACCTTTTCACAGTTTTTCTCACTTTTTATGCAACATTTATATGTAAGAATATATTTTAGATTATAAATGTTCAGACTTGCTGTGTGTTTTCCTCCAGGTCTTCCAGCAGATGGCAATGTTGAGGAGCTGAAGCAGATCTGGCAGAAGGCTCATGACAGCTTTCCTAAACCCATGACTATCCTGGCAGCTCTGTTCCGAAGCCAGGATGATGTGGAGAAACTGGATCTACGATTGAAACTATCCAGAGAGGAGAAAAACCTGGGCCTCTTCCTGGTGAAATACAGACGAGATCTCGTTAAGGGAAAGGATGAACATGACGGCATGAAACCATACACAGATTTCATCATTGATGTATGTGCATTTCCTTCTGCTTTAATATAGTTTAAAAATGTAATTACATCAGTTGTATTTAAAATTAAATCAATGTACAACATGTTAATTTAAATTGGTTGAATTTTAAATAAAACATTTTGACACACAAAAAATGCATTTATCAAACAAATATCACTGTATCCCCATGATCATTAAATACTTTGAATTAGCTTTTATTTTTTATTTTCATTTTTTTTTTTTTAATTAGTAATTTTAATTGCTTTTATCATTTAATTAAATTACATTAAAATATATTTTTTTAACTTCTGAACTTTATTTTAGTTGGCTGCAAATGCAACATTTCCATTCTTTCTATTCATTTTTCTATATATTTAATACTATGTTTCCCATATATTGTATTTTTAATACCATATTTTGTTTCAAATTTATTTGAGTTGTCCTGAACATTTCAAAATATTTTTTAACAGTACATGTTTTATACGAATACAATTTTCAGGGTGTTTTTTTTCCCCCTTGCAGTCTAGAGAGCCGGATTCCCAGAGTAAAGTATTGGAGCTGCTGAAGTATCAGGGAGAAAAGAAACTCTTAGATGCGCTGAACAGGTGGTCCATCCCACGCTTCCCAGTGAGTGGGCATGACCTACGCAAACTGGGTTTTACCTCGGGTAAAGAGATTGGCACCCTCCTTCAGGAGCTAAGGGACATGTGGAAGAAGAGCCACTATCAGATGTGCAAAGAGGAACTCCTGGCCACTCTCAGCACATCCTGATGCCAGATAAGGAAACACACTAACATCAAAAGTGCTTATGGCTCTGCATGCATGTGCAATAATGCATTATTAGTATGTGTACAGCAGCTGCACCTCCAGCTCCTGTGTCAGTTGGTAGTGTGAGGAACCACCAGGGCAGTCGTATAAATCATTTTGCCCTATGTCTTTGCAGAAACAATGCAATCTTGGGATTTTGTATTGACTATGGTTTATTTGGATGGTTTTCAGGGTGCAGAAAATATCTTGGAGCACCAAAATGCACATTTCCAGATTTACAATGCTTAACATATTGAGTATTTACCCTGTTGTTAAATCATAAGCATCATAAACACCCCCTAAAGTGTTTTCTTTTATTCATTATTGAAGTTCCCTCTCTTTTTTTATAAATTGGGATTTAGTTTGACATAATATCATATTCACTTGTTAATATAATTGGTTTAAACAAGAATGCATCTGATTTGAATGATCAAAGTTCATTTTGTTTTTTGTTTATTTGATGTGGGATTTTGCCCTTTCAGAAGAGTGGTGTAATTAATATAGCGAAGGGGGTAATTTAGCTCTCTTGCAGACACCACATCTCATTTGAAGCTGTAGCCATGGTTTCGTAATGAGTAAAATGATGTTGCTTTTGTCAACAGTTCAGAGTTATTAGAAGGTTATGCAACCAGGTGTTTACTTTGAAATAAAGTAACCCACAACAAGTTGTACATTGTACTTCTATCTTGCTTTAAAGTTAATGGATATTCAGAGATTACTTATTATTGATATTTTCAATATGTTTGTTAATTACCTAAAGGGTTAGTTCATCCTAAAATGAAAATTCTGTCATTTATTACTCCCCTTTGTACCGTTCCACACTCATAAGACCTTCATTCATCTTTTGAACACAAGATATTTTTGATTTTTGAAGTCTTAGAGCTCTCAGACCCTGCATAGACAGCAACACAACTGCAGTATTCCCAGTCCCAGAATTTTTTTTTAATCTAAATCAGTACATACTTCCGTCATCATTTATTTATCATTTTAAACCTGTATAACTTATTTCTTCTGTGGAATAAAAAAAAAGTTACTTTTTTTCTGTCTATAGAATTAAAGTTGGGTCCAATGTTGTTTAATTCAGTTGATTTTTATATATACAACTTTTGGTTGTATATAATAAAATCTCAGAGGGCCTGAAGATCAGTAAATTATGAACAAAGTTTAATTTGTGGGTAAACTATTCCTTTAATATGACTCCTAAATTATCATTGGTGCACTTGATAGGTTTTAGCCACACAATTAATTAACATTATAAACACATTTCTATCTGGAATGTCCAGACAGAGTAAAAATATGTATGAAGCAAAATTAACAATTAATTAATTGTCTTTGTAAAAAGAACGTATAATCCATCCCTTAAGCTTGTGAATTTCTGAATGCCATATTGTGTTCATGAGTATTTCTGAATAAAAGACCCTCCCCCTTCCACCAGAGCAATATATAAAGCCTGTAGTCTCCGCGCACTCTCCCACGCTAAGGATGCGCAGACGCGTGAATACTTCCAGTGTTGTGCGTACTGGGTCAGTTAAACTGCACATACTAAACTTAAACTAATTTAAAACTCTCGAGACATTAAGAAAATGTCTGTCCTTACATTTAACTTAAGCAATGTAGCTTCGGAGATGGAAGCCACTGGAGATGAACCCCGGAACGAGCGTTTAGCTCAAATCGAGATCGCGCTGCTGAGCGTCATCTTTCTTTGCGCATCAACTCTAAACTTTGGTCTGCTTCTGGTTTTGTGGAAGAAGAGACAGCAGATGTCCAGGATGCGCGTGTTTGTGACCCATCTCTGCTTGGCGGACCTGGTGGTCGCCTTTTTCCAGGTATGTCCACAGCTGATGTGGGACATAACTGACCGCTTCATCGGTCCTGACCTCGTATGTCGTCTGGTCAAATATCTGCAGATCGTCGGCATGTTCGCCTCCACTTACATGATAGTTGTGATGACTGTTGACCGTTATCAGGCGATCTGCAATCCCATGGTGACTTTCCAGAGGCGACGCGCGCGCTGGAACCTGCCGGTCTGCGTCGCATGGCTCGCATCGTTCGTCTTCAGCGTCCCGCAGCTGTTTATTTTCTCCAGGGTTCAGATCGCCCCGGGTGTCTACGACTGCTGGGCACAGTTCATTCAGCCGTGGGGACCTAAAGCTTACGTAACGTGGACGACGCTGGTGATATTTCTGGTGCCCATCGTAACCGTGACTGTGTGCCAGGTGCGCATCTGCCGCGCGCTCCAGATCAACTTGTACCTGAAGACCCATCAGCAGCAGCAGGGAGGTAATGAAAGACATCGGCACCCTCTTTCCTCCAGAACCAGCAACGTGGCGTCGGTGTCCAAGTCTCGGATTAAGACCGTGAAGATGACTGTGGTGATCGTGCTCGCCTACACCGTCTGCTGGGCTCCGTTCTTCACCGTTCAGCTGTGGTCTGTGTGGGACACCGACGCTCCGACCGAGAGTAAGAGAAAGTCTTTTAACTAACATTTTTGTATCTTTAATTGTTAATACATTGCATTGTGCATCTTAATCTAAATGTAAAAATACACTGCTCAAAAAAATAAAGGGAACACTAAAATAACACATCCTAGATCTGAATTAATGAAATATTCTTATGAAATGCTTTGTTCTTTACATAGTTGAATGTGCTGACAACAAAATCACACAAAAATGATCAATGAAAAGCAAATTTTTGTTACCCATGGAGGTCTGGATTTGGAGTCACACTCAAAATTGAAGTGGAAAAACACACTACAGGCTGATCCAACTTTGAGTTTTTGTCCTTACAATGCCTTGGCATGCTCCTGATGAGGTGGCACATGGTCTCCTGAGGGATCTCCTCCCAGACCTGGACTAAAGCATCCGCCAACTCCTGGACAGTCTGTGGTGCAATGTG
>JAUMHE010000051.1:15324663-15345675 GCA_032359235.1 Enteromius mattozi | reverse complement strand
GGGGTGCTGTGTGTACATTAATGAGGAAAAAAAATTAATGATTTTAGCTGCAATATAACACAGAGTGAAAAATTTAAGGGGGTCTGAATACTTTCCTTACCCACTGTATATATATATATATAATTTATCTGCCATGTTTATATATATATATATATATATATATATATAAACATGGCAGATAAATTGTTAACTTCGTTACAATTCAGATTTTTCAGATCATACAGTCCAACACTTTTAAAAATAAAGGTGCTTCATGATACCATTGCCTTTTTTGTCTAAATGGTTCTATAAAGAACCTTCTTTTTTCATTTTTGTGGAACCAAAAATGTTTTTCTAAGAGTGCACTCCACCCCTATATTGTGTATGTAACGTGCGTGAAAAGAAGCTGATTGAAACAATTTGATCTTAATTCCCGACGCTCTCGGGAGACAATGAGCTCATCATCTGTACCCTATTGAACACGTGAGTAGAGCACAAGTGCTCAACATAGACGCTGATGGCTCCACTCCATATTCCCCACTCAACCCACTGGATATAAAACAAAAGTAACCAGAGTAACCTTTTCTATTTAATGCCACACTGTGCACTGCTTGTGCGTCTGGTTGAAAGTGGGACACAAAAGCACATCTTGGAACACAGCGGGGATGAAGAACAGTGTGCTGTAAATTCGTAAGCATGTTGTATTCCATCCTTCCACCTGATCATACATATATTAAAATCCAAATCACCAAAGAATGGTGGTTGAGCATATCTTCCACAGGACTAAATAAACAACTGAATGCACTGACCATGCATTCACGTGCACGTTGCTCACACTGGCCGTGTTTCTCCCATTAGACATAACCTCTGAAAGGACTGACTCATCTCACGCTTTGTGGGTGCCCAGTATCATCTTCCACGTGAGCCTGTTTTTTTATAACCATACTGTGTGTTCCTTGTCGGATCTGAGAGCTAAACACAAAGTAAGGGTTAGTTTCTTTTCATTTTCTTTTTTGTGACAGGGTTTTAAGATCTGATAGATGAAAGGAGTGATGGCTCATATAAACAACTCAAGGAAAAGGTCAAGAGCAGTCAACATTTTCGCACATTTATAATGGGTTTCTCTACTGAAAACCTGAACAATATGGGATGCCATGTTTTTACTTCATTAGCCGCAATGGTGGTCCAGGGCAACACTTCCTGAGCCTTTTGTATCTGCACTTTTTTTGTTGTACGGATGTTTTATTACTGCCCAGATCACAGTCAAGGATAACTCTACCAGACAAGGTGTCTGAGATTCAGCAGGTGCGTAATAGTCTTCTGCAGGCAGAGTAAAATATTGCAGCATCTGACTTGGTTGAAGATTCTCTTGTGATAGCAGTGGTAATTGAACAGAGCTCAGTGACAAGTGTCTTGCCATTTTCCAAACTAGTCTCTCAGGGTTCCCAGTTTGTACTATATTTTGTCTGTCAATGTGTGAAAACTCTTCTACTTACTTTTAACACTCTCCAAAAATCACCACTTTTTTTTTTTTATTATTGCTTTCTTGTTGTCAGATTGGTCCAGTATAGTTTAGAATCTCTTCACCTGTGCAGAATGCGGCTCAAATAGGCTTTTCAGCCACTTTGCTGACTTAATTTACTAATAAAGTCCATGGTGTATTTTCAGTTCAGTAAAATTTTTGTACACTAAATTGGAACAGAACAGAACTTCAAACATCTTGGTGTGTATATGTCACAATGAGAGAATGGAAAGTTTTGGTACTGTTGGTTACCCAGCATGCTTTGCTGCTTTCGCTTGAAAGCAAATGATATGTGAACAGGAATTAAACATGCCACCGACCAAGACCTGGGCAGGATTGACTAATAATTTTGTCTGTAGAGTTTCCATAACAACAAGAAAAAGGAAACAGTTCTGATGGGACGGTTTTTCTAGAAGGTATTATGAGATGGTAATGAGAAGCTCTTTCCATAGTGCACATTTAGCATGATGATGGATCATACTAACTAAAGTCTGATTTTGCGGTGGCTCTGCTTTAAATTGCACTGCCGTGTTGAGTACTGTAAATTAACTCTGCCTGCTTTAAAAAAATGTTTCAAAATCATTACAATTTGAAGAAATTTGTTGCAAACTTAGAAAAGCAATCAATATGTAACCAAATGGAGTCAGATACATTACTTCAATAAATTAATCAAAATTGTCACACTAGTATTACATTTTAAATATGGTAACTTGTAATCTGTAACCTATTACATTTCCAAAGTAACCTTCCCATCACTGCATATTAATCCCCTATCTATCTATCTATCTTTCACATTTGATTGCTTTTAAATTGTCTTTATTAGTAACAGGAGAAGAACATTTTTTTTGTCTTTTTGTCTCTTGGAAAAAAATTAATAAATAAAAATAAATAATTTTTAAAGAAATTGTAGCAACACTTGAAAAAACTACGCATATATATTACCTATTTATTGTTCTCTATTACCTGTGGTGTAATTTAAACTGTTCTGAAAAAACAGAAATAGTGTGACCTGTACACTGGTTGGCAACAAGGAGGAGAACAAAGCTGATATCAAGGCTGTTTCAGAAAAGAAAACCAATCAACCACTCAACCATGGGATACTGATTGCATTCAAGCAGGGGAATATGCATAGATACCTGATGGCAATTGGCAACTGTGGACATGAGAATATTACATAAGACTGCTAAACAACAAAAATGTATCAAATTATTTTTTGGGTATGACTTTAGCAAGATTTCTAAGAATATATTTAAAAAAAAACTCATGCCTGTTATAAGCACTAGGCCTACACTACAAAAAAAGTTGCGTCACCGTCACTGACTTGCGTGAGCAGAGCCAGAATCATATTTAATTTTAAAGTGTGGATAGGATTTTCATTAAATAAAAACTTTCTTTAAAGTTTATATTTAACGTACGTGGATAAGTCACTTTAGAAGATTTTGAATATACCTCACGAGACTAGTATAGGCTACTATCTATGATAATAATAATAATAATCATAATAATGTTTTGTCATTTTTATAGGTGACCACAGTCCACATTCACTCTCATTATGTATTTCATATCTTGACAAATCCCACCCACCCCTTGTGCTCCATGGAGGAAAAGTCATAGGGGTTTGAATGATGTGATGGTGAAAAAATGTAGATTATTTTGTGTAAAACGTTACTACTGACAACCAAACTGTTACATACAGTGTGGGAGCCAGATAACAAGAGTTAGTGTGACATCTTGTGGTTCTCTGTCATATTGCTGTGTGTGTGTTTACCTGTTTTTCTATTCTGGTGGGGACATAAACCTGAATACACACGCCTATGGAGAGTCCCCATAAGGATAGTTGAATTTGTGTGTTTATGTGTACAGGTTTATACTTCATTATGTAGCCACAAGGATAGTAAAACTGACATTTTGAGGGACCAGCCAGTGGTGCCCACAAGGTTAAAATGTATTAAATATACTAAATCATTATTTGAAAATGTAAAAATGCTAAAAAGGTTTCTGTAAGGAAGAAGTTTAAGTTAAATGGATAGAAAATATCATTAGGTCAAACAGCAGAAGTCTATGACAAGTCCCCACAAAGACAGCTGTACAAACGTGTGTGTAGTGTGCACAGTCCTACAATACTTCCTACCTTTTCACAGAAAAAGAAGAAGATGCATTGAGCTCTAGAGGGCAATAAAGAGCCATGATAAGAACTCGACCATGCTTCTTTCAATGAGGACGGAACAATTTGCAAGGAAGTGCTGAAATGAAGGTGAGTGGCCATTTAAATGTGACCTAATGCCCCAGAGAAGACCTTTCACCTTCAGCAGACTGAAGAAAGTGCAGTGTATTCAGGAAATTGACCTTACACCGTGATATCTGGTCCAGTCCATTGATCAAAAAAAGATTATCCATGTGTTTCACCTGAATTGTTCGTAATGAAATGGTGAAGTTCCTCTGACAGCAGCGAGATCACAAGGGCAGAGGGAAGATGCTAGACATTAGTAACTGATCCCTGATGGCCTGTTATGTTTGGCAACTTCTTGCCAAAATTCTGTCCAATGCAGATGCTTTCCAAGGACATTGATAAGATGCAAAGACACTGCAGGCATGACTCTGCATTTCTGAAAATGGCGCTCACATTTGTCTTTATAATCTTCAGCATCTGCGATAATAAGGAGGCAGGAATGGTGTTAATTACCCTCCCAGCAAGATACAGAACAGCATGCCATTATCTTGAATGGGAGTCAGAGTTAGTCAGGAAAAAATTTGCTGCATTCAGTACATTATATATTGCCTATTAGCTTGTGTTATGTGTACAATAGTTGCTGCATGGAGATATTAAAGATATATTTTTATTGTGACATTATGATATTCTAAAGCTTAAAATAATAAAGTTTTCCAGGTTAAATTTATTTTTAAAATATTAAAATATTAAAATAGGTTAAAATATTTTGATATTTTGATACATTGATATATTGATATATATTGATATATATTGATATATTTGATATATTGATACATTGTTATTTTCGTATTATTTATATAATATCAAATGTATTTTTCTATTATTTTTATGTATATATATATATATATATATATATATATAATATAATATAATTTAATTAGATTAAAAGTTCCTCCAGTTGTGCCACATATTATTGCTCCTTGAAGGAGAGTTTGTTTAAATTTCTTTACTACTCACAGCCTGCAGTGCAGCTCAGACTGTCAACCAAATGGAGAGAAACATCCTTTTTGTGAGTGCCAATTTACAGGGCACTGATTCAGGGGGCAAGAGAACAAACTACTGTTCCACTTCTGTGAAAAAGGAAATGGGCTTCAACTTGGCAGCTAGTCTTGAGCTTAAGACACTGATTCCTCTGTTCGCATTCAGTTTGTCTTATTCACTTAGATGACTGACAATTATATAATTATTTCTGTAATACAGTTTTTTAAATCATTCAAATATGTTATCATTGTACAAAATGTATTTTTGTTAATTTCATATGTTTTAGAATTTGACTTGATTTTTTAACATTGAATATCAGTAGGGAAATATTCAATTTTTCTTCAGCTGTGATATTTTATGCAAAGCATGAATCCCTCTCACATTACTGTTGTTTGTACTGCATGTCTAACGGCAGACTGGTTGTTCTAAGTTGATTTCAGCATGCGCTCCCATACAGATCACAACAAGTTGCTTTTGGCAACACTCAGTAATGCCTGATTGGCCAAGATTCTGCTTTGCGATACATCTGGGCCAATGAAAGAGGAGCACTGAAAGACAGCAGGTGCAGTCTGCACCTGTGTAGCATCAAAATGGCATTACCCAGCAAGGAAAAAAGCCACTCAAGCTTGTGTCAGTCCAGCAGAAGGGTAAAAATAACAAGGGAAGTGCTGCTTCAAATGTTTCACCTACATTAAATCATTTTTGTGCAATGCTGCACTTTAGCGGCAAACTGACAATATGAAACCGGTGGATTAGACATGCTATTCTGCCAAACAGGAAGCTAGCAGTAGCCACTAATATTTCGCTAATAAATCTCAGCTGGGGAGACTCTCGCAAAGGTAAAAAAGTGCCTTCGTTAAAATCCATAAGACTGTGCCCCCTGAAGATGCTCCATGCAAACCTTTGATGGCTTCTGGCTTTCTTCTAGATACTCTGCTCTGAGTATCCTCACCGATATTTTTAGCAGTTTAATTCTATCAGATGTCTTCTCTGCCTACCTTTGAAGCTGATGGGAATTAAAGTGAAAGCATGGACAAGTGGTGACATAGTCTTTTTTCCCTTTCCCCATATGATACAGCTGCAAAGCCACGATTTTTTTTCTAAAGCTCTCGTATACTATTGTTTTTATCGGATAAATCTGATAATCAAAATAAAAGACTCTTGAGTGACCACAACTGGCAAAAAAGAGAGAGGCAGGCAGGCAGACAGATGGAGAGAGAGTGAGACAGTGAGTGAGTGAGTGAGTGAGTGAGTAGAAGAAAGCAAACAGTCTCAGATGGGGAGGTTTGTCATAGATAAGCACGAAGCTCTATGTAGCCTCTCCCAAAGCCACATAGCAGAGCGGAAGAGAGGCCAGATAACAGCAGTGTCACTGCAGCATGCTGTGGCCGCGGAATACTGATGAGGAAACCTGGGAGACACTGGATGCTGTCTATGTGTGCATTTTTATATATTCCTAAATGTGTATATCTGCATCTGTGTAAGGTCCCGGATATACACTGTGCTAGAATGTACATGCAGGTGCTTATACTGTAGCTACGCAAACTTGATTTTGTGTTTCATTGCATTCTGAAATGTATTTTATATACATATATATACACACACACGGATTCTAGGGCACATCACTGATTATATGTTCCTCTTGGAAACTCTTGGATTTCTTAAGAAATATCTAAATTTGTGTTCCAAAGGTGAACAAAGAAGGTCTGATGGGTTTGGAACAGCACAAGAGCGAGTAATTAATGACAGAATTTTCATTTTTGGGTGAACTAACCTTTAAAGACCATCAAATTCATAACTGCTTACTTAGGATTACATCTGCATTATTATTACATTCTGTCTGTATTTCAGTACTCCATGCACTGTTCTTATTATTTAGTAAACCTGACTGGCATTATGCCCTAGGGAATAAAAGGCATTCTTTAATTCAAGAATGAAAGAAATGATTCAACTTCGCCGTTGGAAATGCAAGTTGTGGTAAGGGTTGTGTGTGGATACCTGCTTGAGTTTGTGTGGGTGTGTGTTCGCCTGTCTTTGGATGAAAGACAGCGAGAGGCTGACCTTTTTTGAATGTCATGATTTATGTGGTTTCTCCGGATGGTGGAGCGTTGCTGTTTCTTCACTTGTCTCCTTTTTGGCATGGGCTGTCATTCACTTTAGCATGATGCTATGGGTCTCATAATTAATCTTGTCTTTCTGGAACATCCGGGCATATTAAATGCATATTGTGGTTACTGCGAGGCATACAAAGCGGAGGAAAAAGATACTGTGAAATATAACAGTGCTGTTTTGAATTATGTAAGTGGCATCCTGACATCTGTGACAGGATTTTATCTTCCAGATAATTATGCGTTTAAAAAAAGGCTGTAAAAGACTTTCTCTGCATGTTTGATGTTTGTGAACATTTATGTGAGTTACATAAGCTGTGCTTTGAATATGTTTGCGAGAAAACATCTAAAAATCATTTTTTAAAATGGGTCATGTAATTTTCTTGCTCATCAGCATAATCAATCATACAGAATCAATACATTGTAATCATTCTAAATAGTCTGGTGGCATGTTTCAGTGTGAATTGTTTCATGATCCTCTTAAATGTTATACAAGATTTACAAAGACTGTTACTAAAGGATAGGACAGTTAAAACTATATTTGAACCAACAGAAAAATCCCAACCAGTGCCAGTAGAACCGGAGAAATCATGACATGCGAAGGAGGACTCTTTTAATGTAAGGATCAGAGTGAGGGTGGAAAGTTGTAATGGGAAACTAAAATATGACTCTTTTTGGCTCATAAAGCCTCAGCAACATTATAAGTGAATCTCAAGGGAGAAGTTAAATGAAAAAATGTATTATACAAACCATTTTTTTTGTATACACTGCTATTGCATGCACATTAAAATACAACAACTCTCTCAGGCTAACAAGCCTTTGCTTTTTTGCATTTATGGTCTCAAGGTCATTAAGCCCTGATTAAGTCTAATCACTCAGAGTCAACAAATGAGGCTTCATTAGTACAGGACTGGCAAAGGATAAGTGGGCAGTAGAGCTCAAAGGAGAATATAGGTGTCAGTAGACAGAACTAGGGTCTTAATGAGGACAGAACTAAAGCAGGGAAGCAGAGGGATGAGCTGATGTGTTATGTGCCATTACATGAAAGAAGTCTGGTATTAGCACGTCAACATTAGAGGAGCGCAGTTATTTATATGAAACTGAGTGCAACTTAGACCTGAAATGGTGGATGTGACCCTTATGACTCACTTATTGTGTTTTTTTATTTCTTCTTTTTCAATTTTTTTATCTTAATGTCCCGAAACACAGATAAAATCTGATGTAACAGAGGTTTTCTGTTCCCTCCAGTCACAGTAAGACTTTTCGCTCTGATGTGGAACAAACCCTTCCTAGAGTCCTAAAGTCCGGATTATACTTGCAAATTCTCACCGCTTTTTCTTGACTGGCATCTTACTGTAAAAGTTATTAATATTAATGAACCAATTTGCATTCTCCTTGAATAAATTTTTTGCTTGGTGTGTCTGCCTGCTTGCTTGTACATTGCTGTATTGATGAATTAAAAACCGCAATGGTACCTAGCACTCTGGGACAGTTAGGTGATGACGTTGTTATAAAATTTGATTAGTGACATAAGTTTCACACGAATGCCGTCTAACTGTTATGACATAATTTAGTGTGCTAACATCTGTTAGGGTGTATGTAGTGCATCGGGTAGTTTGTTCAAATGGGGTTTTGCTTTAAGAAGCAAGTTGACAGATGGTTGGTTGTGAAATTAGTGTAGCTAAGATGATCTTTTATTGTAATACACAGCAGATTCGGTCTACCGTTTACATGTCATTCTGAATAACTGGTTTACCTTGCAGCTCACTGTGTACAACTGCATGCCACCTGTTTTCTGGGGTAAACAGTTTTTTTTTTTTTTTGTTGAAAGAGATAATCATCAGTAATTGAGCAGGTATGTTATGTTTGTGAATGTACTGTGTAATATATGCATACTCAGTACTGGCATCTTTTCTGTCTTGGAATGTATAAGGCACAAGAAAACATCATGTGTGCGTTTTAGCAAAAGGCAAAGTCGAGTTCCTAATTATATACTGATATATATTTTATTAAGAATATTTGTTATAGGCCTATTCTAGTATTGAAACACTTTCTAGAAAGATTTCTATTGTTATTATTTAATCATTTCTAATCCTAAATCTTTTTTCAATACTAGATTATCAACACTTTTATGTCTATTTTTAGTTTGACTCATGCCTCTAACTGTTTGATCTTCTCAACATTCTGTGTGAGCACAGTTCATATTTAACATCCTGCCTCTGTTTGCCCTGTCGTTTCCCCACTCATTCAATTATGTAATGCTATTACATTTCATTGGAGAGCCAATCGAATCGGAAGATCAACATTCAATTTCCTCCGCGGTGGCATTCGTGGAGATATATGGCTGGGATAATTTAATTTCTTTGCCCATGTTTGTAAATTTTGTTGTTGACCGAACGAGGCCTGTAGCAGAGCCTCAGGTGCACTGCTGAACTTTATGAGCACAGATTCAAGATGGCTGTGAAAAGAAGGATATATCTGGAGGTGCTGTTTAAAATGTGTTTGACTTCCATGAGTTGGCGGATAAGCAGATTAGGCATTTTGCTTCAACAAAAATAGAATTTTGAGTCAGAGTTGGATAGACTTGGATTTCTTTTTCAGAAATTTTTTGAATTTGAATCTGATGAAGCACCCCCTGAAAAGTTTAACTTTTATGACATTTTACTGAATAAAATTGAACATGATTAATTCAGAAAAAATATATATTTTTAAATGTTTTGTTAGAATTTATGAGAATTTAGAATGTATACGTATATGTTCAATATATATATCTGTGTGTATAAGTGTTAACCCAACTTTCATGTAAACTGCTTTATCTTGAATCACAACACACAGAAATTAGTAATAAAATATTCAGAACAAACATACTTAGTAATAAGTACTTATGAAGCACATATTAGAACGCAACAAGTCCCTCTGAGAAAAAAAAGATTCTCTTAGAACATTTTGCATCATTATAAACATTTTGCGTCATTTTAAAAATGTGCAAATCATTGGACAAGGCGTGGATATGTTCTGACATAGCCTCAGTGTCCTTTCACTGAAGTACTGATGGATTCTGCTGACTGCAGCCTCCACAGTTTTGACATTGTAATGCTAAAGGTCATATGATCAATAAGATGCCCTGTGGAGCTGGTGCACTGCATACAATCTAAACGCTGGTCTTTCGAAGCTCTTGTTTTTGATTGCCTTTTATCATTTATTATTTTCAGAAACTCCCTCTGCCCCCTCCAACCCCCACACCTAAAGATGAATATGGCAGCAGAATCAACTGTGACAGGCCGTATTTCTTGGTGCAGACCATCATCTGGCAATGAGCCCAATATTAGAAATGAAACGATCTAGAGAGCGTAGCACAGTGTGCCACCACACTTTATAAGCTGGGTTAAAACAAGCTTGAGTTGCCTCAGGAGTACTAGTTGGCTCTTAACGTGTTGGGAGTTGGGCATGTTTTTTTCTGACTGCTGTCCCTTTTGAGATCTCGCCTCAGCAGTCTTGTTTATTAAAACAGCTTGTGAGGGAAACTGTTCTCCCAGAACACGTGTTGCACGTTTTCTTATTTAAAGAATTTCTTACTGAAAGCCATCTTTAGATTCTTTCTGTCCTTGAATGTAATATTTATCTATGTTGTTACCTATGTAAGGTTATGTTTATGCTTATTTATTATGTAAGTTACTTAGGTTATGTAATCGGGCATTGATTTTTCTCTTGATAACTTGGACCCTATGGGATTTCTGCCATTGTTAATGATGGCATGCTTGAATGAGACTTATGTGCGATTATACATTTTGCATGAATAGTAAAAACTAGCCTCCCTGAGTAAATATGCTAAATACCACCTTAATGAAAATGTAAGTGTGAGTTTAGGACATGGACTGTTTCATTAGCTCAGTATGAAAGCAATAAAAAGCCTCTGTTGGAACAGAAAAGATAACATGTATGCCTAAATGCCCAAACATGTTAATTTTTCTTGTCTGGCTTTGGCATTGTAGGATGTTAAGTTAGTCTTCACTGTCAGTGTGATATATGGTTGCTTTGAAAATGTTCATCTGTCATATATCTCTCTAGCCCAGTGTCATGTGCGAAGCTTACATACTCCATCATGACTATAATAATCAGACGCAGACACCAGGGAAGAAAACCGCTCCCACAGTAGCTCAGTGATCTCAGTGACACTTCTGATTCTACATTCCCATGAGGAAATTAATTAAAAGTACAGCTGTCTGTATGATGGGTCTGTGTTTTACTCTGAAAGTATTATTCCTTATAGCCTCCAAATTTACATTCATGGCCGAGCTGTGCTTGCTTAAAAAGGCCCATTTTCAGTTTTGTCAAACTTGAGTCAAACTTTTGCTGGCACATGGGATACTTATCAGTATGATCAGTGTGTCTGAGATCTAAGACAGATATCCCTGTTGATTTGCTGTCTCTTTTACTAAGGTAGAAAGGAAAACGTTTTTTTTTCCTTCATTGAAAATTCTCAAGGCTTCTGGCGAACATTTCCTTCATATCACTGTAGACACGGCCGACAGTCTCTCAGGTGGCACGTACCCGTTTAAAGTTGAAGAATTCTCAGTTTTTTCTTTTTTTGGACCTGTTTTAACCTGTTTTAGACCTTATAGTTTGTATTCAGATTTTTTGGCTCGGGCAGATATCTTTTAATATCAAGCATTTTTTTTATTTCTTTCAAATTGATTTGGTTGATAGAAAATGCAAAAAAACAAACAAAACAAAACAAAAAAAAACAATTTTACAAGTAATATTTTCAACATTTTTGAAATATCTATTCCTATCTATAATATATTTGCAAACTCTATTTATCACAGTTGTACCATATTTGGATCTCTACAAATCTGGCATCTTTCACTTCATTGCACAATCCAGTGTGTTTTTGGCAGCTACCCTTTGAGCAAATACATAATACCCCTCAGTGGTCACCCCACACAATCATGTTAACCATGTGCACAAACCATTACCCAAGCAGTTTCATGTTGGGCTGCAGTCATAACAGCTAAGTTACAAAAGCATTCAGGCTTCCTGAACGCTCAATAATACATAGAAACTGGGCTAAATTATTGATTACCCACTTTATGTAATTGTTTCTCTCAGTGTTGAATTATTCATAGTTGGAAGGTTGCACTGTCTAGAATCCCAGGATGAAGGCGCAGTGGTGCGCCAGTTTTTGAAGACGAGAGTGGGATAAGATGGGGCCGACTGACACGCATGTATACCAATGTTCAGTGTAGGGGGCTGCTCTGCTGGATGAGTGCTGTATTCTCTGCAGGAAATCACTGGCAGTGTAGAGGAAGTCTGCAGTATAACTGAAAATGCTTGTACATACTACAGTGTATATAACAAGTTTGACCCTGGCAGGAACATAGTGTTGCTGTTATACTTTTAAAAGTTTTCTGACCTTAGTTTTCAGTATTTAGGTCTTGTTGGCGTCATATTATTTAATGAATTCATTCATCAATTTTATTTGCCAGCCTGTAATGCATAAGTTAAGTAGTGCCATGAATATTACAGTGCTTTTATCATAATGTGTCCTGAGCTACAATGGTTCCTAATCCCAAGTGATTTTACATGTCTTTTTCAGTTAGTGTACCCTTCATGTGAGAACCGATCTTTTGATGGATGTCTGGATCTTTTTACCTAACTCGACCTGGATGATATTTCTTGGAGATTCAGTTCAGACAAATTACTTGGGACATATCCCATCCTGAATTATTCAGTGACTAATATCTGCTGCTGCTGCTGCTGCTGCTGCTGACAGGGCAAAGTGACTTGAATTTTGAAGCTAGATTTTGAGGGCTGAGAACGTAGTAATGCTTTGCTTTTAAAGCATTATTTAAGAGACAAAATTTACAATTCACTTATAAACTTTTTTTCTACAAATGTCTTAATTTTAATCATCCTATGATCACATATTTCATGCATCAAACACATTTCACGAGTTCCCACTTCCTCATTTATAACCAATATAAAGCATGTTTGGCGTGCTGTCCGGGGAGCAGGCAGAGAGCCCGGTGGACCCCGAGCCCTAGGGGATCAACCCCTAGGAGGAGAGGGCTGGGTAGAGCTCGGAGCCCGGCCTGGTCACCGCGTGGCCCCTGAGAGGAGAGTGGAATGGCTATTGGGTAAAGACGGAAGCTGAAGGATAGTGAAATAATACTGGAAACCGGATGTCCCCGGCTAAGCAAGCTGGAGCGACGGTGGCAAGGAACAAAAACTCCGCTAGGGAGAAAAACTTTGGGAGAAACCTGACTTAGTGGGGACCAGTTCTCTTCTGGCCGGGAACCGACACCCGGATTCCGCTAGGCGACGTGAGGGGAGGCGGAGGGATGCAAGAACGAAGATGCTAGAGAAAGGAAGTTGGCGGCATATAAAGGGCAGGATTACGTTCTGATTGGGTAATTAAGTAATAGGGAGATTGGCTGCAGCTGGTTAACATTCAAACGTGCTCCTACCGAAATTAGTTTAATTTAAACATCATGAAAAAATATTTTTTTGGGGCTATATGGGTTCATTACAGAAACAAAAATTTAAAAGCCTACGTCAAAACACATAATCAATACTTTTGTTAACAACAACAAATCATTATGTCATTATTTTTTTCTCATTTGTTAATTAGAAACAAACATACTAAACTGCTTATTTTTAAAATAATAATAAAAGTTTGTGGCAAACTTGCTTCTTGTCATTACATTGTCCTATGTAAATAAATGCAAAATCACCAAAAAATGTATCTTTAAAAATGTTCTACAGGTCCATTGCACTACCTATATATTTTGTTAATTTACTAAAACAGATTTGTGAGTTAAGATGTTTTAGTCATACAGCCACTGGATGCAAATAGTGTGACTTATATATATACAGTATGTACACACACAAACAGATTTGGCATATAGGCTGTCTAATAATCCACTAGCCTAATAGCCCTTGTATGTTCAGCTATTTACAGACAGATTTTCATCTGCTGATTTTGGCAGCCTGTAATGTTGATAACAGCGGCTAGCCATCAGAATGGCATAATGACAGCTTTTTCTTCTTACCAGCTGAAAACAGAGCAACATTGTAACGATTCAGTGAGCACTGACTCAGTTCAGCGTGCCTATTGTCAGGTCTTTAGCACTTTAGCCTGCAGCCCTGCTTAACCTCCGTGTGCACGCACATTTACACACACACACACACACACACAGTGCCACCACCTGTGTTTCATCTGCCCACAATTCAGCTCAGGCTCCATGGTTGCCTGTCCGTGTGTCATATCCTGTCTGAGCCTCTGTCCGTCACTGCAGGGACTCCAGACGCAAACATATGGTGTTTATTTAGTGGAAAGAAAGATTAAAGTTAAGTTAGGAAAGAAAAATAATAAATAAATAAATGCATTCTTTTTTGAGTATCCTCCTAGAGACAAAAAGTATCTATGAATCTAAATGCTGGGTGTTTCCAAGGAGCCTCCTTCTGTGCTCCATCGCAACACGTTCTGAAGTCTTAACCTCCTAAGCTTCTTATGCATGCATATAGGAACTCTGCTTCTTACAATGTATAGCTGAATCCTAAATCTTACCTCAACCTGAAAACCACACATGGTCTGCTGTCAGAAGACAGGTGTGCTTTGTTGCCTCTGCTAGTGTGCAGATGTGAGTTTGTATGAGTGTAAGATTGGATGCAGTTCTGTTTATAAAAATCTTCTTTGTGCTGGAACAATTCAGCCTAGAATTAAAATAGCTCTTCTTTTGCTTCAAGTCCCTTTAACTGTCTTCCTCTGTGGAAAACCTATCGTTTGCAAAAAAAATAAAATAAAAATAACTTAAGTAATGTTTGATTTGTTTAACTGATAAAAAATATTTTTGGTTTACCCTTTAAAGGTAAAACCTTTTTAAAAGAGGCTTTTCTAAATGTATTAAGTGTTGTAGTAGACTTACCGTGGTGCTTAAAAACACTGATTGTAATGAGACTTCTATTGCCTTTTAAAATGAAATAAAATTTAACATAACAGTTTTAATAATAGAAATAACTCTGGGTAAGGCAAGGATGCATTTGTATATCTGGTATTTTATTTTCTGTTTCTAAAAAATGAATGGAAAATGTACATTTTGATGTTAATGTTAACCTTTTAAATATGTTGTGGTCCTCTCTGGTCAACTGAGGAAAGTTTTAATGCCTTTTTTTACTTTGACAGCAATAAACCTTGAAGATGCATTTTAATGTATAGGTACAGTGCTTATATATGTAATTTAATATAAATATATGTGTTTCTGCTGTCTGTGTGATAAAACTGAATCTAGCACCCTACATGTGCACAACCAATGTCTGATGGGCCTGTGGCTGAGTGCATTTCTTTCATCCCAAAATCCTCTTCATCTCAGCTCTGTCAAACAGGGATTATAAATTGACTTTCACACAGCATTCAGAAGGTCACTGCTATGGAGATACTATAATCAGGCAATGATGCCTAATCTATGTCTTTTTTATTCAGGCTTCTCTGGTCATTAAACAATTGTCAACATTAGGTTATGAATTAATGTTAATACATTTAATACATTTAAAGAGTATGTTTGCCTTCTTTAGTTTTCTTAATTTTGTTGATCTTAGATGATCATGTATAAAAGAAATAGTTCTATGTCTTGTCTGAAAAAGCCTTTTTGTTTTATTCTTCATGTCTTGTTTATGAATTTGTGTTCCGCACCGCACATGTTCTAGCAGTTGCGGTTGTTAAGCGTTGTAAAGATCTAATCGTATTCTCTCACAGTGGGTGGTCATATCATTGAGCTATGTCTATAGTCATTAATGCACAAAAACATGTTTATCATTACCATACTTCTGATGAATGGCAACATTTCTCCTCTTCTCTTTCCTCCCTGTAATATCATTCAGATTGATGTCGTTTTCTGTTTGAAGCATGGAAACGTTTTTGGTGGCATATGAAACGGGAAACTGCATTTTAATTTCAAAGCACTGACACCACAACCTGATATTGTCAAGCGTGGTTGAGTCCTCCTCTCTGACAAAAACCTTCTGAAGCTGTCATCACAAACTGGCATGCTTTAGATGTGCCTTACCTGTCTTTGCAGAAGGTCGTGCTGATCATAGAACACTGGCAACTCGGGTAAAACCACTTCTGCTGTTTTTAGGTCATCTTTATGAATTTTGGCATTCGCCCCAGACATATTTTTTATAACAAGGCCTATTTTGTGACTTATGCGCTCATTACCTATGCACGCTTTACATATACACATGATGTTTTATTCATGCCACAGAATTTATTTTAATCATTTGGGCCACAGGGAATCCAAAGATACGATGAAATGAGAGAAATGGCGATTGAACGTGGTGATCTATGATCCTTTGGTAGGCATCGCTCGGTTGCCAACCTCGTTAAAAGATAATTAGCCATTACTAATGTGGATCACCGTGGCAAGACTTAGTAGCCTCGCAGTCATCTCTATAATACCAATAAGATTTTTATAGAGAGATGCCAGACCTCATTCAGTCAGCAGTTCTATACAAATGACTTTATGATTGCTCATCACCCCTTTAGTCTTTCTCACTTTTAGATCCTCATATGTGCATGATATACATAAATTATGGATTATGGACTTTAATCATGGCAGTATATTATTAATACTGGCAGATAATGTAAACACTTGCCGATGATTGTAATTATCCTTATCATAATAAAGTGTAGTTGTCTTTGGTAGTGAAGCAGCGAAACAATAGAAATTTTCATTTTAATTTTTTTTTCTGTAAAATGTGTGGTTTGTGGTTGCTATAAGGTGTTATTAGTATTTGTAGTGTTGTTGCATGTTCTAAGGCATTGCTAGTGTTCTTATTTTACTTTGTTTTATTAATTTTGTTGTGTGCATTTGTCATTTTAATTTTGTGATATTTCTAATTAGCTTTAATCTATTTTAGCTTGTTTTCATTTAATAAATGAGCACATCTGAATAATAAATGCTACATACAAACAGTGTTGGGGAAAGTTACTTTTAAAAGTAATGCATTACAATATTGCGTTACTCCCTAAAAAAGTAACTAATTGCGCTACTTAGTTACTTTTTATGGAAAGCAATGCGTTACGTTACTTTTGCGTTACATTTTAAATATGGGCAGAGCTTGAGTGTTTGTTTTTAATAGAAGTTCTATTTATAGCAAAATGTAAAAGCACACCAAAAAGTGTCACGAATAAACCTCAGGCTGAAGAAAAAGTAAATTCACATCTGGAAAAAGTGCAATACAGGAGAAGAAAGTTCAATACTCTACAGCAATAAAAAAAAATAAAAAATAAACAAAAACAATGAAGCACAATAGTTCATTTTTGTAATTTTTGCTTGTAAGTATGGTTGAACTGGATCATCAAAGGTCAGCAGCAAAGACATTGGTTAATAAAATGGGATTAGATACATTTATGTAATTTAATTATTGCAGGTTTACGTCATATTCTGAGTTTATTTTAATTCATTTTGATGAATACTAAATCTGTTTTTTGAGAATGCGCATTCACATTTAGTGTAGAACTACACTGTATTCACACACCGCACACAATGCCTCTGTATTTCTGATTTCTCCCAACATGGGGTCAAGAGACTTGTCAGTCAATAAATAAGAAAAAGTAACTGGCGTTAGTTAGTAGCGTAACTTAGTTATATTACTCTTAAATTAAAAAGTAATGCGTTACTTTACTAGTTACTTGGAAAAAGAAATAACATTACATAACTCGTGTTACTTGTAATGCGCTACCCCCAACACTGCATACAAACTGACTGCACTGTATTTTATATATTCTAAACCGTTTTAATTCATTTTAAATCAATTTTGAAATCCTTTTTTTAAATTTTTAATACTTTTAAACTTTTATTGTTGTGAATATTTTTATTTGTATTTTTTTATGTAATATACTTTGAATTGTGTATGAAATGTGCTATATAAATAAACTTGTTTATATTTAATTTTATTTGAGCAATTTTAATAGATTTAGTTCCATTATCAATAACAAGGCTGATCTTAGCAGCAAGACCACTGGAAAACCCCATCTTATTTCCCAGCATGCTATGCACAGGGTTAATAAAAATCTAATTTTCCCTAACACCCATAACCCTCCATCCTGTCAGCTGATATAAATGTTGATCATTAGAGGCCTGATTCAGACGTATGTGAGCCTAGACCTCAGAATCGCACCCAGTAAAGCCTCACTGTAGCAGTGATGCATGATCAAGACCTCCATTTCATTCAGTGCCGCAGACAGTAGAATCAATCTAGACTTCAATGACAGTGCAATGGATGATTTTTGCACCGTTGCTCAGACACACACATGAAAATAAGCGTGCACACACAGGCTGCTCACAGGGCAAACTCATGGAAGCTTTGCATTTATCAAGCAAAAGAGAACATGCACACACAGAACATGCTGTGGCTGTGACATTAAGTAGGCGAATGATGAGAGATCATGGCACAGAACGGAGGTGGAGGAGGAACGGTTTGACTGCAGGTGAGTTCTTCATCACAAGCAGAGTCCTGTCAGCTCTTGTCTGGAGTTCCCTCCTCCTCCTGCTTTGTCATTATCATCTCCACAATCCCGCTGGCAGCTTCTTACCAAAACACCTCCCACCTTCTCTCCCTCTCCGGACCTCTCAATATTCCCGTTAACTCTTTAAAGTGATGCAGGTTAAGGTCTGTTGACAGTGCCTGTGGTGTGCTTTCACTTACCACTGCAATTTCAACTTTCAATTTCAAATGAGTTTATAGTAATTGACTTAATGTCTAAAGGACCAAACAGAAATGTGCACCTAGTTTATGTTTAATCATATCCAACTTGTGTTAATGAACTGTAAAGTTGTTTAAACCGTCTTTTAATATAAATATGCAAGAAATGCTAATTTCCTGTTTTATGCTACTGAATATATTATCATTGTTCCATCATAATGCATATTTTGGGTAATTAGTTTTTACATAATTCAGTGAGCGACATTAATCCAATTCTACAGAAAACAAACAAATAAACAAACCTTTGCATACTGGGCAGAGTATACAGCAATAGTAAGAACAATATACCATCTTGCACATAGCCAGAACTTCTTTGGAGAAATACATCCCACCATGAATTGCACAAAACTTGACCTTCTATTTCCAGTGTGATGGATTAATGCTGTAATACACAGCATGTCACAGGAGCTGCCAATAGACCTTAACTTGTATTGAACCTTTACATTTCCTTTCCGAAAGCTGTTTTTGCAGTGTACTGCAGTCTGTCTCTGTATCTTTCTCTGTCTGTTTATCTCTCCTCAATTAGGTTAGACATGTAATGTGAAAACAGTTATTCTGTGTTTAAAATTGCTCATGAAAATCTATTTTTTATCTTATGCAGTCAGCTGGGAATTAAAGCGTGTGTTACTGTCACATATTTAATGGCCTGATACTAGATCTCATTTACTGCTAATTTAAATGACCTTTCTGTTCAGTCAGACATAGTTGCATTAGTCATCTCACTAGCACGGTTGTCCAAACCTACATCAACTGAAGAAAAACACTTTTAAATATTAGTGTTTATTAAATATTTCCAGGCTTTCGGGCTGTCTGTTGCCTGGCGACAGGCTTGATGCTTTGGCTTCTTTTGGAAGTATTTTCACGGCTGAGAAAAAATATTCAACTGGCTGCATTTACCTGAAGCTCAAGTTACTCTATATTAGCATATTGTTTATAGAAATGTTGTATAAGTTAAATATCACATGCATAATTGCATTTTTTTATTCTTCACAGATTGCCCTTTCATATCTCATGAGATTTAATTACAAACAGGCTATGAATACAAAAAGCAAACAAACAAGATCCTTTATTGTCTTACAGTAATGGTGTGAATCTATAAAACTAATGTGAATACCTACGTAGTTGTTTTTGGTAGAATTTATTGAGAAATGTTTAAGTTCATAATGAAATCACTGGCTTTTGATTGGAGGTTGGAAAATTTAAGCAAAAATCTATACATTCTTAAGAGATATCTACTGACATTGAAGACACAAGACAGTATTTTAATGTTATTGTCATCTAGGAGAAACAATACAATCTTCCTACAAAAGCTTACGCTTAGCAGAAATGTTTTGATAAATCTACTGTATAGCTATTTTTGTTCATGCCATTGCATATTCATTAGACTCACATGATTTTATTCCCAACACACCATGTATGTTCATACAGCAAGTATGCAGAGCATCTCTACCAACCCAATCTAAACATAACCTCTACAAGTAGAGTGCACACTCACCCATTCTTTGCAATTATTCTCTTCTACCATCCTTCCCATCCCCCCAACCCTCCTCCCTCCAGTACTGAGAACATGTGAGGAGATTGTAACCATGTCAACGCTAAGTCGCTGTAGAGTTTGCGGCTATGACAACAATCCATCGAGACCCAAAGACACGGCACACAGGTACATTGTGTATATGAGGTTAATAGAGGTGTTAAAAATAGCTTCAGTAAACAGGAAGATGGAAAGGTGTGGATTGGTCATGTGAAAAACATCAGTCTTGTTGGTATGCAGTAGCTGCAGGTGGAAAACTATATCTGGCAAAACAGAAAATTGCATCCATAAAGTCTAGACTTTGTTTTCCTGTGTGTGTGTGTTTTAAAAGTTTAAAACTGCTAATGGATTAAACAGGAGCAGCACCTTGTTGGGTCAGGTGATTTTTTTTCTTTATTTGAAATTATGTCTGTAGTAGGGATGCACAATATATTTGTACCATAACCATATATGTGACCCTGGACCACAAAACCAGTCATATGGGTCAATTTTTCGAAATTAAGATGTATACCGTACATCATCTGAAAACTGAGTAAAAAGCTTTCCATTAATGTATGGTTTGTTATGATAGGGGCAATATTTGGCCGAGATTGCAACTGTTTGAAAATCTGGAATCTGAGGGAGTAAAAAAAAATCTAAATAATTGCCTTTAAAGTTTTGCAAATAAAGTTCTTAGCATATTACTAATCAAAAATTAAGTTTTAATATATTTATGGTAGGAAATTTACAAAATATCTTAATGGAACATGATCTTTACTTAATATACGAATGATTCTTGACATAAAAGAAAAATCAATCATTTTGACCCATACAATGCACTTGTCAGACTCTATGTGTTGTCTTTTTGGTTTTGTTTACGTGTCATTGTGATCTGTGTTTCCCCATGTGCTTTCCC